>CM029628.1:85438-533259 GCA_017311315.1 Dendrocalamus latiflorus | reverse complement strand
CATTCTACCTTTGTTGCCTCCTTTGAGCCCAAGGACGTTTGTCACGCCCTTTCTGATGAGTCTTGGGTCAATGCCATGCATGAGGAGCTAGAAAATTTCGAGAGGAACAAGGTCTGGTCGCTTGTTGAGCCCCCGCGAGGTCACAATATTATTGGGACTAAGTGGGTGTTCAAGAACAAGCAGAGCGAGGATGGAGTGGTTATTCAGAACAAGGCTAGACTGGTAGCTCAGGGGTTCTCCCAGGTTGAGGGTCTAGATTTCGAGGAGACCTTTGCCCCTGTAACTAGACTTGAAGCCATTAGAATCCTGCTTGCCTTTGCAGCTTCTAAGGGTTTCAAGCTTTACCAGATGGACGTCAAGAGTGCCTTTCTCAATGGCTTTATTGAGGAAGAGGTCTACGTCCGACAGCCTCCTGGTTTCGAAAACCCCAAATACCCAAACCATGTCTTTAAGTTTTCCAAAGCATTGTATGGACTTAAGCAAGCCCCTAGAGCTTGGTATGAGAGGCTTAAGTCCTACTTGTTAAGTCATGGTTTTGAGATGGGTAAAGTTGACAAGACCTTGTTCATCCGCCGGCATGGCACTGATCTCCTGCTCGTCCAGATTTATGTGGATGACATCATCTTTGGCGGCACTTCCCATACTCTGGTTTCACAGTTCTCGGATGTCATGAGCACCGAGTTTGAGATGAGTATGATGGGGGAGTTGACCTTCTTCCTTGGCTTCCAAATCAAACAGACTCGGGAGGGTACATTTCTTCATCAAGGAAAGTACACTCGTGACCTTCTGAGATGCTTCGACATGAGTGATGGTAAGCCTGTGTCGACTCCCATGGCTTCTACAGCCTATCTTGACCCAGATGAGGATGGCGAGTCCGTTGATCAGAAGGAGTATCGCAGCATGATTGGCTCCCTCTTGTACCTCACTGCCTCGAGACCAGACATACACTTCTCCGTGTGTCTTTGTGCTCATTTTCAGGCTTCTCCTCACGTATCTCACCGCCAGGCGGTGAAGCGCATCTTTTGGTACCTTCGAGCTACCATTGACTATGGTATCTAGTACTCTTCCTCATCCTATCTTTCCTTGAGAGCCTTCTCGGATGCAGACTTTGCCGGCTGTAGGATAGATAGGAAGAGCACTTCTGGCACTTGCCAATTCATTGGGACTTCTCTCGTTTCTTGGTCTTTGAGGAAGCAATGCGGTGTTGCGCAGTCCACCGCAGAGGCCGAGTACGTTGCTGCTGCTAGTTGCTGCAACCAAGTGCTTTGGATGGTCTCGACCCTGCGGGACTTTGGGTTAGCGATAGACAGTGTTCCACTCTTCTGTGATAACACTTCTGCGATTAACATTGCTAAGAACCCAGTGCAGCACTCTCGGACCAAGCATATTGATATTCGCTACCACTTCCTTAGAGACCATGTAGAGAAGGGTGATATAGTGCTCCAGTTTGTGGAGAGTGACCACCAGTTGGCTGACATCTTCACCAAGCCTTTGGATAGTTCGAGGTTTTCAGCTCTGCGGGGAGAGCTTGGGGTGGTTTGTCCTTACGGACTGTAGTGAGGGGGAGCTTTGGGCTTTACTGCTTTACTATATTAATTATGCTTCTGTCTCCTTTCTGTTGCTTTGCACTTGGGGTGCGCTTGGGTTTAGTCCTCCTAGCATAGATTAGAGTGTTTCTCTTGTCTAGCTGCTTAGACTCTTACTCTTATCTTGTACTTCCAGGATTATCTGCTTCTTTTCTTACTAGATTGAGCTCACTCACTTCTTGTAGGTTCTAGCGAGGGTTGGGCCACCCTCGGGTAGACAGGGTACGTGTTTGCTCTCTAGTGTGTGTTTTTCGGTCAGCTAATAGTCCTAGAGTCACATGGGGTAAATGGGAGTCAGTCTGAGCCATAGTATCTTCTATATCTTATCTATGCTTTAAGAACTGCCTATTTGCTGTTTTCTTTGCCAGCTTCTCGATTTTATTGCTTTGGTTCAGGGGGAGTTCATTTGGGAGCTTCTGGAGCTTAATGTTAACTTAACTCTACTTGAACTAAAAGTTGCATCTCATGTTGAGGGGGAGCTGGATTTTCTTGCATTTTAGCATTCTGCATTGTAATATAACTACATTGAGCTTTGATTATTATCCTGTTATGACATGTTTACAATGCTTTACACCATGCCATGACTTGTGCTTATATGCTAGATTTATCATGACTTCATATGTGTAGACTAGCTTTTGCCATGATAAGTTAATTAAAATTGCTCAACTTGAATTAAAACTTGTCATGCTGGCATTTGAGTTTAGTCTTTCTTGAGCTATCCTTTTATGATCCATGCCATGTCAAATAGGCTTAGCTGAGCATTGAATCTTTATTGAGTCTTAGATCGAGCTATTTTAGTCTTTTGATGATGCATGAGTTAGTACAACATGTTTAAAAAGCAAAAAGATCTCATTTTGTGCGAAAAAACTGATTTCACCAATTCTTTCTCATGAGACGGCTTGCCATTGCACTAGGCATGAACTCAGGGGGAGTTTTGGATGACCTAGACTATCTTCTTAAGCTTCTTGCTTGAAATAGTCGCATAAGGCTTGAGATCTAGCACATGATAAAACAAAATGTTGGATGGAAACAACCATAAGTTTCAAAAGAAAATATGTCATTTGTGCTCAATTTGCTTAAGCTACAAAAGGAATCAAGTACTTAACCAATGTTTCAATCTTGAGTTTATAGCACTCTATTTGGACTCAATATTAGCTTCCTTGTTCCACTTAGCTTAATTGACATGGCCTGCATCATCCTTGGATATCTCTAGTTAGACTTAGCTTATTGATGACTTGACATACTCATAAAATGCATTACATTTCAGATCGTCATCTATGTGTTCTAGCTAGGATATACATATCTTGTCATGATGTAGATAGCCTTTTATTGAGTTATGGCTTGGTGTAGTTCATTATGGTCATTATGGATAATTCTCATGGCTCTAAATGCTTAGAATAAACAAACTTCAACCATTTTCATCCATTGACATGTCATATTCTCTCTTTTTGCATCTTGATGTGTTTATTGCCAAAAGGGGGAGAATAGAGGAGAAAAAGTCATTTGGGAGGCATTTTTAGAGCTTTGGAGAAAAATTTGCTCTTTCAGCTTGTTGCTCTAGTGCTTCCTTCTGTCGACATGGTCATTGGCTTTATCTTCCTTCCTTGGACCATGTTGGACTTCTCAAATCAAACTCAACTTCTTGTTTTTTCTTGGGTTTGTCAATATACTCATCAAGCTAGGGGGAGATTGAGAGACCAGGTGGTCGTGACCCCATGAGAGTGATGGGTAATTGACAAGGGTTTAGGATAGTTGAGTTTGGTTTGAGTGGTCTGGACCATGTCGTTGCGTGGTGCAGCGGGCTCGGTCAGTTTGGTCAAACTTGGTCGTATGGGCTTAGGATGCATATTCTAATATTTCGACAGGTTTGGACTTCATCATGGGTAAGCATGATGTGTTTATGATATTTACGCTTTCATGTATCGAGCGGTGCTATTTGACGTGTTTTTTGTCTGTGTGACTGCAGGACGTTGAGACGGAGTCGTGGTGAGACACGGAGGACTTGACTAGGCGCAGGTGGCGCTGAGGTCAGAACAGTCAGGAGGTGTCGAAGACGACGTGGACTCGAGGTGGTTGCGAGGCGTGCGAGGCAAGGAGCGCGGAAGCTTCCCGGAAGGTGCAGGAGGGGCAGCAGCTGTAGAGGTAGAATAGATTAGAGAACTCCTTTTCTAACCTGCCTGTGCTGGAAAAGCCTGTTCCAGCCGTATTGACCTACTGCGATAATCAAACCATTCTAGTTAAGGCGAAGAGTAGGAAAGACAATATGAAGTCCTCAAAATACATAAAGAGGCGACTTAAGTCAATAAGGCATGCCAGAGAGACTAGTGTCATTTCTGTAGAATACATCTAGTCTGAAAAGAACTTGGTAGATCCTTTCACTAAAGAATTGGCTTGGAAGGCCATTCTTGTAGTGTCTCAGGGAATGGGGCTCATACCCATGTAATGGCTCACATTGGTGGTAACATATCCTAGAAGATCGGAGATCCTATGAATTAGGCTCTAGGACAACAAACTGTGTGGGATTAGAGAGCACACCTAACAGGTCTCATTAGCTGTAGTGCTCTTTCTGTATGGAAGGTTGAGCACTAGCTCTTAATAAATTTGATGTCTATATGACTTCGGGAATCGTTCTACAGGATTCCTAGAAGAATTCACCTACGTGAGTGTGATTGTGAGATTGCAATCAAAGAAAGATAAGGGTATACTTTTTTAAGTACTCATGAGCTAGATACAGGGACATGACCGTAACGTCCCAATCCGAGAGGGAAAGGGCAAGCTGCCCAGTATAGAATGTGACCTAGGCAAAAATTCTCACACCAAGGTATTGGATAAAGGCGAAGTCCTCCTTTGTCTGTGCAGAGTTGTAGTCCTTGTTGTCACCAGGCTTTGGGTTCAAACCCGCAAGGTACCCATCATCGAACAGCTATATATTAAACAAGACATTTGAACACCTTTATCAATTGATAAATTGGTGGGAACTGTTGTTTTCCAAGGGCATTTCGATAATTTCCCAATTGAAAAAGGAAAAAAGAAAGAGGTGGGGCCCACTTGTCAGTGGGCCGGACGAGGAGATAAAGGGAGGAGACTGCGTCTCCTCCTGTGCGCGTGCACGTTCATGTTCGTTTGGCTTCTCACGTTCAGCGGAGCGACTTTGACCGCATTGCCTAGGGTGCCTAGGTCAAGTGGCGGCGACGACGACGATGGAGGTGTCACCGGCGCTGGCACTTTGGCGCCAGCCGTGGCTGCAGCTCGCCGGCCTCCACCTCGCTCCCCTAAATATGGTGTCTTCCCTCTCATTGGTGACCGAATGTAGCAGTGAGTTCTCCCCTCTCTATTCTCAAATCTCTCTCAGTGGTTCTTCAATCTTGTGTCTTGAGAGCCGTCAGTTAGGTTTTCTCCTGTTGCTATCGGCTGAGGAGCGCATTTATCATGGAAGTTCAATGAGCTAGGCTAGATCTTTCCTTTAATTGATTTGCATTTATCATGGAAGTTCAATGAGCTAGGCTAGATCTATGATTCGGTGTACAAGTTTTAGCTAAGCTTGGTATTTGTCGAGCGTAATCTTCAGGGCATATGTTATATATATAGAGATGTATATAATTTTTAGTTTACCGAATTAATGTTAGAATCCGAGTTGACAGCATTTTGTGGTGCGACATTGTATGTACCTTCATTCATCACTAGGCTAAATTTAATTTAAATTATGATCTATTTATATTTTAGCATCTGTATGTTATTATGACCTTTTAATTGGAGTGCTCTCTGAAATTTACTGATGATGATATTTTATCCCTTTATAATTCGAGACTGCTATACATGATTATATTTTGTTATCATTATTAACTGAAGTTACCACTTAAGACTTCATGATTGGTAGTATGTTAATGATAGTGTTTACATACATGTATTTTTAATAGGGTCTACGGTGAACGCAAATATTGTACTGATATATTCACTAGTGGGCTTTATACATGCTATTCGCACTTCTCTAACTACTTATTTATATATGTACATATAGATGTTTTTATATATATACATTTACTTAGAAAGTCCGACATTTAGTTGTTATTGGCTTTAATTAAAATCTACTTATCTGGCAAGGCTTGTTTTACAAGGTCATATTTTCAATATTTGCTAATTAGTAAAACCTACCATGAAGATATATTTAATGGGGGCATGGCAAATATTGGGCATAGATTTTAATTATAAATAAGGGTAGTCCTTAATTTAGAGCCTTGATTTCATAATTTCCACCCTTTAACTTTATTTGGAATTTCTTTTCAATTAAGCTCTTTACTAAATTTGAATACCTAACCAAAGAAATTTTCCTTTATTAAGGCCTTTGATTGATATTTAGTCTTTGAGTTAATTATTTAAGGAATATTAATCATTCATATATAATAACCAACCCACATTTAAATACTTAACAATCTGGTTTTATGACCTAATTAAATTCATTGGCTTTTCTAGATTATTCCTAAATTTTCCCTTGATTTTTATTAACTTATGTGAGCCACAAAAATTTAAGCAAAAATGTGGCAACAGCTGCAGCCGGCTAGAATCGAACCCAGGACCCGATGGTTAGCGCACGGCTGAACCGACCAACTGGGCTACAGCCCGATTGCAACAAGGAGGAGAAACCAGCTTATACAAGCCGATGCAGTGACTGAGTTCCCAAACAAATACTCCACCCTGACCGAAACAGAGGAGGCGCCAGCACCTGGCCGGCGGCGGGGGCTCCGGTGAGGAGGGGCCTGGGGAGCAGAATTTGTTGGCAAAATGGGATCCCGTGGTAGTAAGGAACCTTGTGGAGGGGCGACGCGGTTTGGAACGGTGGTGAGGCGGGCGGGCGGCGGAGCTAGGCGACCGGCGGCGAGATGGGCTAGGCGCGGCGGCGACTGGGAGGAAGAGGGAGTAATCGCAGGGGTGCCCGAGCATGTAGGGGGTGGGAGGAGCTTACCATGTGCTGGGCCGATCCGGGGAAGCATCGAGGCGAGCCGGCACCGAGTGCCTACGGCGGCGCGGGAAGGTGTACGCCGCCGGCGGGCTAGGGTGAAGGGGAGAGCGGGGCGGCACTTGAGGAGGACTTGCAACGGCCTGGGGATGCTCCCGACGAAGGCAATGGATCCGAGCTGCTGTGGGCAGTAAATGGGGGCGGGGGCGGCGGTTTTGGCCGGCAACGGGGAAGATGGCCGTGCGGCGGGCGCCGGAGCATAGGAGCCAAATTAATTCGGTGGGAGGGCCGAGGGGAAGTGAGGGCTCACCGTGACGCTGTGGTCTCGCGAAATGCCCGCCGAAGATGACCGGGGCGGGGAGGTGGCCGACGGGCATGCAGCGGCGGTTGAGTCCTGAAGTTGGGGAAAGAGGAAAAGGAGATGGGTGAGCACGGGGAGGCCAGGACGAGGCAGCTCAAGGCTTCTTAAGGCGAGCGCGCGCAGGGGAAAACGGGGCCAGGGCGTGGGCAACGGCGACGTGCTGCCGTGCTGAGGCGCGACAGGGCATGGGGAGCTCAGGGGCAGGTGGGATGCGACGGAAGCACGGTCGTGACGCAAGGGGCATGGCGAGGCGTGGGTGTGAGGCGACGGGGGCAGGTGCGCCAGAGGATGGGCGGAGAAGCAGTGGCCAGGCGACGTGCGGGGGCGTGGGGAGCAGTGGGCGCTGTCGGGAGGAGGAAGGGGGAAGAAGAAAGCAGCGGCAGGCTGGCCCCAGGCGCAGAGAAAAGGAGGCGGGGGCGCCAGGCCCAGCGGCAGAGAGGAAGGAGGGGGAGAGAGAAAGAAAGGTAGGGCCCACTTGCAATAAAGGAGGAATAGAGAGGGAAAAGAAATTAGAGAGGAAAAGACTAAGCAAAACTTTAGAATTTGGGCTTTAATTTAAATTTCAATTTCATGCTTAAGATTATTGAAATAATCATTTGAAATTTTAATTCAAATATCGGTTCACATTTCTATTTACAAAATCTAATATTGCTTTACCATTGAAATTATTTGTTATTGTTATCATTATTATTGGTCTAATCATTTGGAGATACCTTCTAGTATTCTTTTGTCTTAAATTCAAGCTTAAGATTTTGGTAATTTTAAATTCATGCTCTGTAACGACATCTTTTTATTTTTATAATCTATAACGTTATTATTTATATTTAGGAGTTCTCTTGATCATTACTTTGTAGGGCACAAAACTCAGGAAAACTCAGATAAATTGTGGAACCAAAATTCGAATGTCAGTAAGTTGCAAAATAAAAATTTTGAATTGCTCAAAATTTTAAACATCCGAAATTCAGGATGTTACAACCTACCCCCCTTAAATGAATCTCGACCCCGAGATTCCGGTAGAGCGGAAAGAATGGAGGTGGGGGTTATATTGGCTAGCAATGGGTTTTGGGGTGTTGCTCGGCGTATAGTCTTTTAGCTTCAAAGAGAGATGTAAATCTGCACAACAGGGGTTAGCACTTGGAGAAGTTAAAAAGGGAAGAGAGAAACCTTGTTCCCATGGATAGGTCGTAGTCTTCCAAGCACTCTCTTTGTGCTATTGTGGTCTTTACGTCGTCTGGCCTCTTAGTGCTACCCCCCTTAAAAAGGGTATCACTAGTCCTTATTCCTCTCTTCTAACTCCAGGCGCGATGGGTCTTGTGGCGATCTATCACTTTGTCTCAGTAGATTTGACTGGGTGTGTAGCAACGGGGTAAGAGGGAATAGCATGAGATAAGGACTGAGTCGTGGGGATAAGGTGATCTATTCTTTTTAATTTTTAAAAGAGCACACCCGGGGAATTGGGCTGATACAAAACCATACAGATTTTTTTTAAAGCAAGCTTTTCCCGTGACTGCGAAATAGGACGCCCGAGAGCAAGATGGCAGTGCACAGGGCCAAAGTGAAATCTTGCGACAATACAACGTCTACTCGGGGAGCACACACAAGGGGGCACAGGGTTCATTGGTATGGTCTATTTAAAACAAGACCACCTTATCTTCAACGTTCCTAACCTTAAATTTTTGGAGCAAGGGTATGAGAAAAAGAACAAGATTTTCCTTTTGAAATAATAGACAAAGGAGGGAAGTATTTGGGGTAATTTGTTTGATATCAACACTATCTTTTATGTTATCATTTTGAATTTGGGGTAAGAGCCTCGAAAGTATAAATGGCTAGGGCAGCATATAGATGAGAGGGAATCGCCTAAGAGAGAAGAGAATGAGCAACTCTACTTATATTTCTGGAAATAGTATTTTAAGGAAATATTGCTAGTTATGAAACTAACGGCCAGGCTAACTAGGTCACGACCTGCAGTCGATATGCTCTGATACCATCGCTGTAGGGGCCCAGATTATACAATCTGGAATCCTCTGTGATTCCACCGCACTATTCCCTGGATCAGTAGATAGTGCTCACAGATTACAGTTCTGAATATCAAAAGTACATATCAAGCGGAAGCGTAAATATAATAGCAGACTTACTCATGGGCCGATTAGGCCGAAATCATTAAATTGCAGCAGCGGAAGAACGAAGCACGCAAGTGGGACCTTCAGGACATGCCCACAGGCAGCCAACTGGAGGTGCGCGACCTAGCCCTTGACATCTTCATCTCCTCTGCTAGCTTGTCCAATCTTGTTGATGAGGCGAGGTGATTTGATTCCTGATTCTGTATTTTGTCGCAAAAGCGAGCGTGAGCACTCCGACCCCGTGCTCCGCGAGCCAATACACAGAATGCAAATAAATACTATGCATGGCTTATCAAAGGAGAGGCTCGGGTTATTTTATTTGCCAAAAATCGCTTTTAGCAGCATTGCTATTATTTAATCATAGTATTATTGTTACTACCTATACTCCACATGGCGATTGCCATAATTGACTTAATCCACCAAAGACACACTTTCCTTACTGATTGCTGTCTAAAACTCCAAACAGCGAGTGACATCATTTAATTAATCCACCGATCATATACTTTATTTATTGACTGCTGTCTAAAACTCCAAACAGCGGATAACATCAACTATACAATCCACCAATCAATTGTTTCCTAAATCCCCAAACAGCGAGTATCATAGTTTATATAATCCACCGATCAATTGTTGCCTAAAACTCCAAACAGCTAGTGACATCATCTATCTAATATCATGTGATTAATCCACCAAACACACACTTCCTATTTTGAGTGCTGTCTAAGACTCCAAACAGCGAATATTATCAATTATACAATCCACCAATATCTTTTGTATACCAAAATTCCTATCAACCCTTTCCTTTTGCTATTGATCCACAACCACAATTTGCTCTTACAATAATCAACCTTATTGGCCATTATCTATTTCTAACTATCCCACTAGTATACCTCCACCAATAATATCATTGATCAAGCCTGTGATTCAATATTATATATCCACCAAGAATACCATTGATTAATTCTACGATCCACTAGTATCCTCCCACCAAGTAAATCACTAATCAGGAACTATAATCCAATACTTGTATTACTCCTCCAAATTCCCTAAAATTCAATTAGATCATCTATTTAGCCTGTCTATTCAGCTAGACTCCACCAATTTATTTCTCCCAGAACCCACACTATCATTTCCTATTTATGATCGACATGAATCCACCAATACCTTTATGTGTACACTACAAACATCTATTTCCTTTACTCACGACCCTGCTTATTCTTTCCATATTTTATTTTGTAGGAATAGAAATGCCACTATTTGAAATACAATACATAAAATTTCCTGAGACCTAGCAGCTTTGGAACAAAACATAATGTTCAAGGATTATTAACATGATTTTTCATACATATGGCATCACACCATATGCCTAATATCACCATAATTTTTCCATACATATGGCATCACACCATATGCCTAATATCACCATAATTTTTCCCTACATATGGCATCACACCATATGCCATCTTTCAGCGTTATAGCCGCTTAACTTACCACTGGGACGACACCCAGGACAACTCAAATCAGGGCTTTCCGCTGCCCTCCACTTTTCCATTCCCATTTTCCAAACATTTTTAAATAGAACTATATCTAGTTAAGTTCCCATGTCCGCCCTTGACCGTGGGCACGGCTATTCGAATAGTTTTGACTCTGCAGAGTTTGCACACTTTACCCACAAGAGACAGTTCACTCGTTGCCCCACACGATTCCTTAGCCGTGCAGTTGAGCAAACCATCACAGTAACCGTTCAAAGTACCTCGCCCCTTCCATCATCTCACCCTATGGGTCGTTCCCACTTGCGGTGGGTCCCATACGTTGTGCGGGATGTTCTCCTTCTGAACGCCTAGCAGATGACTACCACACTGCTAGCACGCCACAGCAGAACCTCACCCTCTGCGGGTGTCCCATTCAAGCCTGACACACAGACAGCCGCTTGCACCACTTCACTCCTCCACTGATGATGATGACTTTCAGGGTCCGGTAAATTTACTAGGCCAAGTTGTACTTTACAGACTTGTGGTTGTACTTGTTTTACATAGGAGGTCATGACAAGATTCAGTCCTTAGGGTTATCTGGGCGGTTCTACCACAAACCACACTCTCGTGCACACCTGCACCATACCCCCGAACCATCCGCCCAGACAAGTAAGCAATTTGAGGTTTTTGGGAATATAAAATAGCCATATCCAACATACACCAGTCATTACCACCATGACTGCCCAACCAAATTTTCTCATGATTGAAAGTGATGCTTGACCATTCTTGCGCCCATGAATTTCTAAGCAATACTAAGCATGTCATATAATTATGGACTTATTTTCGAAAGGTTACTATTATAATTTTTGCTAGGGCGACAAGGTTCTCATGTTCAAATATTCCGAAGGAAGGACAATATTAATCAAGTTAGATAATAGGCATTTAACAAGAATTCTAAATTAAACATGTATTTGCATATAAAATAGCAGCATGCAATTTGATAATTTAAACAAAAGTAATTTGCAGAAAATGTAGGTTCAACATGATCAAAGTATTGACTCGCCTTGGCGCGGTTTACTGCGGTCTTGAGCTCACACATTGCTTTCTTATCGTTGGTCTGCATCTTCACCTCGATCTTGATCTCACTCGATCCACTGAATCTTCAAGGCTCCCGTTTCTATCTACGTGATAAGCGACTGAATCCAAGTAAAAGCAAATAACTCAAAAGATCCAAATAGATCCAAATAACTTAAATGCCCGATTTAATTTAATTTATACACTTATTACGATTTGAGAATAGAAGGATGATTCGGTTTAATGTGTTGCTATCACAGTGGTAGTTGGATTTGAGCAAGAGAACAAGTTATTTGAATAGCTTTACCATGAGGGAAAATTTTTGAAACACGAGGGGTCAAAAGTGAAGATGTGCCTACAGGAATTATCCGCTTTTGGGAAAAGAAAGTGGACAGACATGGCCGATTGGGGAAAAGCGAGGCTTGACCTTTTGCTTGATGACTTTCCTTTAATTGATTTGCATTTATCATGGAAGTTCAATGAGCTAGGCTAGATCTATGATTCGGTGTACAAGTTTTAGCTAAGCTTGGTATTTGTCGAGCGTAATCTTCAGGGCATATGTTATATATATAGAGATGTATATAATTTTTAGTTTACCGAATTAATGTTAGAATCCGAGTTGACAGCATTTTGTGGTGCGACATTGTATGTACCTTCATTCATCACTAGGCTAAATTTAATTTAAATTATGATCTATTTATATTTTAGCATCTGTATGTTATTATGACCTTTTAATTGGAGTGCTCTCTGAAATTTACTGATGATGATATTTTATCCCTTTATAATTCGAGACTGCTATACATGATTATATTTTGTTATCATTATTAACTGAAGTTACCACTTAAGACTTCATGATTGGTAGTATGTTAATGATAGTGTTTACATACATGTATTTTTAATAGGGTCTACGGTGAACGCAAATATTGTACTGATATATTCACTAGTGGGCTTTATACATGCTATTCGCACTTCTCTAACTACTTATTTATATATATACATATAGATGTTTTTATATATATACATTTACTTAGAAAGTCCGACATTTAGTTGTTATTGGCTTTAATTAAAATCTACTTATCTGGCAAGGCTTGTTTTACAAGGTCATATTTTCAATATTTGCTAATTAGTAAAACCTACCATGAAGATATATTTAATGGGGGCATGGCAAATATTGGGCATAGATTTTAATTATAAATAAGGGTAGTCCTTAATTTAGAGCCTTGATTTCATAATTTCCACCCTTTAACTTTATTTGGAATTTCTTTTCAATTAAGCTCTTTACTAAATTTGAATACCTAACCAAAGAAATTTTCCTTTATTAAGGCCTTTGATTGATATTTAGTCTTTGAGTTAATTATTTAAGGAATATTAATCATTCATATATAATAACCAACCCACATTTAAATACTTAACAATCTGGTTTTATGACCTAATTAAATTCATTGGCTTTTCTAGATTATTCCTAAATTTTCCCTTGATTTTTATTAACTTATGTGAGCCACAAAAATTTAAGCAAAAATGTGGCAACAGCTGCAGCCGGCTAGAATCGAACCCAGGACCCGATGGTTAGCGCACGGCTGAACCGACCAACTGGGCTACAGCCCGATTGCAACAAGGAGGAGAAACCAGCTTATACAAGCCGATGCAGTGACTGAGTTCCCAAACAAATACTCCACCCTGACCGAAACAGAGGAGGCGCCAGCACCCGGCCGGCGGCGGGGGCTCCGGTGAGGAGGGGCCTGGGGAGCAGAATTTGTTGGCAAAATGGGATCCCGTGGTAGCAAGGAACCTTGTGGAGGGGCGACGCGGTTTGGAACGGTGGTGAGGCGGGCGGGCGGCGGAGCTAGGCGACCGGCGGCGAGATGGGCTAGGCGCGGCGGCGACTGGGAGGAAGAGGGAGTAATCGCAGGGGTGCCCGAGCATGTAGGGGGTGGGAGGAGCTTACCATGTGCTGGGCCGATCCGGGGAAGCATCGAGGCGAGCCGGCACCGAGTGCCTACGGCGGCGCGGGAAGGTGTACGCCGCCGGCGGGCTAGGGTGAAGGGGAGAGCGGGGCGACACTTGAGGAGGACTTGCAACGGCCTGGGGATGCTCCCGACGAAGGCAATCGATCCGAGCTGCTGTGGGCAGTAAATGGGGGCGGGGGCGGCGGTTTTGGCCGGCAACGGGGAAGATGGCCGTGCGGCGGGCGCCGGAGCATAGGAGCCAAATTAATTCGGTGGGAGGGCCGAGGGGAAGTGAGGGCTCACCGTGACGCTGTGGTCTCGCGAAATGCCCGCCGGAGATGACCGGGGCGGGGAGGTGGCCGACGGGCATGCAGCGGCGGTTGAGTCCTGAAGTTGGGGAAAGAGGAAAAGGAGATGGGTGAGCACGGGGAGGCCAGGACGAGGCAGCTCAAGGCTTCTTAAGGCGAGCGCGCGCAGGGGAAAACGGGGCCAGGGCGTGGGCAACGGCGACGTGCTGCCGTGCTGAGGCGCGACAGGGCATGGGGAGCTCAGGGGCAGGTGGGATGCGACGGAAGCACGGTCGTGACGCAAGGGGCATGGCGAGGCGTGGGTGTGAGGCGACGGGGGCAGGTGCGCCAGAGGATGGGCGGAGAAGCAGTGGCCAGGCGACGTGCGGGGGCGTGGGGAGCAGTGGGCGCTGTCGGGAGGAGGAAGGGGGAAGAAGAAAGCAGCGGCAGGCTGGCCCCAGGCGCAGAGAAAAGGAGGCGGGGGCGCCAGGCCCAGCGGCAGAGAGGAAGGAGGGGGAGAGAGAAAGAAAGGTAGGGCCCACTTGCAATAAAGGAGGAATAGAGAGGGAAAAGAAATTAGAGAGGAAAAGACTAAGCAAAACTTTAGAATTTGGGCTTTAATTTAAATTTCAATTTCATGCTTAAGATTATTGAAATAATCATTTGAAATTTTAATTCAAATATCGGTTCACATTTCTATTTACAAAATCTAATATTGCTTTACCATTGAAATTATTTGTTATTGTTATCATTATTATTGGTCTAATCATTTGGAGATACCTTCTAGTATTCTTTTGTCTTAAATTCAAGCTTAAGATTTTGGTAATTTTAAATTCATGCTCTGTAACGACATCTTTTTATTTTTATAATCTATAACGTTATTATTTATATTTAGGAGTTCTCTTGATCATTACTTTGTAGGGCACAAAACTCAGGAAAACTCAGATAAATTGTGGAACCAAAATTCGAATGTCAGTAAGTTGCAAAATAAAAATTTTGAATTGCTCAAAATTTCAAACATCCGTAATTCAGGATGTTACATATGCCCTCACTTGAATTCGAATGCCATGTACCTTTGCAACCCTAGAAATTCCTTTGACTCACTAATGAGAGTGATATTAAATTGTTGGTATTAGAATGGTAGAACAATGCTTAGCCATGCTATTGAATACCTCAACAATCTTGCAAATGGGAAATTATGAATTATTGTAATACCCTTGTGTTTACAAATTTAGTGGTAATTGGAGTTACCACTGCTCTTTTAAAATAAACTAAAATGTGAAAGTTGGTTTAGATTAGGGTGGATGGTCGGTTTGGATTGGTGCAGGAAGCACGAGATCTTGTAAAGTGTATGTTCCACCCTAGTCAATTAAGGACCGACGCTTGTGTTTGTCCAGACTGAGCATTAACCGTACAACCACAAGTCTATATGGGTACGACCTAGCTGACTAACTTATGATAGTCTAGTTTAGGTGCCACCAGTGGAAAGTGGGTGCCAGGGATGGACTGGTTATTCACAGTGAGGGACAGGGATTTACTGTACTCATATGGCGCAAGAGGGGGCTTCGGTTCGGGCAGTTAGCCTACCTGCGGTGAAACCTCAGCGGGTGGTATCTAGCTAGATTAGAGTAAGGTAAAGGCTTTGTGATATTTTATCTGGGTCTCATGCCAAAGGAGGCGTGTTGACTTTTAGGATAATTTATCTCTTGTGGGTAAAGTTGTACAACCTCTGCAGAGTGTAAAACTATTCGAATAGCCGTGCCCACGGTCAAGGGCGGGCAAGGAATGCATGCACATGGTAGATTTCTGATTTTGTTTTAAAATCAAAAGTTTTGTATTCCGAGGGTGGAGGGAACTCTCGGAAGGGTATCCTGGCAATTGGAGCCAGAGAGGGTGGATGTAACCCGCAATATTAACTTGTTCAGTTGGAAATGATTAAGCTAGTGTTGGTAGATGGAACCTTCACTAGAGAATAATTGTTAGTTCTGTTAAAATCATTTACTTTATTAAATTGATGCCTTCGAAAATAATTAGTAGTAATTGAATTTAAAATATTGCTTTGTGCAAAAGAACCATATAGCCTTCCTTTGTCAAGCCTTGCATCTATTGCATTTTCCCAAGACTTGCGGAGTACTTTATGTACTCACATGCTACACTCAAAAAATAATAAGCAGAGGAACATGAAGCTCAAGAAGGTGACTACGACTACTTCACTTGTGGATTCGACGAAGGATTTCCGGAGTACTAGGTCGCGCTTCCCCAGTCAATTGCCTGTGGCGTATTGACAGGTCTTCACCGAGTTTATCTTTTACTTCCGCTGTGTTTCGTGTCTGCGAGGTCTTCAAACCTCAATTGTAATAATGAGACCTTTCGGTCTGTACTCTTTAATATTGTAATAAAGCGTTGCTGGTGATGTATTCATTTCTGTTTAACTGTGTGCACTAGCTTTGATCTGGGACTAGTGCGGTAATACACAGAGGGTCCGGGTTCGGAAATCCGGGGTCCCGACACCTCATCTCTCTCTTCGATTGAGCTTGCCCTTCTTTTCATCAGCGCCACTTACTCCCTGATTTGGCACAAGCGTGACAGGACGACGGCGAGCAAGCGGCCTAGGCGGAGGAGGAACTCCGCGCTGTGAGCTGCTCCAAGTTCACTTGTAGGATGCTACTAGTAGTTTGCTCAATCACGCAGGCTCAGGTAGAGAGCAACATGCCCAACATATCCATCTACATCTGCATGTTGGCGTGGTCTGATTTTCTGAGATGGGCTCGTATTGTCTTGGGGAACCCTGAAGATTAGATGCGTAACAGGACTAGGAGCCACAGTAAGTAAACAACCAGTAGCAGCCTACCGTAGGGATACGGATAGGCTATACTATTATGCAATAAAAATTTCTACTATATAAATTAGTAAACCATGTGAGTAAGAGATTATATACATTGTTGTCACTACACGCGCAGTGCAGTGGAAGAAAAGTTGATGCAACCTGGTCTAACGTTTGACACATTTATTGACTGCCAATCGTCTCCTTCACCAGCTCTTCGCGTTCCTCACGTACGTTGCGGATCATTCTCGATCAACGTAGCAGTGACCACATTGGTGCCACTACAGTATACACATGTCTAATGATGAAACACCGCGTACCGGTGTGCTAGCAACAACACGCAAGGCAGAGCCTTCAGTGGGTGATGTGATATCCTATAAAAGGTCCCATGCCTCCCCTTTAGTGAACCCTATGCTAAGGATCCATTAAGATGCAAAGCCTATACAAATGGATCATATATATGAACTGGTTTATTTCAGCCCATTAAATGTGCGACCTTGTAGGTTCATGTGTACTCAGCCACGATGCAAAAACCCTTTTTCAATCCATAAGTCGGTAGTAGTCCCTAATATGACATAGCGATCCCCGAACACATATTGTCGTAGGGGTGGCCCCCACCTAAGCCCAGCAGGCCTGTTAGAGAAATGTAAGGCCCAGAATGGGACATGTGTACTGACATAAGTGCCCCTAAGGGGAATACTCGGATGTAAGGGTATAATTGTAAAAGCACTCCCCATGTGGATATATATACAACATAGGCCACGGGGAGAAACCCTAAGCCATTTGCTCACCTAACTCTCCACTACCACTCTCTCTCTCTGTTTGGTCTGTAACCACAACAGTTGGCGCCGTTCGTGGGGAGGACAAGACCAAGCCTCAAGATCCGAAGAAGGATGGCACCAAAGAAAGCTTCATCGTCGGAGAATAAAAAGAAGAAGGCGGGAGCGGCGGAATCTCGCGTCAACACCAGGGCTTCGGCGCCGGAAGTTGCAGGCGTGGACGGCGATGCGGGCGCGACGCTCCACCCCGCCACCACCGGCGCGACGCTCGACCCCGCCACCACCGCCCCGACGTTCGACCCAACCACCACCCACCGCGCCACCACGGCAGGCAGCCCAGGAGTGCAGGCTGTGGTTGCCGCTGCCACGGCGGTGCGTCCAGGTGCGTCGGCGGCCCTGCTCACGCCCACGGTGGACAACGCCCTGCTGACGGCCCTCGGCACGCTCCAGCGAGAGTTGGCGGATCTCCGCGGGGCCGTGCAGGATATGCAAGAGGCTCAGAGCCAGCAGACCCCACCGGTGGTTGCATCGGGGCCCACGCTGAAGAGGGCGGATAGCCACGACACCCCCGCATCTAGCCGCGTCCCGCTGTGACATGTGGATTCGGAGTCCCCGCTTTCTGCAGGTTTGCAGCAGGCGGCGTGGCTAGAGGACTTCAAGTTTCCCAACGCCATCGAGCCATATAAAGGCGACACGGACCCTCGGGAGTTCGTGCGAGTATACGAGACCGCTATTAAACCCGCTAGCGGAGACAACACCACGAAGGCGAAGGGACTCCCTCTCGCGTTGCAGGGAGTAGCGCTCTCTTGGTTCTTCACCATCGAGCCAAACTCCATCTACGCCTGGGAGCAGATCCACGATCGCCTCTACAACAACTTCCAGGGAAACTACGTCGAGCGCGTTGACGCGGATCAGATCTTCGCTGTCAAGCAAACGCCCTTAGAGAAGCTCCGTGACTACTTCAAGCGCTTCGCGAAGGTACGCTGCCAGGTCAAGGACGTCAACGAAACAACCATCATCAATGCAGCGATACAAGGTATTTGCTCGGGGCCGCTTGCCGAATACAACACGCGGAAGCCAGTCAAGACGGTGGCGAAGCTCTTCGACAAAATGGAAGAGTACGCTCGGGCAGAGGAAGATGCGTGAAGGCGCGAGGGCAACGACTCCGACCCTGCTCAAGTGGAGGAGTTGTCGCAAGGAAGCGCAAAGGATGACTTGAGAACAAAACGCAGGCAAGCACCCGTGGGAGACGCTCCTGAACACGTTGATGCCGGGGCACACCAAAGCTTGTCAGGCGGCAGGCGCAAGCCCCGACGTAACCAGCGAAGGTCCCAAAAGGCTCGCCACGTCCTCGCCACACATGGCGTTCCCCGGGAGCCTACCCTCGCCCCGCGCCCGGAAGGGGTATGCGGAGGAAGCCGCGATGAGAGACCGCGTGCGGAGCAGGAAATCCTGGATTACAGCAGATGGTGCGAGGTGCATGGCTACGGTGACCATATCACGTGGGCATGCACCACAGTTATGGCGCTGCGGCAAGCAACTGCCCGAGTTCGAGCCTCGGAAGCGCAGACCTCCGCAGAAGCCCACGTGCAGCAGCCGCGAGGAGGCCCCTCGCGAGCTGAGGTCTCGGGAGGGGTCCAACACCACGTTGTGAGCGTTATCTCCGGAGGCTCCTCGTCGAGAACCCCCTCGTCACGACCACCCCCGGGGATGTCGCACTGCAACATCACCTTCACGCTAACCGATGCCCAGGGCGTGGAGTTCCCCCATCAAGATCCCCTAGTCATCCAGGCCGACATTGCAGGCTGCGATGTCAGGCGCATCCTCGTCGATGGAGGAAGCTCCGCAAACATCTTGTTCGCGGAGACCCTCGATCGCATGGGGATACCTTGGAGTTGCTTGGGAGCATCGGAGACCCCTCTCCAAGGTTTCGGAGGACAGCCACTGAAGGCCTTGGGTCAAGTACGTCTCCGAGTCTCCTTGTGCCAGGCCGACAACGCCAAGAGTGAGGACATCGTCTTTGATGTCGTGGATATCCCGCACTCATACAACGCCATACTGGGCCGGCCTGCCGTCAACTCCTTCGAGGCAGTCCCGCACCATGCCTTCTTGTGTATGAAGCTCCCGGGTTCGCGGGGTGTCATCACCATCTTCGTTGACCAGGACCTCGCTAGGCGTATCGAAGCTGGCACCAGAAGTCCGCACCGCAAGGTGCACGTCCTTGCCGACAAACTCAAGGCGGACGCACCGTCCGCTCCAGGGTGGACGCCTAAGCCCTGCCAATCTGGTGCTGGTCAAGAAAGCCAATGGTGCCTGGCGTATGTGCATTGACTTCACCGCTCTCAACAAGGCATGCCCGAACGACGACTACCCGCTGCCTCGCATAGATCAACTGGTCGACTCCACCGCGGGGTGTGAGCTCATGAGCTTCCTGGATGCTTACTCCGGCTACCACCAGATCTACATGGCGAAGGATGATGAGCATAAAACCAGCTTCATTACGCCGGTTGGGACCTTCTACTTTGTTAGGATGCCCTTCGGTTTGAAGAACGCGGGTGCAACCTTCACCCACCTCGTCGCGCTGGCGTTGGCTGCTCAGCTCGGGAGGAACATGGAGGCTTACATCGACGACGTGGTAATAAAAACCAAACAGCTTGCCTTCCATGGTCGGGATCTCCAGGAGACCTTCGACAACCTCAGGAAGGCGGGCATCAAGCTCAACCCGGATAAGTGTGTCTTCGATGTGCAAGCGGGCAAGCTCTTGGGCTTCCTCGTGTCTGGACGAGGCATCCAGGCGAACCCCGACAAGGTCGACGCCATCCTTGGCATGGAACCGCTCAAGACGACGAGGGAGGTCCAGAGGCTGGCTGACCGCATGGCGGCTCTGAGTCGCTTCCTGTCTAGGGCAGCGGAGCAGGGCGTGCTATTTTTCAAGACTTTCCGCGGTTGCGACAGGTTTCATTGGGATGACGATTGCGCAAAGGCCTTCGACGACCTCAAGAAACACCTTGCAAGCCTTCCCACTGTAGTTGCCCCAGCACCAGAGGCTCCCCTCCTGCTCTACCTCGTCGCCTCAGCGACGGCGGTCAGCGCCATCCTTGTCCTCGAAGAGGGCACTCTCCAACGCCCGTGTACTTCATCTCCGAAGCCCTTCAGGGTGCCAAGATGCGCTATACAGAGCTCAAAACACTCGCCTACGCGTTGGTCATGGCCTCAAGAAAGCTCTGACACTACTTTCTGGCCCATCCGATAACGGTGCCCTCCTCGTTCCCCCTGGCAGAGATGCTGCACAATAAGGAGTCCACAGGGCGAATTGGCAAATGGGCAGCCGAGCTTGCCCCATTCTCCCTAACGTATGCCTCCCGAATGGCGATCAAGTCCCAGGTTCTAGCAGACTTCCTCGTGGAGTGGACCCCTCCAGCTCAGCCTGTCCACCAGCCAGAAGACCCGGTGTGGATGCTCAACACTGACGGAGCCTATGGCGTTGCAGGCGCGGGCATCGGCGCAATCGTTACTACACCTGAGGGGCACCGCCTGCTGTACTTGGCGTGCCTCACATTTCCCGCCACCAACAGCACGGCTGAATACGAGGCGTTACTCTTTGGCCTCGCGAAGCTCAAGGCGTTGGCTGCGCGACACGTCCTCGTCCGCACTGACTCACGACTAGTGGCGGGCCATGTGGACAAGTCATACCAAGCCAAGGAACTAGAGCTAGCCAAGTACCTGGCAGCCGTAAGAGCGAAGGAGCGGCATTTCTTGGGTGTCATGGTGAAAGCCATCCCTCGGGCGGACAACGAGCAAGCCAACAGCTCCCAACTCCCGGGGGGCATTTTACGAAGTCCTGCCAGCGGTAGCCATCGCACAGGACAACCGCGATGCAGCCCTCGTCCACCAGATCACCTAGCAGGGCGACTGGCGAGAACCTATTTTCCGTTTTTTACAGGGCATCGCGGAGCCGGATGACCCCGTCAAGCTCTGGCGTTTACAGCACCACGCCAGGTCCTTCTAGGTGCTTGACGGGGTGCTTTACAAAAAAGGAGTCTGCGCACCGCTTCTGCGGTGCCTTTCATGCGAAGAAGGAAAGCAGCTCCTTGCAGAAATTCATGCGGGACTCTGTGGCTCGCATCTTGCACCGAGATTGCTAGTCAGCAAGGCATTTAGGCAAGGTTTTTACTGGCCGACAGCCATTGCCGACGCCCAAGATCTCGTGCGTCAGTGTCAAGGTTGCCAGTGGATGGGGCGGGCCATTCGTAGGCCCCCGACGAGCCTCAACCCCATACCTCCAGTATGGCCGCTGGCACGATGGGGCATCAACGTCGTGGGACCGCTTACCAGGGCTCCAGGTGACCTGCGGTTCATAGTGGTCGCTTTGGAATACTTCTCCAGGTGGCCGGAGGCGGTCGCTCTGGCCAAGATTACCTCGGCAGCCATGCAGCGCTTCCTCTGGCAGAACATCATATGCCGCTTTGACGTGCCAAGGGAGATCACCGTCGATAACAGTCTGCACTTCGACGCAGCCCCGTTCAAAGAATTCTGTGACAGCATGGGCATCACGCTCCGGTTCGCCTCGGTTGGACACCCACAGTCCAACAAAGCGGTAGAGCAGGCGAACGGCGCCATCTCCGCCGCGGTCAAGAAGCGCCTCGTCGGGCAAGTGGCCGGGCGAGCTCCACAGCGTCCTCTGGTCCCTCCGCACAACGGTGACATGCCCGACGGGGTTCACACCATTCAAGCTCCTCTTCGATGACGAGGCGGTAACGCCCGAGGAAATAAAGGCCGGCTCGAGAAGGGTCCTCGTCCAGGCACCGGAAGAAGAGCGCCAATTGTCCCTGGACCTCCTTGATGGAGACCGGGCAAGCGCAACCCAGCACGTCATAAAGTACGCGCGGCAGATGGTGCACGCTCAGGGTCGTTCCATATACCCGCGAGAATTCCAGCCGAGGGACCTCGTCCTCAAGATGGCACTCCACGCGGAGACGGTAGGCAAGCTGGAATCCAAATGGGAAGGCCCCTACATTGTCGCGGAGGCCCTTTAGATGGGAACATACCGCCTCACCACATTGGAAGGGCGGACGCTTCGCCATACACGGAACGCAGACAGGCTGCGGCGGTACTATGCCTAGGCCGAGTGTGCACGCGCGAGGATCCTTGGCGGCTTCGGGAAGCACCTCGCCAGGCTCCTGCGTGGACCGCTTTGGCACTAGAGGCTCCCACCGCGCACCGCCTCATCGCGGCCCCTTCCGTCTTTAAGCGGTAAGTGGTCAATACCTCATCTTTTGTAATCGCTCACCCGCGCAAACGAGAATTTAATAAAGTTCACCGTTTGCAAAAAATTACCTTGTTTCTCGCAAAAGCGTGCGAAGGAGTACCTTCGTGCGCACTCTTCAGGAGTATGAACAAAGACACGCGTTCACGCGCGCACTCTCCATGAAAAACACGGGCATGAGTATAAACAAAGACGCGTGGGGGGACGCCTCCGCGCGCACTCCACGGAGCATAAATAAGACGTAGCGTTGAGGTCCGCCTCCGCACGCACCTTCACCGCCCGCAACGCGCGGAGGCTTGCCTCCGCGTGCAGTCTACGGACTCTAAATAAGACGTAGCGCCGAGGTCCGCCTTCGCACGCATTCCATGGAGTATAAATAAGACGTAGCGTTGAGTTCTGCCTCCGCACGCACCTTCACCGCCCGCAACGCGCGGAGGCTTGCCTCCGCGCGCAGTCTACGGACTCTAAATAAGACGCAGCGGGGGGACGCCTCCGCGCACACTCTACAGAGTATAAATAAGACGCGGATGTTGTCCCTGCGCACTCTACTGAGTATAAACAAGACGCGGATATCGCCGCGCACGTGCAGGCACTGTCCTTGCGCGTACTCCCCAGAGTATAAATAAGACGTGCTTGAAATTCCCACGCGCCTCAAGCTTTAATAAGCGTCTAGTTCGACTAGGCGCTAGCTCCGCTGCCACCCCTAAGGAGCGCTCGCGCATCTACTTCGACTAGGCACCAGCTCCACTGCCACTCCTTGGAAAGGTAGGGGACGGAGCGCTCGCGCGTCTACTTTGACTAGGCACCAGCTCCGCTGCCACCCCTTCGAAAGGTAGGGGATGGAGCACTCGCGCGTCTACTTTGACTAGGCGCCAGGTCCGCTGACACTCCTTCGAAAGGTAGGGGACGAAGTGCTCGCGTGTCTACTTCGACTAGGTGCCAGCTCCGCTGCCACTCCTTCGAAAGGTAGGGGACGAAGTGCTCGCGCGTCTACTTCGACTAGGTGCCAGCTCCGCTGCCACCCCTTCGAAAGGTAGGGGACGGAGCGCTCACGCGTCTAGTTCGACTAGGCGCCAGCTCCGCTGCCACTCCTTCGAAAGGTAGGGGACGGAGCGCTCGCGCGTCTATTTTGACTAGGTGCCAGCTTCGCTGCCACCCCTTCGAAAGGTAGGGGACGGAGCGCTCGCGCGCCTACTTCGACTAGGCGCCGGCGGATACCTCGACCAGGCGCCAGCGCCGTAGCCGCCCTTTAGAGGACGGGGCGTTCGTGAGCCTACTTCGGCCACTACTATCCATAAGCCTGGCGAAGCCGAGCGTGAAAGTCTGAACCCTACGTGCTAACCGCCTAGAACAGGGGCATGCAGCGACAAGAAGATATTGGGCATGCATTGCTTCATTCATATAAAAGAGCAGGTTGCGAAGCAACCATACAGAGAGGTGTACATGACGCAACACACCCAACCCTGACATCACACTTGATCTGCGCCGTCCTCGTTGTGCCAAGGAACTTCCTCGAGCCACCGGAGGAGGTCCCCCTCTTCACGCAGAGTTCGCCGCAACGCGATCTTGGCCGTGTCCTCCCCGACATAGCCCCAGATTCGATTATAGAAATTCTGTACGGCTGGCTGGGTGAAGCGGATGGCGTCAGACATCACCCTGGGCTCGGCTAGTAGATCCAGCTGAGAGTCCGCCAGCTCGCCGACGTGTCCACATCCCCGGGCGTGAAGCAAGGCGAGGGCGAAGGATGCACCCATGAAGCCGCAGTGATCGCCGAAGGACTTGGCACCACGGAGAGCGAGGCCCGAGCCCTCCTCGATCCGCCCAATCGTCTCCGTCAGATCTTCAGGGCCATGCGTAACTTCGGGTACGTCAACGACAAGGTCCCGGAGGGCCCCTTCCAACAACTCCATCGCCCTCCATGCCGCCATGGAAGCATTGTCCAGGGCCTGGGTCCTCTCCGCAAGAGACGCGGCGAGTTGGGTTTTCTCCTCCTCTAGCGCAGAGATTTGCTGAAGAAAGGCGGTGCGCTCCTCCGTCGCAGCGCGCCGAACCTCCTCTGTGGCTCGTCGCGCCGCCGCCACGGCCTCCTCCGCGTCGGAAGCCATCATCGCCTTTTCTGCCTCCAGTGTGCGGATCTGCTCGTCCTTGGTAGCATGAGCGTCGTCCGCAGCATGAAGTTCGCTCTGCAGCGCCCTCCGCTCGTGAACGCGAGTCTCCTCTAAGGATTGGATGAGGGCAAGAGTCTGGGAAAGACCGCACGAGTTAGAAGGACCTCAGCCGTAAACCACTTACCCTTATCTCCGAAGCACCCAACGCGAGCGCTAGAAGGTCTCCCCCGCACGTTGCCAGTGCCTGCACATCCAAGCTACTGCCGACGTGCTCCGCCGCCTGATTAAGCATGCGAAGCATCTCCGATCGCAGGATGAAATCAGAGATGACGGGCCTCGGCCCAACGGCTTCCGCAGCACCGGACATCAACGCCGCGTCCTGCGCAACAAGGTTGGTGATTTCGCGTGTACCTCTGTTGCTCGATCCTTGACCACGTCTGGGGGACCTCGTCTCGCCTGGTGTCGACGACGGAATGAGCGATCAAATCGGAGAGAGTTTCGTGAAGTCACGAGAGGAAACGGAATCGCCCCTACCTTCAGCACCCTCTACCAAGGTACGGGGGGGTGCCCGCGCAGCTTCCATACAAGGCATGGGGGCTTCGTCGGACCGAGGAGTGACGCCTCCTCCCCCAGCCTCGCCGACCTCCTCACAGGGCGCCAAGATCCCAGTGACTGCGCCAGCAACCCCGAATCGCCCTGTTGCAGGCGGAGGCGACTGTACCCGGGGGCGCTTTGCCCTCGGGGATGCGGGCGACCCTTCCTCAGCCGCTCCGGTCGTAGGCGGCAGATCCCCAGTGGCCGTCGCAGGCAACGTCACCTCATCTCCAGGGTCAACAGCACCGAGGCCCATCACCTCGTCGCCGTCTAAACCCTCATTAGGGGCAATGTCCCCCCTGAACCAGCGGGTTCAGACCCGGCGCCGGCCGCGCCCCCTGTTTCGGTAATACCTCCCAGCGGCACGACCGACGGGCCGGGTGTGGTGGCTTCAGATCGGGCCTTACACCGAGGGGGTCGCGCCTCCACTTCGCTGTCGCCATCATGGCGGCTCGGGGTCTCCACCGATACCGCGCGCTCGGGTACGCTAATCCCCAGGACCTCGCACACCCGATTTATCCGCCCTTGTTTCGCCGAGGCGGTCACTGCCTCGCGCAGCTTGTGCTCCTTTGCCGAGTATGGCCCGAGGAGTGCAACGACTGCGCGCTCTGCATCTTCTAGCCGGGGCACTATGCACAAAAATGGAGCATTATCTACAAAAAATCACCTGATCATGCAAATGCGCGCACATCCAACGGCCGAAGGACTTACAAGGAGCGGAGGGTCTTAGAAGGCAGGACACTGTCGGGTGGACGCCATCCCTCCGGATACTGCCCTGTACCTCATGCTGCCACCGACCGGAAAGCGGCGCCGCCCCGTACATGGTGAACTCTTCGGCAAGGTCACGCATGTTGAACCGGCGGGCGATACCGGCAAGCCTCTGCGCCTTCTGCGCTTCGTCAGCCATCGGCTCCACATCTGGCGAGCTGTTGAAGGATATCGGCTGTCCCCGGCACGATAGACCGCTCCTGCCGGACTCCCACTTCCCTCGCGTGGTCCACGCAGGGAAGAGCCCCGCACATTGCTTCCTCAGCACGAAGTTGACGCTACCGAAGTTCGATTCCGCTCCCCCCTCGAGTTTCTTCGGCTGGCAGCGCGCATCGTGCAGAATGGCGAATAGACTCGCACTGGGACGGCGACCTTCTGTTCGCAATGCCCAAGCGAACACAGCCAGGCGGACAATCGCACTGGGGGTCAGCTGCGCCAGCTCCAACCCGTAAGCACGCAAGACCTCGCCAACGAAGACTGCCGAGGGCATCCGCAGCCCGGCATCAAAGAATGCGACAAAGACAATAGCCTATGTCTCCGTCGGTTGCGGTTCCGTCTCGGTGGGGCCGGGTAGGCGAGCCCCGTCACGTTCCTCGATCTTCCCCTACCGGACGAGCCTCCGGAGCATCTCTTCAGTAGCGCGGCTTCGCCCCAACACACGGGAGCATCGGCCTCCCGAGTGTTCCATGGCGTCCCACCGCTTGTTGACGTGCGCTCTTCCTCGCACCACCAGCGAGTACTCCCCCGGGGGAGGCGACAGATCGTGCCGATCGGACGAGGCGCTGCTACTAAGCCGGTGAGCGGGATCATCGTAACAAGCCATTCCTCTCTGAGATAGGGCGCTAAAACAGCAGGAGCAGAGGTGGGTTGCGCGGGCAGCAGAAGAAAGAAGACGGGCTAGAACGACCAACGTGGAGGAGCGTCCCCACGCCGATGGGGACGCCTTATAAAGCTGGTTCAAACCCCCTCCCCTCCACCAGTGCAGCGCAACCGGTGAGAGCCCAGCGGTTAGGCTACCCACGATCGGGAAGCGCAACCGCTGGCAACTGGGGGCGCGCGCTGGTAGGTGAGCAGACGGCGCACGACACGCCCATAGCACCCCGCCGCGTGTCCTGCCTTCCTAGGGAAGGGGCGAATGGCCGCGGTCGTGCGACCGCTGACAGCCCACGACGTGCCAATCATGGGCCGCCGCGTATACACCCCGAGTGGAAAAGCATGTACAACTGCAGCAATCTGCTCCCGCCAGCCCAGGGGTCGGCGTTATTCCAGGAGCCATTAAGGCGCACTACCGGACTACGGAGCCGCACCCACCTTGCTCCCAGAGAGCCATTGGCGTGAGGTCTCCCTCCGCTCCAACTTCGCTCCCAGGCGCACACTTCGACTTCCACTTCGAATTCGACTGCGACTTCGACTTCGACTTCGATTTCGATCTCAACTTCGGCTTCGAGCTTCGGCCCGGAGGGCAACCTCGACCCCGTCGCTGTAGGGCCCTGTAGGCGAGGAGGACTTCACCAACCCACCCAACGCTATACCCTTGCAACGGGGTAGACACCAACCAAGCAATAAGGCTCCGCCAAACGTGGGGAAAGCTCACAGGCCGCAGGGACGGAGGGGGCCAAATGGCTCGGCAACATGGCTTCGGCCCGTGAAGCCCTTCACCATGAGAGGCTCCTGTCATAGGGGTGGCCCCCACCTAAGCCCA
Source organism: Dendrocalamus latiflorus (assembly GCA_017311315.1). Taxonomy (NCBI): domain Eukaryota; kingdom Viridiplantae; phylum Streptophyta; class Magnoliopsida; order Poales; family Poaceae; genus Dendrocalamus; species Dendrocalamus latiflorus. The sequence goes on along the minus strand of CM029628.1, from coordinate 505,418 downwards.
GCAGGCCTGTTAGAGAAATGTAAGGCCCAGAATGGGACATGTGTAATGACATAAGTGCCCTTAAGGGGAATACTCGGATGTACTCTTATAATTGTAAAAGCACTCCCCATGTGGATATATATATACAACACAGGCCACGGGGAGAAACCCTAAGCCATTTGCTTACCTAACTCTCCACTACCACTCTCTCTCTCTCTCTCTGTTTGGTCTGTAACCACAACACATATAAAGATCATATCGGATGAACCTGCATAGTGTTCATGTGCTTATTCCTTTGTTTCACGATACCAAATCGAATGCATGTTATCCTATGATAGCTCGGTCCTTCGCTCAATTTTATAATGGATTACTTAGTTATAGTTGACTTCTCAACCAAAATCGGTATAGTCGTGTACTTCCCTGATCCAACCACATCGAGGGGCTCAGAGATATTTCTCTCGTTAAAAAGGAGGAGCAAATTCCATCTTGATCGTTTACATTCTTCTGTATGTTTTATTGTAAACCCAAAAACTACCTTTATGATCTCCCATTTACATAGCAACATTTGGCAACTCTTAAGTAAACTATTAGTAAACCATGACAAACTCAAATCTAAGAATCACTTGTACACTATATATGAGACAAACTGATGACACTTAAGAATATAACAATTATTACTGTGTCTCAAGGTATATCAATTCAACACTATATTCTATAACATATGCCCACATTATTAATTTGATATCTCATATTTATGTCCTGTGAAACGTGATACTTAATCAATACATGTGCTAATCCATAAATCATAAGTGTTCCACGTAATGATATAAAATCAAAGATATTTGGAATAATATTATAAACATAAATAGAGAGAGTTTTACAAATAAGTCACAAAATTGTCAATCAATATAAATGATAATTCATTCAAGAGGAAAATAATATATTATTCAAAAGTTCATAAACATAAAAATGATATAATCATCTCTATAATTGCTTTCTTCGTATATCACTAACACATACCAGGAGGTGTAAAATGAAATTGATCGTAGTATATATTCAGTTACTGTTTGCACACCGGCTATGTGGTGTATGGATTACCGGTCATTATCGGCTGCTTTTTTTTTTGCTTTGTCTTAGAGTTTACCTTTTATTTCTACAGCAACTCACCGTTAAACGGTGCGTTTATTAATACAAGGGTTTACTAGGTAAATTATAGTACAAATTGTACCGAGTTCAGTTGTACCGACCAAAATCACATGCGACTATTTCCCTCTGCATATTATCTCTTACGAATAGATTAGAATTCAAAAACCACAGCTACAAACCATAAATCTAACCTAAAAAGAACCCATCATCAACTACGTGAACAATGAATGATAACCCTAGAACAATGCTGCAGAATAACATAATAGCCATTACCGCTGACAAGCTGCCTAGGCGATAATAAGGGAGCCGATTCCGACATCTCCCAATGTCGCTCTGGAATAAGGCGCGCAACCATGGTAAGAAACCAAGCCTCTGGCACAGCGCAGCTGAGTGAGTAAGCATCATGGCGACTGCAGTGCCGTGGGGTATGATCACTAAAAGAGCAAACACACAGGCAACAATGGCAACCGGCACATCGACTGGAGCAACCACAACGAACACCCCCAGCATGAAGACTGCGACCATGGACACCCCTGCGAAGTAGAGGCAGGCCGATGCAGTGTTAAGGTAGTGAAAACGCGCCCGCCTGTCCACTATAGGAAATCCAGCAAAAGTGAACATAAATGTGGCTGACGCAGAGAAGGCAAACGCCATGGCGTCGGAGATGATGAATACTCTGAACGCGTGCTGCCTTGCCCTATTCGTCTTCGATCTGCTGCTCGCTTGATGACTGGCGCCACCGGAAGGGTCGATGTAGAACTTGGCAACGTTGAAAGGCGCTGCGAATGCGACAGTCAAGATGAGGACCGTGCAGACGGCCCCGAGCCCAGCTGACTTGCTTATTGCTTCGGAATGCTTCTCCTTATCAGGTTTTGTAATCTTGCTAGTAAAGTGATCCCGTCGACAGGTGCCAAAATCAGCTCCAGCAAGTATAAGGTCGTACAGAATCCATTCCCGAGGGGTCTGGACGTGTCAAATATTGGAAGAACAGAAAAAAAAATTAGAGTCATTTCCTAAGCTGGAAGTTAAGAGGAGAAGAAGAAACAAGTTCTTTTTGCAAAAAAATTATTTCCCTTTCTTTTCTTATAGGGACGCATTCTTCTTTTACTTATCCTAACACAAATTTAATTTGGACGTAAAATCCTAAATGGACGTATGCATGCTTAATTATGAACTACCTTCACATATATTTTTTTCGCAATTTTTCCTATAGATTTGGTGCTTAAACCAAAGTGGCTTGCATGATTACACCTAAGTCATGGTTTGCACCTCTTTGTTGTACGGATGTGTTTGATGCTTAATGACATGCTCGTAGGGATGCCTTCCGTATCATATGGACTCCTTTTTGCTACATTTAGGGACACATTCTTCTTTTATTTATCCTAACACAAATTTAATTTGGTCGTAAAATATTAAATGGACGTATGCTTAATTATAAAACTTCACTTTTTTTTGTAATTTTTCCTATAGATTTGGTGCTTAAATCAAAGTGGCTTGCATGATTACACCTAAATCATGGTTTGCACTACATATGTCCTCTTTCTTATACTGATCGATGTGCTTGATGCTTAATGACATGCTCGTACGGATGCCTTTCGTATCATATGGACTTCTTTTTGCTACATTTTAGGGGGGGAAACAACGATAAATTGCAGTACAGACCAATTGGTGTGTATGCATGCATCATGTATGTACATGTTTACAGGTATGGGACCAAAACCAAACTTGTCATAATAAATATGCACTAACAATTTTAATAGTAAATATAAATTGTTGCAGTTATTTTGTACTTCCATCTAGTAGCAAGCCGAGTAAGATTTTTCTTGATTACCGTGGGATTTTTATTTTTTTAGTTAATTAGAAATTTTGTAGGATTCTTTTTTGTCTGATTGATGTGGTGCCTTCAATCTTACCAATTGTTTTTATACGTTAATAACATATATTTATGATCCAAGAAAGGGAATATTCATGCAGGCCTTTCACGTTGATAGGGGTTAAAATACCTGCCGATATCTCAGACCAGATGGGAGGCTCAGCGCTGCCAGATCAAGAGGTGTGTGCCCTTCCTTGTTCGTCAAACTTAAATGGACTTCGTTCTTACGTATTAAGCTGCAAAAGACCGACTGGTTTCCATTCCGTACAGCTAAATGGAGAGCTGTATTTCCTTCCTTATCCCTGATGTTGAAAAATCTCGCAGGACATTTTTTCTTGCAAACATATGCCACCACTTCATCTTGCCTCTTCTCAACAGCGACGTGGAGGAAGCTCCGGCCAGAAGCATCGAGTGACCACATGCAGTCAGGACATTCTTGGAGCAGCCGTTTGATCATATCAAGTCTTCCTTCTGCAGCAGCGACATGTATGGGCAACGAGCCCTTTGAGTCGGGGCAATAGGCACTATCTGAATCCTTCTCTAAAAGTAGCTTGGCAATGTTATCGTGTCTGGTTGATGCCACAAAGTGAAGAGGTGTGCTCCCAGATTCATCTGCGGTATTTATAAGATCTTTGTTCCAGTCCAGCAGTTGTTCGGTGAGCTCTGCAATTGAGGTTTACAATTAAGATTATTCAGCTTTTCTAGTCGCACTACTAACCGTCTGTGATGTAAGCGTCTAGTATAGCCTCTTTTGTAGTAGAATCGTACGAGTATCAAGCATGTATATTAGAATCTATTTCTATTTAAAATGATGTATAGAACAAAACAGTGGCGGAACCAGACCTCGGACTGTCTGGGTTGTAACCCGAGGCCTATCAACCAAAGCCCACATAAAATTTATAAAAATTCACAAAAAATAGAGTTAGCCCAAGAGTCGACCCAAAGCAGCTGGCCCAGCTCGGGCTTAGGTTTAGGCTGGTTCCGTCCCCTGAAACAAAACTATATATAGGCAGCAATACTTGCAGATGCTGTATGTGTCAATTTTGCCTAGCAACCATATGCATGCAGTCGTTGACCATCTCACCCTATGTCTCTCACCACTTCGATCGACAATCTTCTCATGTACTATACTAGCAGCTAGTATATGAGGAGTTTTAAAGTACCGCAGAGCCACAATTAGCACAAGCACAACTTTCAAAATAAGAACAAACTAGCCGAATTTTAGCCGCACAAGATACTACCATGCATATATTTATATAAAAACATAGAGTTTTACTTGTTATACTATGCTTGTCATGGAAATAGGGTTTGCTTTAGAACACTTCTTTTAGAAAACTTTACGAAGTTTAAAGCAAAATAGTTAATATTGGGTGACAGTAAATTTGTACCAACCTATGAAATATAAATCAAATTGAAGAATAGATATAGATACAGACTTGAATATTAGGTAGGGGCAAATCTTTGATTTGATTTTTTTAGGTTATGCATATTTACCCCTACCTAATATTAACTACTTTGCTTGAAGGTTCACAAACCTTTCTTAAAACAGTGTACCCAAGCATACCCCAATGGAAATATAATTGTACTCCTTATACAGCTGTAATGGCTCTCGTATTCATCTGATTGATATGCACTGTTATAATCTGGACTCACCACAATTGACGATATAGATATTTCTCTTTTTTCTTTGATTAACGTGCTAATTTCTAGCCCTTGAGAATAATTGTTGTGGCTACTTAATCTATCATTTTAATTATATATACTTTCCAGTCACAAAAAGAAGTCATTTTATGTTACGTGCAATCAAACATTATAATCTTTGGCTATCAATATCTTCTTGAATATGTAGATTGGACATATGAAAATGATATATGTAAATTTATTTCGAAAAATACTCTCATAATATTATAATTTTATTAGGTTTTATAAATGTATTATAGTAAAAATAAGTGGTCCAAGTTGCATATTGGAGCCTATATTGATGGCCAAAATGGCTTCGTTTGGTCACCGAAGAGTATGTAATAGATAAAAAATAATAATTTCAACGCACTTGATTTCTTAATTAGGTGTTAGACCAGCCTCTTAATTTGTGAGAAGATGAACCAACACAAGACCAAACTATTGCGTCTTGCACTGCAAATACATATCATATCATGCATCAAGCATTTTGAAATGCGATAGTAGATCAGGAAGCAAAAGAATTGAAGGAAGGGCAACAGCTTGCTAGTAAACGTGCATACGGAGCGCACCTTTGTTCGAGAGAACGGCAGCATGCAGAGCTGTCTTTCCTCCTGGCCCAGAGTAGGATGGTGAGTATCTGCAACGTTGTTTGTCCGTGAGGACCCGGACAATGTCAGTTCTGCGCAAAGTGGAAGCCAAGTAGAGCGGAGATACGCCTTCATCGTCTGCTATCTGCACCAGCGCTGGGCTGCTCTCGTCGTCGTCCAGTCTCGCGTCTTCCGAAACCAGCAACGCCACGAGTTCTTTATGCCCGCACCTCACTGCCTCGTGTAGGCACGTCTCGCCCTTGTGGTTTCTTGCCCTCAGGAACTCGGAGAACCGCACTGTTCGGGTGGTCTCCCCTGCCTCCGTGCTGCTCTCTGCTGCTGCGGCTACGTTTGGGTCCGGCCGCAGAGCGTGGAAGACGGCACGCGTTAGCTCGACATGGCCATGGCTGGCAGCAATGTGGAGCACCCCATCCCCATCGGAGCTGGCTCCTTGGAGGATGGAATTTGTCTCAGCTGTTCGATTCATGCCAGGAGCTGCATTGGTGCCCGCAATTGCCTCCGGCTCTGGTCGAATAATAATGCCAATTGCCCCTTCATCGGCTGCTGGACCAACTCCAAATGCTTCTACATCGCCTTCTCTTGCTGCCTTTAGCAATCTTTTATGCATCGGATACCTTGCCCAAGATTGCCGGTCTTTTCTTGCCAACTTCGTCTCTTCTGCACATGTATGGAATGCAGCAAACCACCAAGTATACAAATCATGGATCACACACCTTCTTGTAAACAAAAAAAAATGTACATAACCTAAATTTCAAAACTTCAAAATCCACCAGACAGATTTTTATGACTGAAGAATCGCTAACCGCACAACATTGAAGCATGTGTTTACCCATACATTACAAAACACATTAAAACATGTACAGCGCCTAACCAGAAAGGCTTGTGATCCACCGAGAAACACGAGGCGGCAGTTTTGCTCGGTTGTCCTTGCAAGAGAGTATGTATGCCAGGAAGTCCTTTCGTAACTCTCTGGATTCCTAACAACATGTGACGTATAAATAAAAACAAAAAACAACCGATGAGATTCAATACACATCATTTTGAGAGCGAAACCTAAAAAAGAAAAAAAATCTTATAAATTCTCACATTAATTGAGAAAAAGATAAACATCTCCACCACTTATTTTAGTGGGTCAAATTATAACGGTACAGATTATATAGGAAGTCTCTTTTCTACACCCGGGTGTAATTACACCCTATATCGTATCTCGCAATGTAGAGAGTATCTCATATAACGAAGGGTATGTACGTGTAGTATACAAGTATTTAAGACAATCTAGGTGGTATAGACAATTTTTCAGATATGGTATGTACATTTTTTTTGACATACTCCTTTTTATGCACGTATATAAGGGTATTTATAAAATACGCTAAAAACTATAAACTCTTTACAAGATTTTCGTGTGGTTCACATTGGCGTATCTTATAATTAGTATACAAAAATATCTAAAGTGATAAAAGTGTATTTCAAGTTTGTTTAGATGATATATTAGAGGTGGGTGTAATTACACCCACGTGTAAAAGGTATTTTTAATATATATATATATATATATATATATATATATAAAAGAGTTGTATAGCAAATAAAATTGTATTTTAACTATAGACGGTAAGTTATATACTAAAGACAACTACATTATAATATATATCTAGCCGACTAATTGTGTAGACAAATCTGCTAATTGAAAGAATATGAACTACAATACGTATGCTAGACCTCCAATACAAAATGAAAAAGTAAAGGAATAAACCTAACCCAGGCGAAGTGTTACTCACAGTAGGAAATAATTGAACGAGTTGGTCGCCATCCCACAAACGCATGAAATTGAACATGAAGAACCCACAGTCATAGCTAGATATGCAAAGGGAAAACTAGAATCAATCACCGTAGAGATATAAAATGCAATTTTATTAGTTGACACGTACGGAAACCGTTCATGAAACAACCAGCTAGCACCTGTTATGTTGCCTAGGTACTTCGGGAAACTCATATGTCCAACTCCGGAAGTCATTTTCTGACATGTCGAATGCAGTATCCATGGTAAAGTTGAGAAGACCGCAGACCTGCAGCCTAATTTGCTCATGACGCTCCGCAGGATCTGGGAGAGAGTCCAGAATACTGAGCTTTCGGTCACTCATGTTGAAAGCGTACAGAGTCCAATGCTCATCTGGGATGAAGACTGGGATGAGTACCTGTAAAACAAAAGGTTTAATTTGAGAATATGTGTACGGAGTAGTACAATATTGTACTGGAACTGTAATCAAAACTTGGGTTTCATCTCGATGGATGAATGTATACCATTAATCAGCATACTTAAGAATATGATCATACCAGATGTGAATCAGAAGCATTATACAGAATAGGTTGGCGACAGAAAATATTTTGGAGATAAGTGGTATTCCGTTGATCAAGATCGCGGGCCACAAATTCTTGTGAAAAAAGGAGCAACGAACCATTATAATGCGATCTGAAGAGCATGAAGAAACTTTCCACACAGAATAAGCTCACTGTCCAATCTGAATCAACATGGTGCCTCCATCCCAAGCATTTTTTGTTCTGATAATTTTCAACATCTTCTGTTGCCATGTTTCTAATGGCTAAGTTCAAGCAATCGGAATCTAACTTCCCTCCTTTCACTGCCTCCTGGATATCTGCAAGCTTTAACTTGATGACAAAAGGGACTTCACTTGACACCCACACCTCCCTGCAAAGCGAGCCATGGAAAAAAAGAAACATTTCACCATATGTGCACTCTCTCATGAAAGCATTATATATATATATATATATATATATATATATATATATATATATATATATATATATATATATATATATATATATATATATATATATATATATATATATATATATATACAGGTTGCACTTACTGTACTGATTCAGAGCTATCCAACAATGTAGTAGTGAAGCGATACAGATCGTCCAATGTACTTGAATATGACAACTCAATGGGCCATTGTTTGACCAAGAAAGGTGACTCCAGCTCCTTCCTTGGTTTCATCTCTTTACTTGTCGTGGACTTAATGACCCTCTAGGCTTCTCGATTACACGAGTTTGCGTGTACCTTCAATTAACAAACCACACACTTAAAAACAATACACAATTATTTCACAGTGAAACTTACTTGTCACACTTTTTTATTAAGTGGCTTCTCAAACTTTTTTTCTTAGTGCAAGGAGTAAGTAAAACCCCACCAAGCCAAATTAAAAGAGTAGTATAATTCAAGTACAAAAGGTTCAGGCCCCAAGTTTTTCTCAAAGAAAGATTCGGACCCAGAACAACAGTACACAACACTCCCAGCTCGATCTACATGCCGGAGATCGAGTGGAATCAACAGATCACATAGTTTCATTGAAGTTCAACCATGGTGAGGGGAAAGATTGAGAGGAAAGCCAGAGTTCAAACTATGGCGGGGTAATTAAAGGCAGAGTCGTAGGGAGTTGCTACACGCATGATTCATCTACTTTAATCCTTTCCTTTTCTGGGCGTATGTACTGTATGAATGAACATTCGCTTGATTTTTTTTTGGGGAAATTGGATGAACATTCCCTTAACTTGACCCACAAAATTAAGCACTCTAAAGAAAGGCCCCCTCCACTCATTGAGGTTGTTAGAGATATATGTATAGTTTGTTATTCCCCATTGTTATGAGGGGTTCTTTGCATATTTACCACATGTACTTTGTGTATATATACCGGCCCATTGGCCTCATATGAATACAAGTGCTATTCATAACATGGTATCAGAGCCAAAACTAGGGTTTTGGCTTACCTAGGGTTCCGCGCGCCGCCGCCGGCCTCCCGCGCCGCCGCCGGCCTCCCGCGCCGCCGCCGGCCTCCCGCGCCGTCGCCGGCCTACTCCTTGCGCCTTCCCGTGCCGTCGCCCGGCCTCCCCGCGCCTCCCCGCGCCGCGGCCTTCCCGGGGCCTCCCCGCGCCGCGGCCTTCCCGGGGCCTCCCCGCGCCGCTCTCGCCTCGCCGCTGCCGCCGCCGTCGGCCACGCCGACGCCTCCGTCGGCCTCGCCGACTCCCCCACCGTCGGCCTCGCCGACTCCGCCCGTCGCCGCTCCGCCAGCCGAGCCGGGCCGTCGTCGCCGCTCGGGGTTGACCGCCGTCGCCGTCGCCGCCCGGGTCCCCGCCCGGTCTCGCCGCCTCCGTCTACCGCCCGGCTCCGGCGCCGCCGTCGCGCCCGCCGCCGTGCCGCCACCGCGCCTCCAGCGCCTGCCCTAGGCGCGTGTGTGTTGCGGGCCTTCGGCCCGCTCGGCTGAGTTTCTTAAGCCGAGAAAAAAAAAAGAAGAAAAAAAAAACGTCGTTCTAACCGCCGCGCCGTACAGCGCCGCCTGTTAGACTTCGTTGCCTTGGTCGCCGCGCCGTCCAGCGCCGCCTACCAATGGGCACCGTTGCTCTCCCTCGCTGCCCGGTGATCTTTGATGGTGTTAATTACACCGACTTCGTGTCTCACATGCGCATTCACATGCGTGGTCTTCGTCTCTGGGGCGTCCTCTCTGGCGATGTCACCTGCCCGCCTTGCCCTATTCCTCCGACGGAGCCTACGCCTGTTGCATTGCCTCCGACAGCCGATAAAGCTGCTGCTGATGATAAAGCTGCTGCTGATGATAAAGCTGCCTCTGCCTACCAGGAGGCTCTGGATTCCTACACGGATCGTCTGACCGTCTACACTCAGTGGTACGATGACGACGCTCGGGCTGCTGCTGTCTTCATCGCCAGTGTCCAGCCTCAGTTTTCTTCTGAGGTTGTGGGACTCCCTTCGGCTTTTCAGATGTGGACTCATCTTCGTCAGCGCTACGAGCCCTCTGGTGATGCCCTGTACCTGTCCGTGGTCCGCCAGGAGCACTCTCTTCAGCAGGGTGATGCTACTGTTGACGCCTTTTACGCTCAGAGTTCTGCTGTCTGGCGTCAGTTGGACTCACTTCGCACTGCTGGCTGTCGTACCTGTCCGTGCTGCCTGGAGGTACGTGCTGATCTACAGTTTCAGCGGGTTTACGAGTTCCTTACTCGCCTTCGTCCTGAGTTCGAGCAAAGGCGTGCCCAGCTCCTTGCACGCCACCCTCGTGTCACTCTCCTGGAGGCTCTTACTGAGATACGCGCAGAGGAGACTCGTTTGAGTGGTGCTGGCCTGATGCCACTCCCCTCTGTGCTCGCCGCTCGTCCGCCTGCTACACTGCCTCCTCCAGCGGCTACCACAGGTGGTGGTGGCCGTCCTCAGTCTGGAGGTGGCCGTCCTCACTGTTCCTACTGCGACAAGGATGGCCACACTGAGTCCCAGTGCTACAAGAAGAAGCGGCATCTTTCACGCCGTTCTTCTACTGGCACTAGTGCTTCTACGACGACGTCTGCCTCGACTTCTTCAGCAGCTTCTCTCACCGAGCAGGAGATAGCCAGACTTCGACGCCTACTTGCCGCTTCAGGATCTCCCTCGACAGGTTCTGCAGGTTCTGCTACTGACTCTTCAGGCACTGAGAGACCACCTCCTACACAGTCAGGTACCTCCCCGTGGATTCTTGATTCTGGAGCATCTTTTCACATGACTCCTGATTCTTCCACTCTGTCTTCTATTACACCTCTTGATTCTCCTGTCAGTGTTCTTACTGCTGATGGTACATCTCTTTCTGTCTCTGGTCGAGGATCTCTTAGCAACTCATCTTTTCATGTTCCTTCTGTTGCTCATGTTCCTCGTCTTACCTTGCAGCTTCTTTCTGCTGGGCAGATTACTGACCTTGGTTATCGAGTTATTCTCGACTCTGACTCTTGTTGTGTTCAGGACTGCCACACGGGAGCTCTGGTTGGTTCTGGCCCTCGGCGCCGTGACTCACAGCGTCTCTGGGAGCTTGACTGGCTTCATCTTCCTTCCGCTGCCACCACCGCCGCCAGTCTCTCCGCTTCTGCCACTTCGTCTACTGGCTCTTTCCAGCAGTGGCATCACCGTCTTGGGCATCTGTGGGGATCTCGCCTGTCGTCCTTAGTTCGTCGTGGTCTTCTGGGGTCTGTCTCAGGAGACGTGTCTTTAGATTGTCAGGGCTGTAAGTTAGGTAAACAGATTCAGCTTCCTTATCCTCATAGTGAGACTGTGTCTCAGCGTCCTTTTGATCTTGTTCATTCAGATGTTTGGGGTCCGGCTCCCTTCGTTTCGAAAGGGGGTCATCGTTATTATATCATTTTTATAGATGATTTTTCTCGCCACACTTGGATATATTTCATGTCTTCTCGTAGTGAGGCCTTGCCCATCTATAAACAATTTGCCACTATGATACACACACAGTTCTCCACTCCTATTCGTGTCTTTCGTGCTGATTCTGCTGGCGAGTACCTCTCTCGTCACCTGCGCAGCTTCCTTGCTGAGCAGGGCACTCTCGCTCAGTTTTCTTGTCCTGGTGCTCATGCTCAGAATGGTGTCGCTGAGCGCAAGCATCGTCACCTCTTGGAGACGGCTCGTACTCTGATGATCGCCGCCTCTATTCCACCTCACTTTTGGGCCGAGGCTGTTTCCACTGCCACCTATCTCGTCAACATTCAGCCCTCTTCTGCTCTCAAGGGTGCGATCCCTGTTGAGCGTCTCTGTGGTCTTCTTCCTGACTACTCTGCCCTTCATCTGTTTGGCTGCGTTTGCTATGTTCTCCTCGCCCCTCGAGAACGTACCAAACTGACCGCTCAGTCTGTTGAGTGTGTTTTTCTGGGGTACAGTGCCGAGCACAAGGGATATCGGTGCTGGGATCCTGTTGGTCGTCGGATACGGGTTTCTCGGGATGTGACTTTTGACGAGTCTCGTCCATTCTACCCACGTCCTGCCTCTCCTTCGGCTTCCTCTGTGGAGTCTCTGTCTTTCTTGACCTTTCCAGATACTCCTATATCTGTTTTGCCCTCGTCCACCTGTCCTACTGAGTCTCCACATATTCCCTCTGTGGCCTCTCCGCCGTTGTCGCCGCCTGTGTCGTCTCCTACGACTCCCCAGGCTCCTCCCACTATCGTCTACACTCGTCGACCTCGTATTGAGGATCTTCCAGATGAGTCATCTTCTTCTGATGCTCCATCTTCCCCTGATGGATCATCTTCTCCTCGCTACGCTCTCCGCGATCGCCAGTCGATTCGGCCTCCTGCCCGTTTTGCTTTTGCTGGCGCAGCTACTCGTGAGCCTGTCTCCTACCGGGATGCTGTTACTCACCCTGAGTGGCAGCTTGCCATGGCCGAGGAGATTGCTGCCCTCGAGCGTACTGGTACTTGGGATCTTGTTCCTCTTCCATCCCATTCTCATCCCATCACATGTAAGTGGGTCTATAAGATTAAGACTCGCTCTGATGGCTCTCTTGAGCGCTATAAGGCGCGTCTTGTTGCTCGTGGTTTTCAGCAGCAGCATGGTGTTGACTACGACGAGACTTTTGCTCATGTGGCCCACATGACCACTGTTCGCACTCTCCTTTCGGTGGCGTCTGTTCGCCACTGGTCTGTTTCTCAGCTTGATGTTAAGAATGCATTTCTTAATGGCGAGTTGCGTGAGGAGGTTTACATGCATCCGCCACCTGGGTATTCTGTTCCTGAGGGCATGGTCTGTCGCCTTCGTCGCTCTCTCTATGGCCTTAAGCAAGCCCCTCGTGCTTGGTTTGAGCGCTTCTCCTCTGTGGTCACTGCTGCTGGTTTTTCAGCTAGTGATCATGATCCTGCGCTCTTTGTCCACACTTCGTCTCGTGGTCGGACTCTTCTTCTCCTGTATGTTGATGATATGATCATTACGGGAGATGATTCTGAGTACATTGCCTTTGTTAAGGCTCGTCTTAGTGAGCAGTTCCTTATGTCGGATCTTGGTCCTCTTCATTATTTCCTTGGGATTGAGGTTACTTCCACTCCAGATGGTTTCTTTATGTCCCAAGAGAAATATATTCAGGATCTTCTTGATCGCGCCTCTCTCACTGATCAGCGTACTGTTGAGACTCCCATGGAGCTCAATGTTCACCTCCGACTCTCCGATGGCGAGCCTCTTTCTGATCCGACTCGCTATCGTCATCTTGTTGGGAGTCTTGTCTACCTTGCTGTTACTCGTCCAGATATCACTTATCCAGTTCATATTCTGAGTCAGTTTGTTTCAGCTCCCACTCAGGTTCACTACAGCCACCTTCTTCGAGTTCTACGATACCTTCGTGGGACTATCTCTCGCCGTCTCTTCTTTCCACGTTCCAGCTCGTTACAGCTTCAGGCCTATTCGGATGCTACTTGGGCCAGCGATCCCTCTGATCGCCGGTCTATCTCTGCTTACTGTGTTTTTCTTGGTGGTTCTCTCATTGCCTGGAAGACGAAGAAACAGACTGCAGTGTCCCGTTCGAGTGCAGAGGCTGAGTTGCGAGCTATGGCTCTCTTGACAGCAGAGATTACTTGGCTACGGTGGTTACTTGAGGATTTTGGTGTTTCTGTCACTACACCGACCCCTCTCTTGTCAGACAGTACAGGTGCTATCAGTATTGCTCGTGATCCTGTGAAGCATGAGCTCACCAAGCACATTGGAGTTGATGCTTCTTTCATGAGGACTTGTGTGCATGATCAGGTGATTGCTCTTCAGTATGTGCCTTCAGAGCTTCAGATCGCGGATTTCTTCACGAAGGCCCAGACTCGAGCACAGCACAGCTTCTTCCTCTCCAAACTCAGTGTTGTTGATCCACCATGAGTTTGAGGGGGGGTGTTAGAGATATATGTATAGTTTGTTATTCCCCATTGTTATGAGGGGTTCTTTGCATATTTACCACATGTACTTTGTGTATATATACCGGCCCATTGGCCTCATATGAATACAAGTGCTATTCATAACAGAGGTGACTCCAACTCCTTACTTGGTTTCATCTCTTTACTTGCCGTGGACTTAATGACCTTCTAGGCTTCTCAATTACACGAGTTTGCGCGTGCCTTCAATTAACAGACCACACAACTAAAAACAATACACAATTCTTTGACAGTGAAACTTAATTGTCAAACCTTTTTTAAGTGGCTTGTCAAACATTTTCCTTAGAGCAAGTAAAACCCCACTTGAGTAATTGAAGCCAAATTAAAATAGTAGTATAACTCAAGTACAAAAGGTTCAGACCCAAGTTTTTCTCAAAGAAAGATTCGGACCCAGAACAACATTACACAACACTCCCAGCTCGATCTACATGCCGGAGATCGAGTCGTAGGGAGCTGCTACATCCATGATTCGTCTACTATTAGTCCTTTCCTTTTTCTGGGCGCATGTACTGTATGAATGAACATTCCCTTTATTTTTTTGGAAAATTGGATGAACGTTCCCTCGACTTTAACCCACAAAATTAAAAGAAAGTCCTCCTCCACTCACTGAGCGATATTAGATGCGTTCTTTTCAGCTATGATTTAAAATTTATGACTGACTGATGGTTTTTGATCTTAGCACGAGTATTTGTGCGAACAAACCGAATGCCGATAAATCAATAAGCTGTTTTTAAAAGACTGTTCCGATAAACTGCTTTAAAACATTACAGAGAAACTGTCCTATTTATTTATTCGAAAAAGTTATAAACGTAGAGCCAAAAAGAACAAGATTGTTACTTACCGGAGTACTGGAAGCACTCTTCCGCAAAAGCTCCTCGATCGAAAAGGTGACGAAACAATTTCGACTCCTACCTCATCTCCGTCGCCTCGGTGACCTCGATCGATCGGTTTCTTCTTCGTCAGTGGCCTCTTCTCCACTGAACCTGCATGTCGGCCTCTTTCTTCGCTATTATAGCGAGAGAGGAGAGCTTTCTGGACGGACGTCCCCAACGCCAGAGTAGGCGACGAATCTCTGACTAGTCGCACCCGCCGGTGGCTCGGTGTCAGCGCGCTGTAGCCAACAAGCCGCCAATCCCCTCGGCAGGTGCCAAACTCAGCTCCAGCAAAATCATAGAGTCATTTCCTAAGTTGGAAGTTAAGAGGAGAAAAAAAAAAGGTTTTTTTGCAAAAAAAATATTACCCTTTCTTTTCTTATAGGGACACATTCTTCTTTTATTTATCCTAACACAAATTTAAGTTGGACGTAAAAGCCTAAATGGACGTATGCTTAATTATGAACTACATTCACATATATTTTTCGCAATTTTTCCTATAGATTTGGTGCTTAAAACAAAGTGGCTTGCATGATTACACCTAAGTCATGGTTTGCACTAGATATCTACGGATGTGTTTGATGCTTAATGACATGCTCGTACGGATGCCTCCCGTATCATATGGACTCCTTTTTGCTAGATTTGGGGGGGGGGGGGGGGACAACGATAAATTGCAGTACAAACCAATTGGTGTGCATGCATGCATCATGTATGAACAGGTTTACAGGCATGGGACCAAAACCAAACTAGTCATAATACACAGTGGCGAAGCTAGAGCAAATGGGTGGGGGTGCACAGTGGGCTTGTTGGGCTGCCGGCCTGGTGGGGGTGCCTCGTCTTGGGCCATGCGGGGTGCCTATAGGGCCGAATTTTTTCAATCCTTAAGAAATTCTGGAAGTGAGGGGGGTGCCTGGGCACCCACGGGCCTCTATTGGGCTTCGCCCCTGATAATACATATGAACTAACACTTTTAATAGTAAATATAAATTGTTGCAGTGTTAGGTTGCACTACCATTTAGTAGCATGCCGAGTTAGATTTTTCTTGCTTAACGTGGGAATTTTATTTTTTTAGTTAATTAAAAATTTTGTAGGATTCTTTTTTGTTTGATTAATGTGGTGCCTTCAATCTTACCAATTGTGTTTATACGTTAATAACATATATTTATGATCCAAGAAAGGGAACATGCATGCAGGCCTTTCACGTTGAAAGGGGTTAAAATACCTGCAGATATCTCAGACCAGATGGGAGGCTCAGCACTGCCAGATCAAGAGGTGTGTGCCCCTCCTTGTTCGTCAAACTTAAATGGACTTCGTTCTTACGTATTAAGCTGCAAAAGACCCACTGGTTTCCATTCCGTACAGCTAAATGGAGAGCTGTATTTCCTTCCTTATCCCTGATATTGAAAAATCTTGCCTTATCCCTGATGTTGAAAAATCTCGCCTTATCCCTGAAGCTCAAATATAGCGACCTGATGTTGAAAAATCTCCGAAGCCTGATGTTGAAATATATCGCAAGCTTTTGTTCCTTGCAAACATATGCCACCACTTCATCTTCTGAACAGCGACGTGGAGGAAGTTCCGGCCAGAAGCATCGAGTGACCACATGCAGTCAGGACATGCTTGGAGCAACAGCTCGATCATATCAAGTCTTCCTTTTGCAGCAGCGACATGTATGGGCAACGAGCCCTTTGAGTCGGGGCAATAGGCACTATCTGAATCCTTGTCTAAAAGTAGCTTGGCAATGATCTCGTGTCCGGCTGATGCCACAAAGTGAAGAGGTGTGCTCCCAGATTCATCTGCGGTATTTATAAGATCTTCGTTCCACTTCAGCAGTTGTTCGGTGAGCTCTGCAATTGAGGGATTATTCAGTTTTTCTACTCGCGCGAGTATCAGGCATGCATATTAGATTCCATTTCTGTTTACAATGATGTATAGAACAAAACTATATATAGACAGCAACACTTGCAGATGCTCTATGTGTCAATTTTGCCTAGCAACCATATGCATGCAGTCGTTGACTATCTCACCCAATGTCTCGCTACTTCAACAATCTTCATGTATTGTACTAGCTAGTATATGAGGAGTTTCTGTAACATCCCAAAAGCGGGAATCGACAAAATTATGAAGAATTCAAGACTTTCATTTTTCATTTCAGTGTGTTTCGAAATCTCGGCATCTATTTGAAAATTTTTATTTGGATTTACCGAGTAATTCAAGCAATGGTAATAAAATTCGAATTCGGAAACCAAATGAAACAAAAATAAATTCAAATTTCACCTTCACTCAAATTGAGCCAAGTTTTCAAATTCAAATTTGAATTCAAACTTAGATATAAAAAAATCTGAATTTGCAAATAAAAAATCCGAATTTTTGTTTTTGCTGGCATTCTTTTCTTCTCTTCCATGCGGGGCAAGCGGTGGTTAACCCGTCAGGGGTTGTGTTCGAATTCCCCTTCCCCATTTCTCGTTTTTTTAATTTTTATTAGGCCTTTCCCATTAGAAATTAATTTGAGAAAATTTATAATAAAAATGTAAAATAATTAAGGATGAGGATAAAAATCGAATCCGGAATTGGAATGGATTTCTATGCCAATTACTATAATTTTTAATCTTGACCTCCTGTATGTCGATCTCTATGTTGCTCATATGATCAATTCTTTGATTAAGAAATATTCAAATGTGATAAAACATGATTTATAAATAAGAATGAGAATAAAGTTGAACTATGGAAATTAGAATAAGGATTTATGCAACATTTAATTATTTAAAGATTAAATCTTGGTAATTAAAAATAATGAATAATAATTGCTTGTCTCAAAAATCATGAGGACTTTTAAAAATGGTGTTTGGATGATTAAGGTAATCATTTAAGTTTAAGTCTCTAATGTTCATCTGAAAATACTAAGATTTAAATTAATGACTACATTGTATATAATTAAGGTGACATTAATGTCTATCTCGAACCCAAGTGCTAATCAATGACATTATTGATGTGTATATGTTTTTATAACCATGTGAAAATAGAGATTAAGTTCAAGAAAAGGTAGTAAACCAATGTGCCTTTGCCATCTAATTTGAAATACAAATTTAAATTAGAAATCATGATAAAAATGCAATATTGCCCAAATAACCATCATCCTATCCTTCTCTGTGAATCTAATCTCACCAAAGATAAATATGAATAATTAATACACCAACAAGTTCAAGGCTCCAATCCTCAAATTAAAAATACAATTTGAATTAAAGAATATCTTGCTCATGAATCGGATGTCTCCCAAAAACAACTTGTATACCAATATCATTGCACATAAAATGATGTCATTGCATGCAGAGAATGTTTTTAATTAAAGAACCTTATTAAAAAATAATCTCGCCTAAATTAATAATCACCACATCTTTCTCTCGAGATTACGATCACGAGTAGTAATTAAAGATGCCCAGTATCCCAATAATATCTCCCATCTGCTTGTATGACTATCCCGACTCAGGAAACTTCCGTAATAAATATACATTAATAAAAGAAACTATTAATTACAGATCGGGTCGTGGTACTCTTCGGTCAGCTATCATTAACTGTTCTTGAATCCGAAGCAGAATATTTTCATAAATATCCCTTCACTGTTGATTCTCCCCGTGTCTTCTTTCCTGGCAAAATATCTCTATCCAATATCATTAACTTTGTCAATCATCCTCTGCTCACAAAACCTTATCTCAGATCATCAACTTGATCCTAATAAAACCTAATTACAATCATTTGGACTTATTTGAATTTTAGATTTATTTGGTTTTCAATTTTAGTGCGTAATTAGAAGCTAAAGTCTCGGAGAGACGATGGATCCAGCAAGAGCAAGACCGAGGTAAAGTCAAAAAGATC
This sequence comes from Dendrocalamus latiflorus, assembly GCA_017311315.1. Classification (NCBI taxonomy): domain Eukaryota; kingdom Viridiplantae; phylum Streptophyta; class Magnoliopsida; order Poales; family Poaceae; genus Dendrocalamus; species Dendrocalamus latiflorus. The sequence goes on along the minus strand of CM029628.1, from coordinate 486,648 downwards.
AAGGATACATGACCATTGATGAGAAGGCGTTGAGTAAGATCAAGGTCTCCGTAAAAATAGAGCGAGGCAAGTCATCACTTTGATCATATTGAACCTACATTTTGTGAAAATTATGTTTGTTTAAATTATTAAGTTGCATACTTTTATTTGTTATGTAAATATATTCAAATATAAGGATGTAGCTAAATGCCTATCTTGCTTGTATTACTATATGTCACCCCTTGGATAAAATGTCCCTTTAATTTCTTGTTGCCCTAGAAATTATAATGGTAACTTTACTAGCTATGGGTTGTATCTAAGCGCCATGCTTAGCTTTGCTTACATACTCAAGGATATTAATTTGTCCTAATCATCATTTCTCAAATCATGATAATAAATTTTGGGCAACCATTTTGGGAAAGGGTTGGTATGTTGGATAAATTAGTTTTATGCTTCTCAAAACTCATAAAACATGCTTTACCTATCTTGGCAGATGGTAAGAGGTGGTGGTGCAGATGTAGCATGAGAATGTTTGGTTTGTGGCAACACCACCTAGATAATTTTAAGGACCAAATCTTGTGATGACCTCCCAATATAAAATAGTACAACCACAAGTCTATAATAGGTATGACCTAACTAAATAATTTGCATTGTTAGTGAAGGACCCACCATTGGTGTGAACCACGAGTCATGTCATTAGATTTATCATGGATGTGGGTCATGTCGCTGAAAAGAAGCCGTCATGTGGCGCAAGGGAGGGTCTTAGTGAGGGTGGACAAAGCCCGACTAAGATGAAATCTTAGCGAGTGTAATCCTTCACTAGATGTATTGTAAAGGCCTTGTGGTAATTTGCTTGATTTACAAGTCTAAGGAAACCTATGAATACATCAAAGTGGTTATCTCTTGTGGGTAAAGTTATGCAACCTCTGCGGAGTGTAAAACTATTCAAATAGTCATGCCCATGGTCAAGGGTGGACATAGGAACTTATTTGAGTTAGTTCTATTTCAAAAACCTTTGTAGGTAGGATGAAAACTCATCAGATGGATGTAACCCTGAATTTAACTTGCCTGGGTGGGTGTGAGCCAGTGATTATAATGGGTGGATATAACCCTAAACTAGCATACGGTGGAGGTAACCATGTGTTGTAACATGTGGATGTAACCTACACTAATACTATTATCGCATTTTTTCAGACAATTTTAGAAAATTTGGTTAAGTCAAAACTGCTAAGTTTTAGGGACTTTCCTATTTATTGTAACTTTCATAATGATGCATTTAGCAAGTAAAAGAACCTTAAGCCTCCATTTAACAGTCTTGCATCTATTATTATTTGCATTCTGTGTGGTGGCTTACTGAGTACCTTTGTACTCACTATTGCTCAATTATAATCATTCAGTAAGTCAGAAGGAGTAATGTAAGACAAGACCAGACGTAAATGAGGCCAAGAATTAAGTCGTGAGCCCCAGTTGGCTACCCGTGGGCGTGTCATGAGGGTCCCACTTGTGTGAAGACTTCATTTCCATTGTTGCTTTTAATAGTTTTGGCCTAATCGATCCATGTATTGTGACTTATCACAGACAGCACACAAGCCGTCTGTGATAATCGCTTGTTATCACATACACAAAAATTTAGACGGTTCAAAAAAACATCTGTGGTGACGGTTTAGAATTGTCTATGATGACCTTTTATGTGGTAGTATGCAATGCATATATTTATATGGAAATATAGAGTTGCACTTGTTATACAACTCTTATGATTGTGATGGAAATGGAGTTTGATTTAGGACACGTCTTTTTGAGAAGTTTATGAATCTTAAAGCAAAATAGTTAATATTCGGTGATGGCAAATCTGTATCAACCTATAGAAAATAAATTAAATTGAAGAATAGATATAGATATAGACTTTAATATTATGTAGGGGAAAATATTTGATTTGTATTTTTTTAGGTTCTACTCCTACCTAATATTAATTCTTTTGCTTTAAGTTTATTAAACCTTTTTAAAAAGAAGTGTACCGAAGCATACCCTGATAGAAACATAATTGTACTTTTTATATAGCAGTAATAGCTCTCGTATCTATCTGATTAATATGCACTGTTATAATCTGGACCCATTATAATTTACGTTATAGATCTTTCTCTTTTTTCTCTGATTAACATGGTAATTTCGAGCCATTCAGAGTAAATGTTATGGCTACTTAATCTATTGTTTTAATTATATATACTCTCTTTAGTCACAAAAAAAGTCATTTTGTGTTACATACAGTCAAACATTATAAACTTTAGCTGTCAATATCTTCTTAAATATGTAGATTTGACACATGAAAATGATATATGTAGGTTTCCCTTATAAAATACTTTCATAATATTATAATTTTATTAGGTTTTATAAATATATTATAGTAGAAATGAGTGGTTCGAGTTGCATATTAGAGTCCATGTCGATAACCGAAATGACTTTGTTTTGTCACCGAGGAGAGTATGTAATAGATAAAAAATAATTGTAACGCACTTGATTTCTTAATTAGGTGTTAGTCCAGCCTCTTTGTGAGAAAATGAACCAACACAAGACCAAACTATTGCGTCTTGCGCACGGCAAATACATATCATATCATGCATCAAGCATTTTGAAATGCAATTAATTGTAGATCAGGAAGCAAAAGAATTAAGGAAAGGAAGGGCAACAGCTTGCAAGTAAACGTGCATACGGAGCTAGCGCACCTTTGTTCAAGAGAACGGCAACATGCAGAGCTGTCTTTCCTCCAGGCCCAGAGTAGGATGGTGAGTATCTGCAACGTTGTTTGTCCGTGAGGACCCCGACAATGTCAGCTCTGCGCAAAGTGGAAGCCAAGTAGAGTGGAGATACGCCTTCATCGTCTGCTATCTGCACCAGCGCTGGGCTGCTCTTGTCGTCGTCCAGTCTCGCGTCTTCCGAAACCAGCAACGCCACGATTTCTGTATGCCCGAACCTCACTGCCTCGTGTAGGCACGTCTCTCCCTTGTGGTTTCTTGCCCTCAGGAACTCGGAGAACCGCCGCACTGTTCGGGTGGTCTGCCTTGCCTCCCCGTTCGTGGCATCATCAGCAGATGATGGCATGGGAAGAGAGGCCACCGTGCTGGCTGCACCGCTCACAGGGCTGCTCTCTGCTGCTGCGACTACGTTTGGGTCTGGCCGCAGAGCGTCGAAGATGGCACGGTTAGCTCGACATGGCCATGGCTGGCAGCAATGTGGAGCACCCTATCCCCATCGGAGCTGGCTCCTTGGAGGAGCATGTGTCGAGGGATGGAATTTGTCTCATCTGTTCTATTCATGCCAGGGGCTGCATCGGTGACCACAATTGCTGACGCTAGCCCACCTGGTGGAATAATAATGCCAATTGCCTGCTCGGCCGCAGTGACATCATCATGGCTGCTTGTTGTGCCTGCTCCTTGCTCCTAAGCTTCAACATAGCCAACAAGCTTTCGAAATGCTTCTACATCGCCTTCTCTTGCTGCCTTTAGCAATCTTTTATCCATCGGATACCTTGCCCAAGGTTGCCGGTCTTTTCTTGCCAACTTCGTCTCTTCTGCACATATATGGAATGCAGCGAACCACCAAGCATACAAATCATGGATCACTTGAATAAGTAAAACTTTTTCTGCACATATATGGATACAACTTTTTTCTTAAGAGCAAGGAGTAAGTAAAACCCCACTTGAATAATTGAAGCAAAATTAAAATAGTAGTATAACTCAAGTACAAAAGGTTCAGACCCAAGTTTTTCTCAAAGAAAGATTCGGACCCATAACAACAGTACACAACACTCCCAGCTTGATCTACATGCCGGAGATCGAGTGGAACCAACAGATCACGTAAGTTTCATTGTAGTTCAACTATGGTTAGGGGAAAGATTAGGAGGAAGGCCAGAGTTCAAACTATGGCGGGGTAATTAAAGGCAACAGTCGTAGGGAGCTGCTACATCCATGATTCATGATTCATCTACTATTAGTCCTTTCCTTTTTCTAGGCGCATGTACTGTATGAATGGACATTCCCTTTATTTTTTTGGAAAATTGGATGAACATTCCCTCGACTTTAACCCACAAAATTAAAAGAAAGTCCTCCACTCATTGAGCGATATTAGATGCGTTCTTTTCAACTATGATTTAGAACTTATGACTGTGACTGATAGTTTTTGATCTTAGCAAGAGTGTTTGTGTGAACAAACTAAATGCCGATAAATCAATAAGCTGTTTCTAGAAGGCTATCCTGATAAACTGCTTTATAACGTTAATGGAGAAACTGTCTAATTTATTTGTTTGAAAAAGTCATAAGCTATGAGCCGACAAGAATAAATCTAGTACTTACCGGAGTACTGGAAGCACTCTTTCGCAAAAGCTCCTCGATCGAAAAGGTGACGAACCAATTTCGACTCCTACCTACCTCATCTCTCCGGCCGTCGCCTCGGTGGCCTCGATCGATCGGTTCCTTCTTCGTCGGTGGCCTCTTCTCTACTGAACCTGCATTTCAGCCTCTTTCTTCGCTATTATAGCGAGAGAAGTGAGCTTTCTGGACGGTTGACGAGCTCCTTGTCGCACCCGCCGGTGGCTCTGCCGACTCAGTCTCGTAACGTTACACACGAACCAAGCACGTACCTTATAATTTTATAACTTTGACCACTAGAATCTTTGCTCCTTTTAGAAGTTTCAGTTAGTGCTGGCTTCACTATTAACCCAAATAGGATCTTATTATGTGGTTTATTCGATGGTGAATACACCCCACCTCTCCCTATAAATAGGGATAGTGGCTGCATATCGTATATATACAGCACACTAACAGGCAAAAGAGCAATAAACTTGAAAGAAAACTTATGCCTATATCTTATATGTAATATTCTATTTTTATATTCCTGTGAGTTGAGTGCTTGATCCACGGCAACATGACTCCAAAAATACAATACGCTATCGGCACAATGACCCTCATACATTAATTGTCTTTGACCTAGAATATTTTTATATTCTATTTTTGCCAGATTCTTCTCCATGGCTTCTCCCTCCCGCTTGTCCTCCTGTCAGGACAGTGGCTTGAATCCAAAACCAGATTTGATTTGAGGAATGGCTTTCCCTGATTGTAATGTAGTTGGATCTGTCTCATTCATTGGGCCGGTCACGTTACTAAATGTGGTCGTTGTATGCATCAATGCATGGAGCCATCCAGCCACGACTCGTTACTAAATGTAGTCGTTGTATGCATCAATGCATGGAGCCATCGGGGACCTACACGTTGACTCACCTACTGACAAGTTATTAGTGAACCTACACGTTGCAAGTATTAGAATTGCTTACAAAGAAAGAGATGATCATATACTAGACTTGGGAGAAGGATGGCATCCATGGTCAGAGCGAGGGTGTTTTAATGGGAAAGCCAAAATACTGAAAGCAGTAAAGGAACTAAAACCGCAACGTTTGGAGGGCGACTGGAGGGCAGTTTAAGTCAAGGAAGTGCCGAGGAGGCCAAGAGATGCGGATACAAGCATACTTAGCACTTTTCGGTTAAATATATTATTTGACTAGAAAGAATTATTGAGACGCATTAAATATTGTCAAGTGAACTCTAATTTAATGGTTCTTTATTTATTATATTTGGAGATGCAGAGCTACTATTTTGTTTAATTATATACATGCACATACTTGATCTTACAAGTTTAAAGTGAAGATACGTTCGAAAGGCCCTAGAGAGAGAACATACATACATACATACATACATACATACATACATACATACATACATACATACATACATACATACATACATACATACATACATACATACATACATACATACATACATACATACATACATACATACATATACATACATTCATGTTAACTTTGGTAAATATGGTATTTACCGATACCATATCGAAATAATTGGGATTTACCGATACCGAACCGTATTTTAAAAAAAAATAACGTATTTACCGAACTAACAATATTGCATTTACCGTATATACCGTATTTACCGAAATAACCGAACGAACAACCCTACATGTTGCTACTACCTATTTCTTTGCTTGATGTTTTTGCCTTCTCCCCTTCCCTCTTGATCTTAGTGGTTTCAAGGGCATGTAAGAGGTGGAGATGCCTCATCAAGGTTATATGCCATCCATCTAACGACTAGCTATAGCAAGATCTTCGACCTTGCCTAATTTGGTTCGATTTGGAGCATTTCTTGTGAAATCGTATCACTAGGATTTTGGTCTTGAATCTTTGGGTGTTCTAATTTGCTGGGACATATGCAACCTGTTGTAGGGGTGGCCCCACCTAAGCCCAACCCGCCTGTTAAGAGGTTGTAAAGCCCAAAATGGTGCATGTGTAATGACTTAAATACCCCTGAGAGGGATACTTGGGTGTAAGGACGTAGCTGTAAAATGCTCCCCATGTGAATATATATATATAAGCGATCCGGGGCATGGCGAAGACCAGGCATCGCTCACCTACCTCTCCACTACCATACTACCATCTCTCTGTTTGATCTGTAACCACAACACAACCTATATAGAGCCATCTTGGTTATATCAAACCCACAAACAAGTCATCTCTTAAATATGTGAGTTTTGCCTAATTTTAGTGCAATCTTGCTTGTCTCAAGGAAAAGTTAGAACTTTGGCTAAGATCTATGCAATCCTTGGATGGATTAGGTTCTTGATATCCTTGGTAAGGTGTGTACAAAGTCTCAAGTTATTTAGACATGTATTTTGAGGATTGTGCCTTTTTAGGTTTTCGCTCAAGCTGATTTTTCATGTCTGTATCAAGGGAGTGGTCAGACCACCCCATGCCAGCGGTCAAATTGGTGGCCTATTAGACCGACACTCCCAGGTGGTCAAACCGCCAATAGGTTGATTCAACCGCTCTGTCAACAGCGGTCTAACCGGTGCTTTGATGTTAAACTCCATTTTGCTTTCGCTCTTTAATGAGTTCTTTATTGGTGATCTAAACTATAGGATCATATGGCGCAATCAGAGGGGAGATGAATGATTGCCTCCGCTTTTTTAAACCTGAAACCAAAAATTCAAACCAGAAGAAAAGCAATCTAAATTACCAAATGTCGATTTCGATCGCAAGCTGTTCGACCGCTTGATCGACGGCTCACTGCGATCATTGTTGCACGTAGTCGAAACCTCCCTCCCCTTGAAAAGCTTCGACCGCTCAGACAACATCGTTTTCATGGTACAAGCCACCGAGAACACAACATTGTGCTCGTAGCACGCCACCGAGAACAAAGAAAAGCAATGCTCAGGAAAACACACCGCCGATGAAATTTTTGAGAAATAGATCTGATCTATTATTTCAGTATCATATTTGTGGCTACAAAGTGCTCTCATGGCACCCCTAAAAACTCTCTCACACACAAAGCCTCTTCCCGAAGCCATGGCCAAAACTCTTAGCCTACCTATGCTTTTATATGCTAGAGCCCTAAATCGTGTTCAACTCAAACACAAACACATAATTTTATCCTGTAATTCAAATTAAGGGACCTGAAACCTTTCCTAACTCGGGTTTTACTATATCTCTAAACCTTCCCTGTTATGGGCTCTTTCCATAACATTTCCAAGCTCATCACGTGATGAAGACTCCAGCAACACACCTCCCATAGCTCCATCTCATGTCATCAACCTCCGTGTAGAAGCCTCTAGGACTGCACAATCTGTAGCTTCTCCATGTATCAACATCTTTGATTTTTCATGTACTCCAGCGTTAGCCTGACCATCTCGTGTGATATTCTCAACCGTCTGGACCTCAAATCTCCCCATCCTAGTCCTAGTTCTCCTCGTCACCGACCATGATCGTCTACACGGTCACCTGCACATGCAAAGACCAAAGCAACATTTTTCCGGTACAAGTTCTTCCCAACCTGACTATCCTAGTTCGGATCCAACACAGCCATAGATCACATGGGTGTGGAAATTGGTTTGACTGTCCCCATGTCAAAGCGATGAAGTAGATTCTTAGTGTACTTAGTTTGTTGATGCACAAAAGTACCCAATTTTGATTGCTTGATTTAAAAGCCAAGGAAGAATGTGAGCTCTCCCATCATATTCATCTCAAATTCCTTGCTTATAGTATTTGAAAACTTAGAACAATAGCATGATAGGAATCACCAAAGATGATATCATCCATATAAATCTGAGCGAGTAAAAGATCATTGCTATGCTTGAGAGTAAACAAAGTCTTATCTACCTTACCCATTTGAAAGTTATTTTTTAGCAAATAAGATTTAAGTCTATCATACTATGTGCTGGGTGCTTGTTTTAAATCATATAAAGATTTGGACAATTTGTAGACATGATTAGAAAATTTAGGATTTTCAAAGCTAGGTGGTTGTCTTACATAAACCACCTCCTCGATATGACTATTAAGAAAAACACTTTTTATATCCATTTGAAATAGTCTAAAACCCTTTGATGCAGCAAATACTAACAAAATTCTAATGGCTTTTAATCGAGCAATAGGAGCAAATGTTTCACCAAAGTCAAGACATTCTACCTGGGTGAACCTTTACGCACTAGTCTAGCTTTATCTTGGACACTCCTAGACCACCCCTAAAATTGCACATTCTAGATCATACTCAGGCACAAGCAAAGAACATTAGTATTTTGGACTAGGTGTTGGAGGCAATACACACTATTCTAGCTTGAAAGGTTAGCTCCGCTCGTTTCAGGTTTAACTTTTAACTTTCGACTTCTGACTTCTAATTTCTTGATTTCGCCTTTTTCTGTTTTTTTGGCTTTTTTTGTTTTTTCGTATTCCTTTGTATTGTCCGTGATGAGCTAACCTATTTTTTATTTTTAAATATTTTAAATTAAAATACGTCAAAAATCCACCAACAGCTGCAATGCAAAATAACCAGCTATAATGTCAAACAGTAAAAAATAAATCATAAGTCACTAAAAAACCCCAAATGAGCGGGCCATTGACTTTTGTCTAGAGAATGCACTATCACCTTTATATAACCAAATTGAACAACTCATCAGTGGATAATCTCTACTACTTAAAAATATGAGTTAGTGGTCGTCGGTACATTTTCCTTCCTCTCTTCTCAACCATTCGATCAGAATACTGATATCTTGACCATCTATCTAACATCCCTTCTCCTCCCTCTCACATCTAACTGTCCCTCCTTTCTACTTCCACCAGCAATTACCATCTCCTATCCCCTCCCCTCCAATGCCTAACAGAGGGAGTTTGGGCCAGGAATGCCATCTTCTTCATGGCGCGGGGGACATCCGCTGCTGTACTTGTCGCATGCCATCTCACTCTAAAGGACAGGTGTTCATATTTCAAACGTCTATTGAGTAGTTGAGGTGTTATTGGTTCCATCTTTCAAATCGCTTATAGTCTATGCCTACAAGGTATCATTTTTTAAGGCCTGTTTGGAATAAAAAGGAAATTTTTTCCACTTAGCTATGTATGATCTCATATTTGGATTCTTCAAAAGAGTGGAGGAAAGGAAATTTTCTATAAGATTTTTTTGGGGTGATTTGTAAAATCCAAACACATAGATTTTTAGGGTGATGAGTTCTTTTTTGTAATAAAATTCAATAAAACTCCTCCGAAATACTTGATCAACCACGCATAGTTCTTCAAACATAAAATTAGAACACTAAGAAATGTAATAAAATAGTTGTCAAGTATGAAAGAATTAAAGGGTAATAGGGGACTAATGTATCTTTAGCCATGTAAGACGCTAGATATGTACGGTTTGATGCCAACGAAAAGCTGCTTGGCATGCATGTTTTGTTTGTTTTTGACTATGCGTAACCATAATGCTGGAAAGAGAAGGTCTTCTTTGCACCTTCAGAAAACTGGGCTTGCTTCTGTTCCCCTCCCCCCACAACTTAGTTAGTTTTTGTTGTTGCAAATGATCCACAGGATTAGGAGAAGAATAGAGTCCCATAGCCTTACTCAGAAAACATGGAGGCATTTATGCATATGCCTTCCGCATACACTATAGGTTGGGTTCCGCAAGCTGAACATTGAATCTTGTGTGCAGTGTGAATGTCTGACGATGATCGAGTGGGCTCAATATACTAGAGGAGCATGGAGTTAGGCAAGCATTCAAACCACAAGCGTGTGGTTTTATGTTAGAATTATAAGGCCAGAGTGCACATGCAATGGCATTCCTACATGAAGCCATTGCCGATCTACCATACAAAACTTTGCCGAGTAATCATTATTTGTGGAATTGCACAGGCCCTTTTGAGGGCTCTAGATCTGTGACAGTGAAGCTCATCATAAAGAAATTGCCAAATTCATGAGTTTGTCATTGATGGTTGGATCAATTTCAGTTCCTAAAGAACGTAGGGCAAAGGACGAACTTAACTACTCCATTCGGTCACAAATATATGTCATTTTGGACATCAATACGGTCTCCAAAACATAACTTTAGCCACATATTTCGATTGTAATAATACTAGCTGAATGCCTATATGTTATATGGATTTTAAATTTTTATCATACTACAAGTTCTAAAACTCACGGGTGGTAAAAAAATTTTAGAACATACATACAAACATGTTCAAAAAATTTTAAAATCCATAACAACGCACGGGCATTCAGCTAGTTAAATTAATAGAGTAGTTTTAGGTTTTGCATGCCAGCAACCGGTAGATGAGCCACCATTTTCATCCCTTTTTTGTTTTTGGTAACACCATGCCTTTCCGCCAGTTTCTCCAATTTTTCTCATATGTAGTAGTGAGATATACATGTCCATTAGCTAGCACCGTAACTTACATGATGGGAATAGCAAAGAAAGATTGAGGTGATGACTTGTTTTCAAAGAACTAAAGATTTAGTTAAGAAGGAAAGAAAAAGACAATGTTGGATGCAGTAGAACTTGTTAAATTAAGTCTCAGGAAAGGAAATAATAATTTTTGGTGAGCTGCATGCTTCAGAAAATCACAAGTGTGAGAAAAAGGACTGTAGAGTTAGGATCAGGAAAGCAACACCTGCCCAACTCTCCTTGGACCTCCCTCGTTCCTCCATGCCTAGTCTTCCTCTCATTTCATTACATTTTAATTTCATTTATGCACTAGTCTTTCTATATAATATAATGACCAGTAGCAATTGGTAAATTAATAAATCTACCACCATACTTTTAGATGTCGAGTATAATTGTAGGACCGACAATGACAACTGAGGGGTGAAGGGTGCTTCCTTCTAATTCTTCCTCAAGTATTTAGAAATCTTTCACTCCAAAACAAGAGAGCTAAAAAAATCACATTTGACAACCTAAATCTAAAACACAACCCAAAATGACAAAGCCTCACAAATCAGTTCTTGGGTGGTCTGACCGACCACACACTACTGGTCTGACCGGTGGTCGATCTAACTGGTGGCCAGTCTGACCGGGTCTAGGAGCAGTCTAACCACTCTTCTGTTTCCGGAATAGAAATCAGCCCCAGTCTAAACCACTTTTGGTGTAAATTTCAAAGTCCATGATCAAAAAAAGGCAAGCTTTGCATGCACCTTTCTAAGAGTCTTATAGATCTATTCTATCCAAAGATTGCATGAATTTTGGCCAAAGTTACGATATTTTCTCAAAACATGCAAGGTTACATCAAAATCGGCCAAATCTTAAAAACTTGAGAAATTTGCTCATAAATTAAGAACAGCCAAAATAGCTCTAGATATGTTTTCACATATATATATCACAGCAAGCAAAATCACCCAACGAATTGAAGCTGAAACCCTCATATCAAGATTCTTTAAGAAGGACTCCAAGTCAAACAAGAACCAGACAATTTCAAAATCTTACAAACCACAGTGGCTAGATGAATGAGATCTGATCTATATGAGTCATTTCCATCACCTACACGTCCTTGGGCATGTAGCAAGATCAAGAAGGAGATAGAAGAGATAAAGAACCAATAAGAACAAGACCGAATCAACAAAGATACGAAGACTTCACGGGAGATAAAATAAAGTTGATTATATTGCTACTTGATGATGAATGTTTCATAGCCACTTCATAAGGACGATAAGAATGCATACCACAATACTCATTTTTCTCTCTCAAACCCTAACCCTAACTAAAGAAGAAATGGTTAGAATGATTAGCTTGCAGGCCTCTATCCCCAACCTATTAAATAGATAGAGCAATCGACTCACGTCTAATCTTAATTGATATTATCACCTAGCACAATTAGAGATGACATGTTAACCCTAAATAAGCATATGAGCCTGAACCCGCTAAGTCTTTAGTATTTGATTCACTTGATCTTCTCAATATCTCCTTAACCTAAATTGTTTTCCAAGCACCACTCAAGCGCCACAGTTTTGATCCAACAAAGTTTCTGCTATTTGGCAAAACACTAAAATACCCTCACCTTGACCTGGTCTTCTCCTTCCCTTGTAAGCAATTGCCATATTTATCGTATGTAGATGCACCAATGGCTTGCCACACATCGGCAATTCTCTCCTGTTCCGATTCCCACCTGACCACACATCACTTAGACCGACCAAACCACTTGGTGCAACTCGTCGCTCGAACCTTCCATTCAGCACTCCTTGCCTTCTTTGCACCATGCTTGAGCTCAACCATCTTATTCAGTATCCTTGATCATTTTGGACCTCGGCTTCTCTATGAGCGTAGTCCTGGTCCTTGCTATTGACCATAGTTGACTCCAAACTGCACTGCATAGTCAAAGACCAAGAAATCGTTTTTCAATATATGTTCTTCACAACTTGACCCATGTTAGCTCAAACATGATTCACGTAACATGAATGCACTGACCTAGGACTAATTGACCCATACCTTGAACAAATTCCTAAAATCCAAGACAGCTAGTCTGACTGTTGTGCATGGCTGGTCTGACCACTAGTAACTGAACCACAAACTAAAATCCAAATCTTTTGCAAATTTGAATTTCAACTTCACAAACATTAACAATGATTTATCACAAATAATCCTGGACCTACTCATATGGTCCCTCAATGATACACAATAGGGAGTGTTGGTTTAAGTAATGACATTTTGATGTTTACACATATTTGTGCTTGTTCGATGAATGTGTTTTTGTGGTTTACTCAAGTGAAACCATGGGTGGACCCACCATGATTCATGGGTATTTAACTGAATGCCCAAATTTTTGGCAAAAATCCATTGTATACAAAATATAATACATATGTATACTAGCACTTGGGCTAAATTCGTCAAGGGCACCTAGTCCGGTCGTAGCAATAGCGGCCTGGTCCATCATGTGCTAGGGAGCCTCTTGAGTCTTGACGAATACTCAGCTCATGGGTTGGGCGTAAGCTACCGGTCAGTGTGTTACAGCCCCATGGTCCTCAGGTAAATCTAAATGAAATTGTTTTTTGCTTTAGACTACAAGAGAGCTTGTCATATAAAAGTACCTATTATTTGAATTTTGAAGGGACAAATTACTTTACATCCTAAAATTGTATTATTTAAACGTTGTGTGCATTATGATTGTACAACTCTATTGTAGAATTATTCAGATTTAAACTTTAACTCAGATTATTAGTTCTAGGGAAATAGTTCATCTCTAATTCCAGCCATCATGGTTAAAACTATTAGCCTTTGAGTTCTGTTTATCAGTCATTGCTGAAGTTGATTCCTTTTGTGTGCTTGTCTGCATGACAGTTCATATCATGTTTATGTAGTAGTTCTAAAGGATTGGTTCCCTGTGTGAAATGGGCTACAATTCAATACTGTTGCTTAGAATCTTATGCTGAGTGGCTTGTATTTTCTGTCAATTAGGGTGGCTACATCTATTACCAAGAGCACACATGAAATAAAAAAGCAAGGCGGTGATTTTGTGGAGAAGCCGAGAAGGAGAAGATTTATCTATAGCTGAATCAATTCACTAAGCCAGGTATCCATTTGGTGCTCTATTGGCCTGTTAAAATTTCTTCCATTTAATAATATGATGCCTACTTCTTCTTAAGTCTTAGCCCATGTTTAACAATATAGGACCCACACCAAAATCAAGGGTGTATTTAATGAGTTTTTCCACTTCTTTATTATTTTTTTCAAATACTTTATGGTAATAACCTTGTGGTCTAATATGATCTTTGATATATGTTTGATTTTGTAGATCTTTGAGCTTTAAAAAAATGAAGAAAGACTGCAGATTTGAAATCTTTCTGGGAGAGAGCTGGAAAGATGCAGAAGGTAGCTTCCACCTCGATGCCAAAGCCAATTTCTAATGAAAGTCAAGTTCGGAATCAGACCAATTTTCCTTCCAATGACACTTAGCTGTAGCTAGTAGTGCACACACACACACGATGATAGTGGCACAGAACCTGAGGTAGAGCAAGCATGGAACTTGAGATAGATTGCCTATTGTCCCCAATCGTAGATGACACCCATTGTCTCCATCGCTTTCATGTTGAAATGTTCTTAAGTGTTATTGACAGACAGTTTCGAGAGCTTAACGATAGGTTTGATGAGGTAAATACAAATTTGCTTCTTTGCATGGTGTCATTCAATCCTACCGATTCATTCATTGCTTATGACAAGGATAACTTGGTTAGACTTGCTCAGTTTTATCCTAAAGATTTCTTAAGCACAGAATTGATGTATCTTCCATTTCAACTTGCACACTTTATTGCTGATATGCCAAGAGATGAAAGGTTTAGAAAAGTAAACAACCTTTTTGAGCTTTCTATTATGCTTGTTCAAACAAAGAAGAATCTCAGTTATGCAATTGCTTACAAGCTTCTCAAATTGATGCTAATTCTTTCGATAGCAACTGCTAGTATTGAGAGAGTATTTTCTTCAATGAATTATGTGACGAATAAGATAAGAAATAGAATGAGGGGGCAATACTTGAATGATTGCTTCGTTATATTACTTTAGTGAGATTTTTTCTGCAAGTTAAGGATAATGACATTATATCTCGCTTCCAAGGTATAAAACATAGTTGCGTTAATTTTTTATTATTTTATAATTTCTTTATATTATTTGAGATGTTGTCTTTAGTATGAATAATTGTATTTTAATTTTTTATTGTGGATCTGTATGTTTTTTATTGAACAATTTTTTTGTAACTCCAAATATCTCTAAAATAAATCAGGCTATATTATGTATCAATATTACCTCGTGGTCTAACACTCAAAAGTAGACATTGTTTGCTTATTGTGTGGTCTGAGACTTGAGTTAGCAATAGTTGTTCTTTTTTTACAAATATACCTTTCCAATTTGGAATATTCCTATGCACATCTGCATGGGTCATGAGTTCAAAAAAAGGTTGGTGATGGCGAGCGACGTCACAAGGAAATCAGATAGAAGGTCTGAAAAGCTCTTGAGTTCGCGAAGGCTGAACTTAAACTGTTCAGAAACAAGTCGTCTGACTTTTTTAGCCGTTGGGAGTATGACTTTGCCCAAGCACCTCGGCAGCACAACAGGTGTTAGCTAGCTGTGTACCTAAGTTGTTTCATCCATGGTTTTAATTTCATGCCATTTTGTTGTGTCTTATACAAGTATATATATGTATAGATATACATATATGAAGTGATTGATAAATTCTGGATTCCCCCCACATTAATTTGCAGCTATGATTGTGTCTTCTTCGTATTCAACTTCATGCTTTACTGGGATGTCTATCGACTTGCTCAATCATTTCCTACTGTCGGCTAGCAGTACTATATATTTTGTCTGGGTAATCAGTTTTCTTGTGGTGTAAATTTATACTGTAGGTAACCTCTCTCTTTGTATTCTGGTGTCATACCTGCTAGGAATCAAGAGAGCTACGGAAGGGCTTCCTGACATACATACCTCTTTCAAGAATAATGAATCAGCTGACCTTTTTAAGCTCCTGCGCTCACTGCCACCTTTTTAAGAGCCACTTAGCTAGCTAGTCATGACATTATCGAGTGGCCATTGCCTTGTGACATATTTTGAAAAATGTTCAAATGGAAATTAAAGTTTTACAAATTTATAAATGTATAATTTAACATTTAGATCCTAAAATCTATTCAGAGTTCTAAAAAAGTTTACAATATAGGAAAACTTTGCAACGCAGCAAGCTAAGCAACATAAAGGAATTAATTCATGTAATATTCAAAACTTCACAAACTCGCGAAATAAAGTAATGATTATTAACCTTATATATTTCTTTGATTTATAAAAGCTTTTCCCTATGTTTGTGGATTTTTTTTACTTTTGATAATTCCATCTTATTGTTCTTCTCTCTTTTTTCCCATGTGTATATCTCTACTATTATATAAAGAGGAGTTGGTGGTCATCGGTGCATTCTTCCTTCTCTTCTCAGCCGTCTGATCTAAATATAGGAATTTTGACCATCTATATCCCCTCTTTCTTGCGCTAACTGTCCCTCCTCTCCACTTCCACATTTGGTTATTCTGTTCTCTTATTCTCTACAGATCTCTCTTCCACACTCTCCCCTCACATACCTGTCTGGTCATCTCCCCTCTCCCTCCTCGCCGTCCATTGGGCATCTCCCCACCACCACCCCATCTCCCCTCTTCCTCCTCACTGGCCATCGGGCCTCTCCCCACCACCGCCGCCCTATCTCCCATTGCCCCTTCAACCAAGATTTTTCGCTATATGAGTAGTGCGACAAAGCAATTTGGTGGCATGACGCTTGGCGACAGCGGCCAGTGTATCGGAGAGAAGGGCGTTCGGCGATGGCGGCCAGTGGATCCGAGAGGCATGCTCAGCGATAGTAGCCTGTGGGTCTAGAAGGTAGTGATCGATGGCAGCCGATGGATCCGAGAGACGGGCACTCGTAGACAGCGGCTATTGGATCAGATGGCCGCCCCCTGCTCCGTCCTCGCCCCATCCCCCCACGGAGCTACGTCGCCACCGTTCTCCTCCCCTACTGCACCCGCCCCTACTACTATCGTTACTCAGTGCCGCGCGGTGGTAGCGGCTTCCTCTTCCTGGGCCTGCCCACGTGGCTCTCCCTCTAACGCTGCCACCCAACGGTTGATCGCCCAATGAGCCTCTCTACCCCCTCATGCTCTTCGCTCGGAGCCTGTTGTGCTGTTTGGCGATTTTAGTCTCCCAAGTTGGTCGTCGCTTTGCTTGGAGAGACCCACAGATTTTCCCCCTCTCTCGATCAGCTATATACTCAGTGCATATGCCTTGCAACTTTGCTGCAATGGTGTTGATGATTTCTTTATGCTCCGTGTGTGTTTGCAAGGTCAAGTTTTTGTTAATCTTGATGATTTGTAAGTGGTCGAGGCTATACTCAAAGGCATAGTCGAAGTTGTCCCCAAAGCCGTGGTCGAAGCCACACTCGTATGCGCGGTTGAAGCAGTCCCTGAAGCCATGGTCGTAGCAGCAGTCGAAGCTACGGTAGTCGCAGTCGAACACTCTGAGTAAGTAAGAAGCTGTGGTCGAAGCATCGAGATGATGAGCCATGGTCAAAACTTCGAGTTGATTAGATGCGATGTGGTCGAAGCTTCGAGTTGATGCACTGTGGTCGTTACGACCAGTTTGTGTGTGTGGCCACTATGACCAGTGTGTGTTAAGTCATTACAACCGGTGTGTGTTGTCGGAGCGACCGCAGTTTGTGTGTAGTCATTACGACCAGGAGTAGCCATGGTTATAGAAGTCATGGTCGTAGTAGTAGCGCCCGTGGCCATGGTCGTAGTTCCATCAAAGTCCCTTCACTATCACTCCACGATGTAGTATACATAAGTAGTATCTGACTCTTACAAGTCAAAATATGTAAGAATCAGTAAGTATATGTGTGTCTTGTATAATTATATGTGTATCTATGTATCTAAAATAAAGACTCGATCTTACGAGTCAGAGTATGTATGTTTGTAAGCATATATGTGTATAATTGTCTATGTATCCTAAATAAAGACTCGATCTTACGAGACGAAGTATGTAAGAGTCTGTAAGTATATGTGTGTAAGAGTCAATATTGTGTTCCTTGATACGTGGCCATGGTCGTAGCAATTATGGTCATAGTCGTAGCTCCTGTGGCCGTGGTTGTAGCGGTTATGGTCGTAGTCGTAGCGCTCATGGCCGGGTTGTAGCAGTTATGGTCGACGGCTCCCGACCTACGATCACGCTCAATGGTCGATGGCTCCCGATCTACAATCACGCGCGATGGTCGACATCTTCTGACTTACGACCATGAGATCCTCAATATCTTTCGACTTACGACCACAAGCACTGGTCGAAGGCTCCTGATTTAGGACCACAATCGATGCTAAAAGCAGCATAACTGAAACTGATTTTACTTTCACTTGCGACACCAATGATTAGATTATGGTTATCAAAGATGTAATATCTATATAGTACTTATTTTCCGTTGCAACGCACGGACATATAACTAGTAGAATCAAAAGTTTCACCAACCATATATAGAATATTACAAGGGAACCAGAATCAAAACAACATCACTACCTGAATTGAAATTAGAATTTCCAATTATGAATTTTTCAAAGTTTAAATCATTCAAAATACCAAACTAAAAATCTCAAACTGAAATTTTGCTATTCAAACTTATAATAGTTTAGAATTAAATTCACAAAAAGGGAAATGCTCGAATGACCACTTTCGGCAAAAATTGAACCGCACTATCCCAGAAAGGGGAAAAAATCATGGATGTACTACATATATTGTTACGCACACCCGCAAATTTTCATGATGGAACTCATCCGTATTCTTTAGAACCAAAAAAAGATAAGTAGTGGATGTGAATAGTATATGGAAAATATATGTGACAACATATCTTTTTCATTTCTCTTAACTCTAGATGAGAATGAAATTTGGTAGCTATGCACATCACTTACAGTTGTACACCCACAATTTTGTTTCACATTTTTGTGATGCATTTCATTAAGTAAATGATATAATATATATATGCATTGGTGGGCAGCTATCTATATGCTCATAAAATCTGCTTTCAAAACAAAAATTATTAGCAATAAAAACATTATTGAAAACATATCTTTGCTTCACACATGTTGACATATTAAATATGTTTGTTTTCATTTGTGGTGCGTCTATACACCATTTTAATCATGATATCTGAGGCATGTATTCATCGAATCTGGTGCTGAAGAGATGATTATGGGAGGAAAAAAAGCAGCAGCAGGCTTGGACAAGTTGCCAGATAGATTGCTGAACGCAGTACGAGAAGGCAATGTAGAGGGCAGAAGAGTTTCGGAATCTTGTTCTCGGTGAATCGGCATTAAACGATGACAGGGCAAGCAATGAGAGGGCAATTGACATTGCTGCAATGCTGCCCTTGCCGCTGAGGAGAGTAGGAGCGCATGCATGTCTCGACCAAGATCCATGCTTCTCCGAGGAGTCGCCTCTGATGGGGATGGGGTACTTCCAGATCGAAATGTAAGCGTAAACGAAGAGAGCAACAATAGCGAAGAAGACACACCTGTTCATAGTGCAGCCACCATGATGGCCTCTCTTCCCATGTCATCTGCCGCAGAGGATGAAGGAGCGGAGAGTGAATGATGATGGCATGTCTCCGTATTAATATGGTTGCAGTCGCTGCTTAAAGAACTCGGAATTTTCCATCTGAGGCTTGGGTGCAATGTACTTGTCAGTGAATCTAGTCTTCCATGCACGCATAAAGCATATTAAAATGGATTTTTATTTTGTACAAGAAAGAGTTGCATTGAAGATGCTGGAAGTCCTGTTTGTTTCATCATTCGATCTAGTTGCAGATATTTACACGAAGCCATTGCCGTAGCAGCCTTTTGATTATATATATATATATATATATATATATATATATATATATATATATATATATATATATATATATATATATATATATATATATATATATATATATTAGGGCAACATATCCATCTGCATCTGCACGTTGGCGTGGTCTGATTTTCCGAGATGGGCTCGTATTGTCTTGGGGAACCCTAAAGATTAGATGCGTCACAGGAGTAGGAGCCACAGTAAGTAAACAACCAGTAGCAGCCTACCGTAGGGATATGGATAGGCTATAAATTAGTAAACCATGTGAGTAAGAGATGATATACATCGTTATCACTACACGTGCAGTGCAGTGAAAGACAAGTTGGTGTAGCCTGGTCTAACGTTTCACACATTGACATATGGAAGTAGTAGATCGTCTAACGTTATTGCCTGCCAATCGTCTCCTTCACTAGCCCCTCGCGTTCCTCACGTACGTTGCGGATCATTCTCGATCAGCATAGCAGCGACCACAGTGGTGCCACATAGTATACACATGTCTAAAATGGAACACTGTGCACCAGTGTGCTAACACCAACACACAAGGCAGAACCTTCAGTGGGTGATGTGATATCCTATAAAAAGACCCATGCCTCCCCTTTAGTGAACTCTATGCTAAGAATCCATTAAGGTGCAAAGCCTATACGAATGGATCATATCTGAACTGGTTCATTTCAGCCCATTAAATGTGCGACTTTGTAGGTTCGTATGTACTCAGCTGCCATGCGAAAACTCTTTTCCAGTCCACAAGTCGGTAGTAGTCCCTAGTAGGACATAGCGATCCCCGAACACATATAAAGATCATATTGGATGAACTTGTATAGTGTTCGTGTACTTATCCCTTTGTCTTATGATACCAAATTGAATGCGTGTTATCCTATGATAGCTCGATCCTTCGCTCAATTTTATAGTGGAATACTTAGTTATAGTTGACTTCTCAACCAAAATCGGTATAGCCGTGTATTTCCCAGATCCAATCACATCGAGAGGCTTAGAGATATTTCTCTTGTTAAAAAGGAGCAAATTCCATTTTGATCGTTTACATTCTTTTGCATATTTCATAGTAAACCTAAAAACTATCTTTATGACCTCCCATTTACGTAACAATGTTTGACAACTCTTGAGTAAATTATTACACATGTGGTAAACCATGACAACCTCAAATTTAAGAATCATATATACACTATGTATGAGACCAACTGATGATATTTAATAATATAACAATTCTTGCTGTGTCTCAAGATATGCAACCCAGCACTATATTCTATAAGATATGTCCACATTATTAATTTGATAAATCATATTTATGTCCTGTGAAACATGATAATTAATCAATACATGTGCTAATCCATAAATCATAAGTGTTCCACGTAATGATACAAAATCAAAGATATTTGTAATAATATTATAAACATAAATAGAGAGTTTTGCAAATAAGTCACAAAATTGTCAATCAATATAAATGATAATTCATTCAAAGGGAAAATAATATATTATTTAAAAGTTCATAAATATAGAAACGATATAATCATCTCTATGATTGTCTCCATATATCACTAACACATACCAGGAGGAGTAAAATGAAATCAATCGTAGTATACATTCAGCTACTGTTTGCACACCGGCTATGTGGTGTATGGATTACCGGTCATTATCGGCTACCTTTTTTTGGGCTTATACTTAGAGTTTGGCTTTTATTTCTACAGCAACTTACCGTTAAACGGCGCGTTTTTTAAGGCAAGGGTTTACAAGTAAATTATAATACAAATTGTGCTGACTTCAGCTGTATGGACCAAAATCGTATGCGATTATTTTCCTCTGCGCATTATCTCTCACGAATAAAACAGAATTTAAAAACCACAGATATAAACCATAAATCTTAACCTAAAAGAAATCATCATCAACTGCGGGAAGGAATGAATGATAACCCTGTAACAATGCCGCAGAATACCAAAATGGCCCTTACCGCTTGCATGCTGCCTGCGTGAAGATGGGGATACCTGTAGGGGACCCGATTCCGACGTCTCCAAGGGCTGCTCAGGAATACAGCACGCAACCATGGTAAGAAACCAAGCCTCTGGCACAGCGCAGCTGAGTGAATAAGCATCATGGCGACTGTAGTGCCGTGGGGTATGATCGCTAAAAGAGCAAACACACAGGCAACAATGGCAACCGTCACATCGACTGGAGCAACCACAACGTACACCCCCAGCATGAAGACGGCGATCATGGACACCGCTGCGTAGCGGAGGCAGGCCGATGCAGTTTTAAGGTGGTGAAAACGTGTCCGCCTGTCCACTATAGGAAATCCAGCAACAGTGCACATAAATGTGGCTGACGCAGAGAAGGCAAACGCCATGGCGTCGGAGATGATGAATGCTCTGAACGCTTGATCACTGGCACCACCGGAAGAGTCGAGGTAGAACTTGGCAACGTTGAAAGGCGCTGCGAATGCGACGGTCAAGATGAGGACCGCGCAGACGGCCCCAAGCCCAGCGGACTTGCTTATTGCTTCGGAATGCTTCTCCTTATCAGGTTTTGTAATCTTGCTAGTGAAGTGATCCCATCGACAGGTGCCAAAATCAGCTCCAGCAAGTATAAGGTCGTACAGAATCCATTCCCGAGGGGTCTGGACGGGTGGGTGCCCAAAAGAAGGGTCAAATATTGGAAGAACAGAAAAAAAAATTAGAGTCATTTCCTAAGCTGGAAGTTAAGAGGAGAAGAAGAAAAAAGATTTTTTGCAAAAAAAATATGATCCAAGAAAGGGAATATGCATGCAGGTCTTTCACGTTGAAAGGGGTTAAAATACCTGCAGATATCTCACACCAGATGGGCGGCTCAGCACTGCCAGATCAAGAGGTGTGTGCCCCTCCTTGTTCGTCAAATTTAAATGGACTTCGTTCTTACGTATTAAGCTGCAAAAGACCGACTGGTTTCCATTCCGTACGGCTAAATGGAGAGCTGTATTTCCTTCCTTATCCCTGCTGTTGAAAAATTTCGCAGGCCATTTTTTCTTGCAAACATATGCCACCACTTCAGCTTGCTTCTTCTGAACAGCGACATGGAGGAAGCTCTGACCAGAAGCATCGAGTGACCAAATGCAGTCAGGACATGCTTGGAGCAACCGTTTGATCATATCAAGTCTTCCTTTTGCACCAGCGACATGTATGGGCAACGAGCCCTTTGAGTCGGGGCAATAGGCACTATCTGAATCCTTTTGTAAAAGTAGCTTGGCAATGATCTCGTGTC
The DNA here is from genome assembly GCA_017311315.1 of Dendrocalamus latiflorus. Classification (NCBI taxonomy): domain Eukaryota; kingdom Viridiplantae; phylum Streptophyta; class Magnoliopsida; order Poales; family Poaceae; genus Dendrocalamus; species Dendrocalamus latiflorus. The sequence continues at coordinate 463,705 of CM029628.1, read as the reverse complement.
GGCCGGCTGATGCCACAAAATGAAGAGGTGTGCTCCCAGATTCATCTGCGGTATTTATAAGATCTTCGTTCCACTTCAGCAGTTGTTCGGTGAGCTCTGCAATTGAGGGATTATTCAGTTTTTTCTACTCGCGCGAGTATCAGGCATGCGTATTAGATTCCATTCTGTTTACCTAGCAACAAAGCTATATATAGACAGAACACTTGCAGATGCTCTGTGTCAATTTTGCCTAGCAACCATATGCATGCAGTCGTTGACTATCTCACCCTATGTCTCACTACTTCAACAATCTTCTCATGTACTGTATTAGCTAGTATATGAGGAGTTTCAGTAACATCCCAAAAGCGGGAATCGACAAAATTATGAAGAATTCAAGACTTTCATTTTTCATTTCAGTGTGTTTCGAAATCTTGGCGTCTATTTGAAAATTTTGATTTGGATTTACCGAGTAATTCAAGCAATGGTAATAAAATTCAAATTCGGAAACCAAATGAAACAAAAATAAATTCAAATTTCACTTCAATCAAATTGAGCCAAGTTTTCAAATTCAAGTTTGAATTCAAACTTAGATATAAAAAACCTGAATTTGCAAATTAAAATCCGAATTTCTGTTTTTGTTGGCATTCTTTCTTCTCTTCCATGCGGGCCCCATCCTTTCCTCCTCTCTCTCCCCCTTTCTTCTCTTTCCTCCTCCCCCTGTAGTCCGAGCAAGCCTCGCGCCGCCTGGTAGTTAACCCGTCAGGTGTTGAAATGCCCCAGAAAATATCAAATTTTTCTGTGATTTTTCCTGAATTTTTGAGTAAATTTTGAGCCCTTTCCCTTTTCGGAAATTCCCGACGGAATGCGCTTTCCTTTCTCGGCTTTCTGCCTCCTTCTCCCGTTGGCGCCCTCCTTCTTTCCGCCTCCTCCCTGCGGACGCGCTTGCCTGCCCGCGCGGTTCACCGCCGCGCACTGCGCCACTGACCACACCTGACCCCGGTCTTCCCCCTACCACCCGTGGCCCACCCGTAGGAATGGCAACGGGTTGGATATCTCCGGGTTCTGCTCTTTCCCCCCCGAATCCAAAACCCGAAAGTACTATCCAAACCCGAACCCGAAATAACTTTCGGGGCGAATAGGAGCCCCGAACCCGAAACCCGCGGATACCCGATATCCAATGGATATCCAAAAAACAGGACAAAATTCAACTTATCAAGCATTCAAGTAGTGACCGGCAGTGGGGACGGCGTGGGCGGCGGCGGCGCAGTGGGTGGCCGGCAGTGGGGACGGCGTGGGCGGTGGCGGCGTAGGGGGACGGCGTGGGCGGCGGGCCAGCGACGGCGCAGGGCCTGGGTGGGCGGCTGGCGCAGCGCAAGGGGCAGTCGCCAGGGGATGAGGGGATTGGCCGATTGGGTGGGTTGTGGCGGCTGGGCTAGGTGGGTGGGATTGGGTGGGTTAGGGTTAGGGTTTCACTCATCCACATTTTTACTTATATACTAGGTGGAAGGGCCCACATGTCATACACACTTCGGGTATCCATGGATATCCATGGGTAGGATTTGCCCTCCAAATCCAACCCGAACTCTTATCGGGTACCCGCCCCGAACTATCCATGGATAGAAAATGACATCCAAACCCACTATTTTCGGGTTGGATACCCGCGGATACCCGGCTCCACGGATAATTTTGCCATCCCTACCCACCCGTCAGCCCCTCCTTCTCCCTCCTCCACGCGACGCGCCGCTGCCCATCTCTGTCGTTCACTGCTCCCGCACTACCCTGTACATTTACTCACGATGACGCAGCCCCATTGCCCGGACTCGACGCCGTGCCAACCCCCGCAGCTTCCCCATGCTCTCTGCAACTCAGCAGCTCGCCCACTCCGTGCCATTACTCTCTCCCGTCAGCTCCGACCTACTCTCTCATCGCCAGCTCCCTCTGCACCTTCTTAAGCCGAACTAGCACCGCCAGCAGCTCCCTCACGCTCCCAAGTCACTCCCAGAGTAACCGATTGGAGTATAACCGCCTGCATCGCCGCTGATCAGCTCCTTCATCGCCGGTGATCTCCCGAGCCCCTTTCCTCCGTCTCTCTTCTAAACTTCGATTTCATTCACTCACTTGCTCCCCTCTGCTCCCTGAACATGATGGTGGACCTCGCTAACCGAGTGCGTCTCTCCCCTGCTCTGGCAGCGAAGCTCGCCGTCGACCGAAAGGGGGCAGCCGTGGCCAGCTCACCAGAGAGCTCGCCAGCTTGAACTACCTACACCACCATGTTCCCCTCATCCCAGAGATGCTCCAGACACCACCATTTTGCCCGGAGCGCCACCGATGGCCTCTGGTGCTCAAAAATCGTCGTTGTCTTCTTCCCGGCCGTTCGCCGCCGTTGAGCTTTCCCATTCCTCCCAAAGCCCAGAAATGGGTTCCTCGCCTCCCAAGGCACCTCGTGCCACCCTCGGTTTCCGCCGGAAGGAGCCGCCGGCGCCGTCATTCTCAGCTTTTCGGCGAGGACGATGGGCTAGGGGTAGACGACAACGACGTGGATGTATCCTCGCCGTCCACGTCTTCGTTGCCATCTATCCTCAGCCTTCAGATGGCCTCGTTTTGTGGCCGTTTGATCCCACTTAACTCGATTGATCGGGTTCGTCCGCTCGCTCCGCATCGCCGCCGTCCACACCAGCCGCGTGTCGGCCATCCCGCAGGGGTAGGGGCACACGCGCTGGGCTCCGACTGCACGCGTGCTGGGCCGAGGTCGCGTACCTGCTCAGCCGCGCAGGTCGAAATCCGTGCCCGGGCCACACTGTGGCTTTGGGTCGGCCTGTTACTGTTCATCGATTTTTCCAGGGATTTTCTTATTTCCAAAAAGCCAGAAAATCAAATAAAATCCTAGAAAATCTCAAAAATTCCCAAATTACACCATTTTGTTCATTTTGATGCCCTGAACCCATTTTTAGCCTCCAATCCACCAAATTCATCCCAGAAAAATTCAAAAATCCCTCATTTGAATTTTAATGCATTTTACTCCTTTTTCATAGATTTATTTTTTCCTTGCTTGATTAGGCTCAAGCTAGACTTATGTTATTTTTGTGTGTTTGCGTTAACTTTAGAGTTTTTGGAGGCGATGGATCAAGGGCAAGGTCAAGAAAGTCTGGTTTACGAGGTTGCCGAGCTAGTCGAGTATCAAGGCAAGATGCAAATCCTTGATCATTTTGAATCCCATGCCATTTAAATTATGTGTTTATGCTATTTGCATTATTGTTATTTGTGAAATGTTAATTTGCATAAAATAAAATGTTTAGAATGGCCTGATATTTATATAATACCCACCACCGATAAATGCCATATTGAATTGTAGCCCAACCTTTGTCAACCCTAGAATTGCTTTAATTATGGTATAAATACTTGTAGTATATTTACATTTCATGTAAAATTTCACACTACTAAGGTTGTGGCCGCGGGCCGGTAGATTTGGAGTGTTGAGAATTAGGGTAAAGGTGTTGTAGGACACCGCGAGACGGTCTTTGCCCACCACTTTGCCCGGAAGTCAAAGTTGGTCGCCCTATAAAAATATAAGGACCAGACCCTTACGCCAAGCAAAGTGACATATTAACCGCTCAACCACAGGTGTTGACTTGTCAACCCTGGTTTAGTAGCTGCTCTCAAGTGAAACCCTACATTGGGTGTTAGTGTGGATCGGCAGATCCAGACTGGACAACGATAGGTCTCCACAACTCGGGCCTGACGTTCCTTGTTGGCCAATGGGTACCTGAGGTTGTGCGAGCTCCTAACCTATCGGGTAGAGTGTATATCAAGGATTGAGCAGCGAAATGACCCGGTTCCTTAACTCAGTCATGAGGGTTAGGAATGCTTGTGGGTAAAGTTGGGCAACTCTGCAGTCAATAAAAAGGTATTCGAATACGTCGTGCTCCTGGTTAATGGAGTTGTGTCTATTGGGTGATTCCAGCAGCGAGGCATGAGTAGTTTTCATAAGTGTTTGAAGTTGGTTAGTTGGATAATTAACTTTGAAAGAAACCCCCTTAATCTTAAGGAGTAGTCATAGGTTTTGGGTTCCAAAAATGTTTACAAATAAAAGTGCATCCACCCAAGTTAAACAAGTATACTCCCCTCCTTTGGTGACCCGTGCAATATAGATAAAGTAAGATTTTTCTTTGTAACTTGCTGAGCTGGATAGCTCACGGCTTGCTAAACCCTTCAAAGTGCCAAGAAGCCGATGAAGGTCTGCCCGTTGAGGAAGCTCCTGAGGAGCCGTTCTACGACAAGGATCCCTGGTTTTAGGTCTCAGTCGCGCTCAGGCTTCCTGGTGGTTTTATGTATTGTAATATACTTTGGGCTTGCACGCTCGTTGTAGTAAAACTTGGTTGTTAAACCTTATATTGTAATATAAGTTGGCTCTTTTGTTGTAAGCATGTGCTGTGATGATATTCTCTTACTCAACACTCCGTAACTGGCCAAGCTTGGGTAGTTGCGGAATCCCGGGTCCAGGCGCCCCTGGAAATGGGGGCATTACAAGAAGTGGTATCAGAGCAGGCTGCTTGACCGTAGGTTGAGACTTAAGGCAATCTAGGAAGCGATTTTATCGCGAAACCTAATTTAAACCCTAAGAGGAGTTTGCAAAAAATATAAGTACTATTGCTATCTTTCCTCTCTTGTTGCTACCTTATCTTTCTTAGTTTACTTCAGCTTAAGTTTTACTTTTGCAAAATGTTTACTGCTATACTTGTCTAACTTCAAAATTTCGTTCTTCGGCAGATGGTGCACTTCGTTCACTCTCGACCAGAGCGTATGGAGGGTTGGCCTCTAAGCTTTGGGAGATGTAGCAGTACCTCAGGGCCGATGGATACCATAGGCCTGTCTTCCACGCAGTCAGCTGGTTCTTCCAGGACGAGCGATACGAGTGGAAGGCATGGGTGACTTTGACACCATCGCCTATCCGCCCGGACCAAGAGAGGAGGTTCGTCGCCCGCAGGATCAAGTAAGAGGATGACGTGCAGGACGCAGCCAGGAGAGCTACGATCTACTTGCGTGGCTACTACGACCTAGAGTTGGCTGAGTTACCATTTGATCTAATCCCGAGATCGCTTCACGGTGGGAGGTCCTTTGCAGTCCCTCAGTTCAGAGAGGGTGACGATCCCCGTCTGCAGGGGGTTGCTAGTATCGTGGCATAGCAGGTGCATCAGTACGAGAGGGCAGTGGAGGAGTCCCAGGCCTTGCAGATGCAGCTTCTTGAGGCTCAACAGGAGGTGCAGCAGCTCCGCGTCGCTCTTGTCCACTTCGAGGCGATCGAGGCGAGGAGATGTCGGATTGTGGAGAGTCCCCCAATGTCCCCTCTTCGTCTGCCTTAGTGCCGTCCCAGCCGAGGTGTAGGCTCACTGCTAGGGAGTACCGCCTGCGGTTCTGCCCTGCAGCACCCCTCGCCATGGTGCGACATGGTGGATCAGCTACCAGCGTATGCAAGAAAACAGAGAAATTACTTGGAAAGAATTCTCAAAGTCTTTTCGCAGGGCACATATCCCGCAAGGAGTCATTGAAGCAAAGCGTTCAAGCAGGGTGCAAACACCATCATGGAATATCTACACCAATTTAATCACCTTGCAAGGTATGCACAGGAAGCAATGAAGACAAGAAGATGGAGAAGTTCATAGCAGGGCTACAAAAATTCTTGAAGTATCACATTTCTGCTATGGACTTCAAGGATCTACCTGTTATGGTGGACAAACTCATTAACTTCGAGGAGGCCAGAAATGAAATGGAAGACTTTAGAAAGCGAAAGGCTATGCACCAGCCTTCATCATCTTCATAAAGTGCACAGCGAGGGAGAACAATAGGGTCGCCCCAATTTCGACCCCAATCTCCACGGCAGTTTGTGCTTCTTCCAAATTGTTCTTTTCTCCCATGCCCGTGCCCGTTCCCATGCGCGTGCGCGCTCACGTCCGTCTAGCTTCTCGCGTTCAGTAGAGCGACTTCGACCGCATCGCCCGGGGCGACCGGGTCAAGCTGCGGCAGCGGCGATGGAGGCGTCATCCGCGTGGGCGCTTTGGCACCAGCCGAGGCTGCAGCCGGCTGACCTCTGCCTCGCTTCCCTATATATGGCGTCTTCCCTCTCATTGGTGATGAATGCAGCCGTGAGTTCTCCCCTCTCTGATCTCAAATCTCCCTAGTGGTTCTTTGATCTTGAGTCTTGAGAGTTGCCGACCGGGTTTTCTCCTGTCGCCGTCGACTGAGAAGCGCAAATCGTCTGTTGTGGTTACAGACCAAACAGAGAGAGAGATGGTAGTGGAGAGTTGGGAGGAGAGGTCTCTCCCTCCCCCTCATCCTTGTATATATATTCATATGGAGTATGCTTTTACAATTGTGCCCTTACATCCGTACATCCTTATCAAGGGTATTTACGCCATTATACATGTCCCATTCTGGGCCCTATGACCTTCTAACAGGCCTGCTGGGCTTAGGTGGGGGCCACCCCTACAACAGGAGCCTCTCATAGTGAAGGGCTTCATAGGGCCGAAGCCATGTTGCCGAGTCCCTTGGCCCCCTCCGTCCCTGCGGCCTGTGAACACGTGCAAGCTTGCTAAGTCTTGATGTGCGGCGGAGCGGAAACCGATGAGCTAGGACCCCTGCGCTTTTAATGGCGGCTGGAATCATGCTGACGCCTGGCGTGTCAGAGGGCAGGCTGTCGCATCGTGCAGTCTTCCTTCCCGTGGGTGGGACACGCGGTGAATTGCAACTGGTTCCTCGTGGGATGTGAGCGGTTGCGTGACCGCGGCCGTTCGCCTCTTCCCCAGGGATGTGGGACGCGTGTCAGGCACGTTCCGGCGTTGTGTGCTGCCTGGCCACCTACCAGGCACGCCCCTCCAGGTGTCGGCGGTTCTTTTCAAGTCGCGGGCAGCCGAAACGCGGGCAACCAAAACACTGGGAATTTAATCCGGCTGCGCTTTCTGGCCGCGATGGAGGCGAGTGGGCTTTATAAGGTGCCGTTGCTGTGGTGAGGGCGCTCTATCTCGTTTGGCACCTACCTCTGCTTCCTTCCGTGCTGACAGCAGCGCCAATTGCTCCTTTGCTTTTTCCGCCCCGATCGCCAAGAGCAATGGCCGGCCACGACGACGCCTCCCGCCATCCCAGCGGCAGTTCCTTGCCTAGCCGGGACGAGGTGTCCCCTCTTCCGGGGAGTATGAGCTGGTGCCACGGGGAGGCTCACGCGCCGACAAGTGGTGGGACGCCATGGAGTACTCGGGGGGCCGCTGCTCCCGTGTGTTGGGGAGGAGCCGCGTAACCGAAGAGACGCTGCAGCGACTTGTGCGGGAGAGGAAGATCGAGGAGCGCGATGGGGCTCGCCTACCCCGTCGCGACGAGACAGAGCCGAAGCCCTGGGTGCTGGAGGCGATTGTTTTTGTCGCATTCTTCGTCGCCGGCCTCCGAATACCCTCCACGTTGTTTGTGGGCAAAGTCCTGCGGGCCTACAGGTTGGAGTTAGCCCAGCTGATGCCCAACGCAATAATCCGCCTGGCTGTCTTTGCGTGGGCGATGCGGACAGAAGGGCGGCGTCCTAGCGCGAGCCTATTTGCCACCCTGCACGACGCATGCTGCTGACCCAGGAAAGTTGAAGGGGCGGTGTCCAACTTTGGCAGCGTGGACTTCGTGCTATGGGCGTCGTGCACAACGCTGTTCCCCGCGCCAACCTCCCTGGGGAAATGGGAGTCCGGCTGGACTCATCAGTGGTTTTATTACATCGTGACCGATAAGAGCGGCCTGCAATGCCGAGGTGGGCCGATCTCGTTCAATAGCTCGCCGAGTCTGAAGGCAGAGGTGGACGACGCGCAAAGGCTACGGAGCCTTGCCGGTGTCGCCCACCGAATGAGTATGCGCGACCTGGCCGAGGAGTTCACAATGTACGGGTGGCGCCCCTCTCCTCCCGGTGGAAGTACACTGGACCGGGCGACAACCGCGAGGACGGATTCAGCCCATCCGTGTCTCGCCTGCTTCCACCGTCTGCTCCTTGTAATTCACCCCGCGCATTGGTATACACGCCGTTGTGCCGGCTTGGTCTCCGCCTGACTAACTTGTTATCTTCTGTGCAGTGGCTCGGCTAGAAGACGCGGAGGACGCGGTTGCGGTGCTCCTTGGCCCGTACACGCTCAAGGAGCACCGGGATCGCGAGGCCACAGTCAAGGCAGCTAAGCAAGGACGGGTGAACCGCACATGCGAGGTTCTGGGCATTACTGTGCCCGAGCGCGTGGTACCAGAGGAGCTTCCCGCCGGGACTCCGACCCGTCGCGGCGGTGGAGGCCAAGCGAGGGCTTCGTCCTCGCGGCGACGTGCTCGCTCCGATGCTACCGTATCCAGTCCGCCAGCCACCTTGGCAGCCGGCACTTCTGGGACGGGACGCACGACGGTGGTGGATCTGGTCGAACTGATTCAGGGGGTGCACCGTCTCGACTCCGCTGACGGCACCGTCCGTCGACGTTGTGGAGTCCACGAGCGCGGCCCTCGTTGGGCCGGGGCCCGCTTTCTCGGGGAGGGACGCCGCTACTGGCGTGGGCGTTGCAGCTGGCGGCGGTGCTGTGCCACCCGCGATAATCGCCAAGGACACGCTCGGACCGGCGGCGTTGCGACGAAGGCCGCGGCTGTGAGCGGCACGGGAGAGTCGCCCGCGGGGCCCCAGGCTAAGCGTCCTCGAGTCCAATCCCCTGCTTCTCCGAAGGGTCGCTACGGTGTTGCAGGCCCTATGCTTGGAGTTGTGGTGCCCGGCGCGGCTGGCGCGGCCGCAGGATCTTCTCAAGCGCCCACCGGGGCAGTCGCCCCACAAATGGCGGCCGACCCGGCACGACCTCCTAGGCTGACGGAGGATACAGAAGGTAGGCGCAGCTCCTTTTCTTCGCACGACTTCACGAAACTCTCTCCGATTTGCTCGCTCATTCCGTCAACATCAGGCGAGACGAGGTCTCCCGGGCGTGGTGAAGGATCGAGCAACGGGGGTGATCGCGAAGTCGCGAACCCTGTGCAGGATGTCCCGCCGGCACCCGTCGCGGTTGACATGGCCGACGCCTCCGTATCTGCTGATGTGGTGGGAGCTGAACCCGATCTCTCCGACTTCCTCCCGCGCCCTGAGGTACTCCACGTGCTTAATGCCGCCGCAGAGCGCGCCAAAGGTGGCCTTGACCAACATGCGTTGTCATCGTGCGACGGAGACCTCCTGGCACTCGCGCTGTGGGTCTCGGAGATGAGGGTAAGCATATGCGCTGGCGTCTGCCATGGTGCTACCAGGCACTTGCTCACTGTTTGTTACTGCTTCCAGACGTTCGCCATCGGCGAGGCCCTGGACGAGGTCCGCATCCGGGAGCGAAGGGTCCTGGAAGCCCGCCTTCGTGAGGCGGATGATGCTCACGCGAAGAAGGATGAAGAGCTTCGCGCGCTGGAGAGTGTCGCGGCGGCCATGTGGCTCAAGGCCGAGGAAGTCCAACACGCCGCGACAGAGGAGCGCTCCTCCTTCCTGCAGCAGATCGCCACTTTGGAGGAGGAGAAAACTCAGCTGGCCGAATCTCTCGCGGCAAAGACTCGTGCGTTGGACGATGCGTCCGCGTCGTCGTGGGGGGCCATGGAATCTCTGAACCGGGCCCTCCGCGACTTGAGCGTCGACGTGCCAAACGCTACCCACGGGCCGGAGGACTTGATGGAGACGCTTGGGCTGGTCGAGGAGGGAGCGGGCGTTGCTCTTCGTGGCGCTAGAACTTTCGGTCAGCACTGCGGCTACCTTGGCGCGTGTCTCGCCCTTGCTATGCTTCACACTCGTGGATGTAGACACATCCACGAGTTGTCAAACCCTCACCTGGATCTTCCTGAACGGCCGGGGGCGCTGTCGGACGCCATTCGCGCCATCGAGCCCGGCCTCCAGAACTTCCACGGACGGATCTGGGGTTGCGTCGAGGAGGATGCGGCGAGGGTCGCAGTGCAGCAAACGCTGCACGGAGGAGGGGACTTCCTCCGTTGGCTCGAAGGGGTTCCCCGGGGCCACGGTGGCGGTGCGAGTCCCTCAGCGTCGCGCGAAGAGTGAGCTGTTGATCATGTCGCGCTGTGCGTTCATGCTTGTACTCCTTGGGCCCCATATTGTTGCAATGAACCTACGCACCACTTGTTCTTACTGTTGTAAGCTGTATATTGGGCGTAAACTGGCGCGCGCGGGGCCGAACTCGACGCCACGTCTTTATTTATAGTCCGCAGACTCGCGCATGCGGAGTGAAACTCAACGCTACGTCTTATTTAGAGTCCGTGGACTGGCGCGTGCGGAGGTGGACCTCGACGCTACGACTTCATTTATAGTCCGTAGACTCTCACGTGCGGAGGCGGACCTCGACGCTACGTCTTATTTAGAGACCATGGACTGGCGCGTGCGGAGGCGGACCTCGACGCTACGACTTCATTTAGAGTCCGTAGACTGGCGCGTGCGAAGGTGGACCTCGACGCTACGACTTCATTTAGAGTCCGTAGACTGGCGCGTGCAGAGGCAGACCTCGACGCTACGACTTTATTTAGAGTCCGTAGACTGGCGCGTGCGGAGGCGGACCTCGACGCTACGACTTCATTTAGAGTCCGTAGACTGGCGCGTGCGGAGGCGGACCTCGACGCTACAACCTCATTTACAGTCCGTAGACTCTCGCGTGCGGAGGCGGACCTCGACGCTACGTCTTATTTAGAGTCTGTGGACTGGCGCGTGCGAAGGCGGACCTCGACGCTACGACTTCATTTATAGTCCGTAGACTCTCGCGTGCGGAGGCGGACCCCGACGCTACGTCTTATTTAGAGTCCGTGGACTGGCGCGTGCAGAGGCGAACCTCGACGCTACGACTTCATTTATAGTCCTTAGACTCTCGCATGCGGAGGCGGACCTCGACGCTACGTCTTATTTAGAGTCCGTGGACTGACGCGTGCGGAGGCGGACCTCGACGCTACGACTTCATTTATAGTCCGTAGACTCTCGCGTGCGGAGGCGGACCTCGACGCTACGTCTTATTTAGAGTCCGTGGACTGGCGCGTGCGGAGGCGGACCTCGACGCTACGACTTCATTTATAGTCCGTAGACTCTCGCGTGCGGAGGCGGACCTCGACGCTACGTCTTATTTAGAGTCCGTGGACTGGCGCGTGCGGAGGCGGACCTCGACGCTACATCTTATTTAGAGTCCGTGGACTGGCGCGTGCGGAGGCGGACCTCGATGCTACAACTTCATTTATAGTTCGTAGACTCTCGCGTGCGGAGGCGGACCTCGACGCTACGTCTTATTTAGAGTCCGTGGACTACCTTCTGCGCAGCGCGGACAGACAATGTTATGAGAACAGCAGTCTTTATTGAACTCCCGTTTGCGCGGGCGAGCATTGTACAACAAGGGGCTGATGGCGCTATGCTTGTCGTCCTGCTTCTAGGCGTAGTATCGCCGCAACCTGTCCGCGTTCCATGTGTGTCAGAGGGCTTGTCCTTCGAGCGTGGCGAGGCGGTACGCCCCCTTCTGCAATGCTTCCATCACGATGTACGGACCTTCCCACTTGGACTCCAGCTTGCCAGCGATCTCCGACTGGAGCGCCACTCTGAGAACGAGATCCCCAGGCTTGAATCCACGTGGGTATATAGAGCGGTCCCGAGTACATATTGTCTGCCGCGCGTACTTCTCGACATGCTGGGCTGCACCTGCCCGCACCCCGTCGAGGAGGTCCAAGGACACACGGCGCTCCTCTTCGGGTGCTTGGATGAGGACCCTCCGCGAGCCAGCCTTGATTTCCTCGGGCGTCACTGCTTCGTCGCCGAAAAGGAGCTTGAATGGCGTGAATCCCATTGGGCGTGTTACCGTTGTGTGAAGTGACCGGAGAACGCTGTGAAGCTCGCTTGGCCACTTCCCTTTCGGCAACCCGACCAGGCGCTTTTTGATGGCAGCGGAGATGGCGCCATTCGCCCGTTCGACCGCCCCGTTGGATTGGGGGTGCCTTACCGAGGCGAATCGAAGGGTGATGCCCATGCCGTCACAATATTCTTTGAAGAGGGTGGCGTCGAACTGCAGGCCGTTGTCAACAGTGAGCTCCCTGGGCACGCCAAAGCGACATATGATGTTTTGCCAGAGGAAGCTCTGCATGGCCACGGAGGTTACTTTGGCGAGGGCCACCGCCTCCGGCCATCTGGAGAAATACTCCAGCGCGACTACCACGAACCGCGGATCCCCTGGGGCTCGGGCAAGTGGTCCTACTATGTCGACGCCCCAGCGTGCCAGTGGCCACACCGGGGGGATGGGGTTGAGGCTCGTCGGGGGCCTGCAGATGATGTGTGCCATCCACTGGCACCATTGGCACCGACGGACGAGGTCCTGGGCGTCGGTGATGGCAGTTGGCCAGTAGAAGCCTTGCCTGAACGCCTTGCCGACTAATGACCTCGGCGCCAGGTGAGACCCGCACATGCCCGCGTGGATCTCCGCAAGGAGCTCCTTTCCCTCCTCGATGGAGAGGCAGCGCAGGAGCGGTGCGCAGACCCCCCTCTTGTAGAGTATCCCTTCGAACACCTGGAAGGATCTTGCACGATGCTGCAGACGCCGAAGCTCGGCGGGGCTCTCCGGCTCGGCCATGCCTTGCAAGAAATTGAAGATGGGCTCTCGCCAGTCACCTGGCCGGTCGATGTGGTGGACGAGTGCCGCGTCCCGGTTGTCTTGCGCGATGGCCGCCTGCAATAATACTTCATAAAATGCCCCGTCAGGGGGGGCAGTTGCTGGCTAGCTACCTTGGCGAGGGCGTCGGCCTGCTCATTTTCCGCACGGGGGATGGCCTTGACGGTGACGCCCAAAAAGTGCCTTTCCCTCGCTCTCACAGCCGCGAGGTATTTGGCCAACTCAGGGTCCTTGGCTTGATATGACTTGTCCACGTGACCAGCCACCAAACGCGAGTCGGTACGGACGAGTACCCGTCTCGCGCCGACTGCCTTGAGCTTCGTCAGGCCAAAGAGTAGCGCCTCGTACTCGGCTGTATTATTGGTAGCCGGAAAGGCAAGGCGCGCCGAGTATAGCAAACGTTGCCCTTCGGGCGTGACGATCACCGCCCCTACACCCGTGCCCGCGACGCCGTAAGCTCCGTCAATGGTGAGCGTCCAGACGGGGTCATCATGCTTCTGGGCGGGTTGAGCCGGCGGAGTCCATTCGGCGAGGAAATCAGCAAGGACTTGGGATTTGATTGCCGTTCGTGAAGCATATGTCTAGGAGAAGGGGGCGAGCTCGGCAGCCCACTTGCCGATGCGCCCTGTGGACTCCTTGTTGTGTAACATCTCCGCCAGGGGGAAAGAGGAGGGCACTGTGATCGGGTGGGCCAAAAAATAATGCCAGAGCTTCCTGGAGGCCATGACCAGTGCGTAGGCGAGCTTCTCAAGCTCCGTGTATCTTGTCTTGGCGCCTTGGAGGGCTTCGGAGACAAAGTATACAGGCCGCTGCATGGCGCCTTCCTCTAAGACGAGGATGGCGCTGACCGCTGTGGCTGACGCGGCCAGATAGAGCAGGAGGGGAGCCTCTAGTGCTGGGGCGTCCAGAGTGGGGAGGCTTGCCAGGTGCTTCTTGAGCTCGTTGAAGGCCTCCGCACAATCGCCGTCCCAACAAAATCCATCGCACCCGCGGAGTGTCTTGAAAAATGGTAGACCCCGCTCTGCCGCCTTGGATAGAAAACGGCTTAGGGCTGCCATGTGACCCGCTAGCCTCTGGACCTCCCTCGTCATCTTGGGTGGCTCCATACCCAAGATGGCGTCGACTTTATCGGGGTTCGCCTGGATGCCCCGCCCGGACACGAGGAAACCCAGGAGCTTGCCCGCCTGTACGCCAAAGACACATTTATCGAGGTTGAGCTTGATGCCTGCTTTCCTGAGGTTGTCGAAAGTCTCTTGGAGGTCCCGGCCATGCAGAGCGAGCTGCCGTGTTTTGACCACCACGTCATCGACATAGGCTTCCACATTTCTCCCAAGCTGGGCGGCCAGGGCGATTGCGACGAGGCGGGTAAAGGTAGCGCCCGCGTTCTTCAAACCGAAGGGCATCCTGACAAAGCAGAAAGTGCCAACTGGGGTGATGAAGCTAGTCTTGTCCTCGTCGTCTTCGGCCATGTATACCTGCTGATAGCCTGAGTAAGCATCCAAAAAACTCATTAGCTCGCAGCCGGCGGTAGCGTCGACCAGCTGATCGATGCGCGGCAAAGGGTAATTATCCTTTGGGCACACCTTGTTGAGCGCCGTGAAGTCAATGCACATACGCCAGGCCCCGCTAGCCTTCTTGACCAATACTGGGTTGGCGAGCCACTCTGGGCGGTGGACTTCGCGAATGACCCCGGCTCGGAGAAGCTTTGCCACCTCTGCCTTGGCCGCCTGCTGTCGATCCATGGACATTCAGCGAAGTTTCTGCTTGACCGGCCTGGCATCGGGGCGGATGGCCAAACGATGCTCGATCACCGCGCGGTCTACGCCCTTAATATCCTTCGGTGACCATGCAAAGATGTCGGCGTTATTTCGAAGCACTTGGAGCAAGTCTTGCTCAACCTCCGGGGGGAGCCCCTCGCTAATGGACACGAACTGCCCCTCCACCTGGAGCAGCACCCTTTTTACTCCACCCTCGGGCCGAGGCTTAGGTGTCCATCCCGGAGCGGAGGGCGCGTCGCCAAGCGTGTCCGGTAGGGCGTGCACCGAGCGACGTAGACCGCGGCTGCCGACTCCGGTGCGCCTGGCGAGGTCCTGGTCGCCGAAGACGGTGATGACACCCTCCGGGCCTGGGAGCTTCATGCACAAGAAGGCGTGGTGCTGGACCGCCTCGAAAGAGTTAATGGCGGGTCGCCCCAATATGGCGTTGTAGGAATGTGGGATGTCTACAACGCCGAAGATGACGTGCTGGGTCTGGATGTCATTCTCCTGGCGGAATGTGACTGGAAGGGACACCTGTCCTATGGCCTGCAGCGGTTGACCTCCGAAGCCTTGAAGCGGAGCTCCCGCCTGCTCTAGTCGACTTCGGTGGGTTCCCATGCGATCGAGGGCCCCTGTGAACAGAATGTTCGCGGAGCTTCCCCCGTCAACAAGGATGCGTCTGACGTCGTAACCTGCAATGTGGGCCTGGATGACCAAAGGATCCTGGTGGGGGAATTCCACGCCCCGGGCATCATTCGAGGAAAAGGTGATGCTGCAAGGCGGAAACCACGACTGCCGCCGCTCCAAGGGGGCCCCAGACAGGGAGCCTCCGGTGATGACGCTGATAGTGCGGCACCGTGCGCCTTCTCTGGCGGGGGCTCTCGGTGGGCTGTCCCTTGGATGTTGCTCATGGGCTTCGGCGGGGGGCCGAAGGGATAAGGCTCGAGATTCGGCCAGCGCCCCTCGCAGCTCCATGACCGCGGTGCACGTCTTCGTGTAATGATCGCCGTAACCATGTATTTCACACCACTTGCCGTACTTTAGAAGTTCCTGCTCCGCGTGGGGCTGCTCGTCGCGGCCAGGTCCCCCTTCGCACCTTCGAAGGATGTTTTCGATGCCGAGGGTGTGGCGGGTCTTCTGTGGCCTGCGCTGGTGACACCGAGGTTTGCACCTGCTCTTCGAAGGGCCCTCCTGTTCTCCGATGCTGTTGCTCCTAGGGAGGCCCTCCCGGGACTGCCGGCTGTGGCCCTGCTGACTGCCCACCCCGACCTCGCGTCGTACGGTGAGCGCTGTGCTTGGGCGAGGTCGGGGGTGGAGGCCCTGCGCCTCCGCGCATCCTCTTCGGCCCGCGCATACTCTTCCATCTTGTCGAAGAGCCTGGCGACTGTCTTGATGGGCTTCCGCGCGTTGTAGTCGGCCAGGGGGCCTGGCCGAAGGCCTTGTATGGCCGCGTTGATGACGGTTGTCTCGTTGACGTCCTTGATCCGGCAGCGTATGTTCGCGAAGCACTTGAAGTAGTCCCGGAGCTCCTCCGAAGGATTCTGCTTTACGGCGAAGAGCTGGTCCGCGTCGATCCGCTCAGCGTGGTTCCCTTAGAAGTTGTTGTGAAGGCGGTCACGGATCTGCTCCCACGCGTAGATGGAGCTTGGCTTTATGGTAAAAAAACTAGGAAAGCGCCACTCCTTGCAACGCGAGGGGGAGCCCCTTCGCCTTCGTAATGTCGTCTCCACCCGCAGGTTCGATTGCGGTTTTGTACACACGCACGAACTCACGGGGGTCCGTGTCACCTTTGTACGGCTCGATGACACTGGGGAACTTGAAGTCTTCAGGCCACGCCGCTTGTTGTAGCCATGCCGAAAGCGGAGACTCCGGATCGACGCGTCGCAGCAGCGCACGACTGGCTGTGAAGGCGTCGCGGCGGTCTACCCTTTCCGGTGTGGACTCCGGCGCGACTACTGGCGTGACTTGCTGGCTTCGAGCTCCTTGCATGTCTCGGACAGCTCCGCGGAGATCCCCTAGCTCCCGTTGGAACGCGCGGAGGGCCGCCAGCAGGATGCTTTCAACCGCAGGTGCTGGTGGGGTCGCAGCTCCGGTGGCAGGGTCGGTCGTCGTCATCGCGGCGGCGAGGTCGGTCGTCGCAGCTCCGATGGCGGGGTCGGTCGTCGTCGTCGCGGCGGCGGCGTCCGCGACTGCTGCGGCCGCACCGTCGTCTGCGCCCGCAACAGCCGATGCCGAAGCCCCGGTACCGACGTGACGCTCCGCCCCGGCCGCCTTCTTTCCCTTTGCCGCCGAAGCTTTTTTCGGTGCCATCCTTCTTCAATCTTCAGGCTTGCTCCCGTCCTCCCCACGGATGGCGCCAACTGTTGTGGTTACAGACCAAACAGAGAGAGAGATGGTAGTGGAGAGTTGGGAGGAGAGGTCTCTCCCTCCCCCTCATCCTTGTATATATATTCATATGGAGTATGCTTTTACAATTGTGCCCTTACATCCATACATCCTTATCAAGGGTATTTACGCCATTATACATGTCCCATTCTGGGCCCTATGACCTTCTAACAGCAAGCTTTCTTTATAATCTGTTAATCTTTGTTACATAGGAAGGTTTAATTTGAGCTCGAGATTTAATCTATAACTGTCATATATAATCAAGATTATATTAAAATATATCTGTCCAATATCATTGACTTTATCAATCATCCTTTGCTCACAAAACCTTATCTAAGATCATCAACTTGACCCTAATAAAACTTAATTACAATCATTTGGATTTATTTGAATTTTAGATTTTTTTTTTTGGTTTTCAATTTTTAGCACGTAATTAGAAGCTGAAATCTCGGAGTGATGACGGATCTAGCAAGAGCAAGATCGGGGTAAAGTCAAAAATATCAAGGATACATGACCATTGATGAGAAGGCTTTGAGTAAGATCAAGGTCTCAGTAAAAGTTGAGCGAGGCAAGTCATCACTTTAATCATATTAAACCTACATGTTATGAAAATTATGTTTGTTTAAATTATTAAGTTGCATACTTTTATTTGTTATGTAAATATATTCAAATATAAGGATGTAGCTAAATGCTTATCTTGCTTGTATTACTATATGTCACCCCTTGGATAAAATGTCCCCTTTAATTTCTCGCCCTAGAAATTATAATGGTAACCTTACTAGCTATAGGTTGTATCTAAGCACCATGTTTAGCCTTGCTTAGATACTCAAGGATATTAATTTGCCCTAATCATCATTTCTCAAATCATGAAAATAAATTTTGGGCAACCATTTGGGGAAAGGGTTGGTATGTTGGATAAATTAGTTTTATGCTTCTCAAAACTCATAAAACGTGTTTTACCTATCTCGACGGATGGTAAGAGATGGTGGTGCAGATGTAGCATGAGAATGTTTGGTTTATGGCAGCACCGCCCAGATAATTTTAAGGACCGAATCTTGTGATGACCTCCTAATATAAAACAGTACAACCACAAGTCAATAATGGGTATGACCTAACTAAATAATCTGCATCACCAGTGAAGGATGTACCATGGTGTGAACCACGAGTCATGTCACTGGATTTAAACCGTCGTGGACATGGGTCGTGTCGCTGAAAAGAAGTTGTCATGTGGCGCAAGAGAGGGACTTAGTGAGGGTGGACGGAACCCGACTAAGATGAAACCTTAGTGAGTGTAATCCTTCACTAGATGCATTGTAAAGGCCTTGTGGTAATCTGCTTGATTCTTAAGTCTAAGTAAACCTGTGAATACATTAAGACAGTTATCTCTTGTGGGTATAGTTGTGCAACCGCTGCAGAGTGTTAAACTATTCAAATAGTCATGCCCATAGTCAAGGGCGGACATAGGAACTTACTTGAGTTCTATTTCAAAAACTTTTGTGGGTAGGATGAAAATACGTTAGGTGGATGTAACCTTGAATTTGACTTGCCCTGGGTGGGTGTGACCCAGTGATTATAATGGGTGGATATAACCCTAAACTACCATACAATGAAGGTAACCATGCGCTACAACAGGTGGATATAACCTGCACTGATACTATTACCGCATTCTTTCAAATAATTTTAGAAAATTTGGTTTAGTAAAAACTGCTAAGTCTTACAGACTTTCCTATTTATTGTAACTTTCATAATGATGCCTTTAGCAAGGAAAAGAACCTCAAGCCTCCATTTAATAGCCTTGTATCTATTATTATTTGCATTCTGTGTGGTGGCTTACTGAGTACCTTTGTACCCACTGTTGCTCGATTATAATCATTCAGTAAGTCAAAAGGAGTAATGTTAGATAAGACCAGACATCAATGAGGCCAAGAACTAGGTCGTGAGCCCCAGTTGGCTACCTGTGGGCGTGTCATGAGGGTCCCACCTGTGTGAAGACTTCGTTTCCGCTCCTGCTTTTAATAGTTTCGGCCTAATCGATCCATGTAAGTACATTACTATATTATTTACGCTTTCGCATGATATGTTTTTGGTATACAGTAATATATCTGTGAGCACTATTTACTAATCCAGGGAATAGTGCGGTAAAATTATAGATGATTTCGGATTGGTAAAATTCAGGTCTGATAGAGCTGGTATTAGAGCATATCGATTGTAGATCATGACCTTAGTTAGCATGGGCATTAGTTTCATGACTAAAATTATTTCTCCAAAATCTAAGTACAAAATATAAGTATTATTACTCATTCTTATCCCTCCTAGATGATCTCCTCTTATCTATGTCTTGTCTTAGCAGATTTTAATTTTGAAAACTCTTACCCCAAATTCGAAATGACAAATTCCTAAGACATCTATAAAACCCTTCTTTGAAGATGTCTTGAAAAACTATTTTGGGAAAACAAAATAGTAAAAAATTATTTTCAAAAAATATAATATTTTACTCTGGAAGTTCGCTTACAAAATGGGTCGCAAAATTCAATTTCAAGCTCTTCCCACAAAACTGATCTTCTAAGGGGATTTCCAAAATTAACTTCTTGCCATATGTGTTCCAAAAATCCATTTTGATTTCGCTAGTGATCAAAACAAATCTACTTTCCAAAAAACTCTGTCCCATAAAGGCTTATCTCAAAAGTTTAACTACTTACCAAATTTATTCCAAAAATCCGGTTTGGTTTCTCAAATAGTCAAATTCTTTCCAAATTTGTCAAGCTCACCTATTTTTTTTTTTTTTGCTTAATTATAATTCGCACAATCATGACGTGGCACACCAAGCCTACCTTTTTATTGTTTCTTACTTATAATTCGCGCACTCAGTGATGTGGTAGACCAAGCTTACCATATTATTTTTTGCTTAATTATAATTCATAGATGGTTCATACTAAGAACCATCTGTGACAATTGCAGGCATCATAGACAAATGTATAATATGAACCGTCTGTGATAATTATGTATGAAATTTCAGTCTCGCCCCACCATGTCATTGATCCGTGGTATCTCTCTAGGATCTCAATCTCACCGGTCCATTCTCTCTGCAGCGAACGGTAGGCACCGGTCTCCTCCCACATCTCACCCCTTATTAATCCCCTCTCCCTTTCCCCA
Source organism: Dendrocalamus latiflorus (assembly GCA_017311315.1). Taxonomy (NCBI): domain Eukaryota; kingdom Viridiplantae; phylum Streptophyta; class Magnoliopsida; order Poales; family Poaceae; genus Dendrocalamus; species Dendrocalamus latiflorus. The sequence continues at coordinate 443,778 of CM029628.1, read as the reverse complement.
ATTTCACTCTAAGAACTAGCACCACCAGTACCTTTCCTCGAATTCCATTCGCTCCTCCAATAGCCTCGAAGAAGAGATCTATCAATCATCATGTATGGGCATGGCAAGGAAGGGAAGGGGCTAGGCAAGGGCGGTGCGAACCACCACCAGAAGGTCCTGTGCGACAACATTTAGGGCATCACCAAGCCGGCAATCCAGCGGTTGGCGAGGAGGGATGGCGTGAAGCGCATCTCTGGACTCATCTATGAGGAGAGCCGCAGTGTGTTCAAGATTTTTCTAGAGAACATCATCCGCAACGCCATCACCTACATCGAGCACGCCTACCGCAAGACCGTCACTGCCATGGACGTTGTCTACGCGCTCAAGTGACAAGGCTGCACCCTCTATGACTTCGGCAGCTAGGACGATCCTTCCCCTTTGCCATTGCCACCACAAAACTATCATGTCTTTGTTCAGTTAGCATATTAGTCTTAGGTGGAATAATATTACTAGTATTTGTCTATTACAAAATCTATAGTATGCAGTGCTATATGTAATTTAGATCTGGAATTCAAATTCAAACATGTTGTTTCACTAGACAGACTATTCATCTTTTAGTTGTCCACCACAGACGATTCTTTTTATTAACCATCTGTGATATGCCCATCACAAACGGTTAGTACATAAAACTGTCTGTGATGACCGGATATCATAGGTAGTTTTTATTAAGAACCGTTTGTGAATTATCACAGACAGTTCTTAACTAGAACCATCTGTGATAATTGCAGACATCATAGATGGTTTTTAATTCGAACTGTCTGTATTGTGACTTATCATAAGCAGTTCTTTATACAAACCATATGTATTGTGACTTATCACAAACAGCTCACAAGCCGTCTATGATAATCGCTTGTTATCACAAACACAAAAATTCAGACGGTTTAGAAAACTATCTGTGATGACAGTTTAGAATCGTCTATGATGACCCTTTCTGTGGTAGTATACAATGCATGTATTTATATGGAAATATTAGAGTTGCACTTATTATACAACTCTTATGATTGTGATGGAAATGGGGTTTGATTCAGGACACCTCTTTCAGAGAAGTTTATGAATCTTAAAGCAAAATAGTTAATATTAGGTGACAGTAAATCTGTATCAACCTATAGAAAATAAATTGAATTGAAGAATAGATATAGATATAGACTTTAATATTATTTGATTTTTAGGTTATGCATATCTACCCCTACCTAGCTAATATTAACTACTTTGCTTTAAGTTTATTAAACCTTTTTAAAAAGAAGTGTACCGAAGCATACCCTGATAGAAACATAATTGTACTTTTTATACAGCTGTAATAGCTCTTGTATCTATCTGATTGATATGCACTGTTATAATCTGGACCCACTATAATTGACGTTATAGATCTTTCTCTTTTTTTCTGATTAACATGGTAATTTCTAGCCATTCAAAGTAAATGTTATGGCTACTTAATCTATTGTTTTAATTATATATACTCTCTTTAGTCACAAAAAGAAGCTATTTTGTGTTACATACAGTTAAACATTATAAACTTTAGCTATCAATATCTTCTTAAATATGTAGATTTGACACATAAAAATGATATATGTAGGATTCCCTTATAAAATACTTTCATAATATTATAATTTTATTACGTTTTATAAATATATTATAGTAGAAATGAGTGGTTCGAGTTGCATATTAGAGTCCATATCGACAACCGAAATGGCTTTGTTTTGTCACCGATGAGAGTATGTAATAGATAAAAAAAATTGTAACGCACTTGATTTCTTAATTAGGTGTTAGACCAGCCTCTTTGTGAGAAAGTGAACCAACACAAACTACTGCGTCTTGCACCGCAAATACATATCATATCATGCATCAAGCATTTTGAAATGCAGTTAATAGTAGATCAGGAAGCAAAAGAATTAAGGAAAGGAAGGGCACAGCTTGCGAGTAAACGTACATATCATATCATGCATCAAGAATTAAGGATAGGAGCGCACCTTTGTTCAAGAGAACGGCAGCATGCAGAGCTGTCTTTCCTCCAGGCCCATGGTAGGATGGTGAGTATCTGCAACGTTCTTTGTCCGTGAGGACCCCGACAATGTCAGCACTGCGCAAAGTGGAAGCCAAGTAGAGTGGAGATACGCCTTCATCGTCTGCTATCTGCACCAGCGCTGGGCTGGTCTCGTCGTCGTCCAGGCTCGCGTCTTCCTTAACCAGCAACTCCACGAGTTCTTTATGCCCGCACCTCACTGCCTCGTGTAGGCACGTCTCTCCCTTGTGGTTTCTTGCCCTCAGGAACTCGGAGAACCGCACTGTTCGGGTGGTCTGCCCTGCCTCCCCGTTCGTGCCATCATCCACACTGGCCACCGTGCTGGCTGTCGCGACTACGTTTGGGTCTGGCCGCAGAACGCGCAAGACGGCACGCGTTAGCTCGACATGGCCATGGCTGGCAGCAATGTGGAGCACCCCATCCCCATCGGAGCTGGCTCCTTGGAGGAGCATGTGTCGAGGTATGGAATTCATGCCAGGAGCTGCATCGGTGCCCGCAATTGCTGACGCTAGCATCTCATTTGCCTCCGACTCTGGTGGAATATCAATGCCAATTGCCCTTTCATCGGCTGCTGGACCTCCTCCAAGTGCTGCTCCTTGACCACCTACTTCGTCCACCTGTTCGGCCGCAGTGACATCATCATGGCTGCTTGTGATGCCTGCTCCTTGCTCCTGAGCTTCAACATAGCCAACAAGCCTTCCAAATGCTTCTACATCGCCTTCTCTTGCTGCCTTTAGCAATCTTTTATCCATCGGATACCTTGCCCAAGATTGCCGATCTTTTCTTGCCAACTTCGTCTCTTCTGCACATATATGGAATGCAGCAAACCACCAAGCATACAAATCATGGATCGCACACTTTCTTCTAAACAAAAAAAAAGTACATAACCTAAAATTTAAAACTTCAAAATCCACCAGACAGATTTTTATGACTGAAGGATCGCTACCCGCACAACATTGAAGCATGTGTTTACCCATACATTAAAAAACACATTAAAACATGTACAGTGCCTAACCAAAAATGTTTGTGATCCACCGAGAAACACGAGGCGGCAGTTTTGCTTGGTTGTCCTTGCAAGAGAGTATGTATGCCAGGAAGTCCTTTCGTAGCTCTCTTGATTCCTAACAACATGTGACATCGAAAGTATATGAACTACAATACGTATGCTACACCTCCAATACAAAAAGAAAGAAAGTTGCAACAAAGGAATAAACCTAACCCAGGCGAAGTGTTACTCACAGTAGGAAATGATTGAACGAGTTGGTGGCCATCCCACAAACGCATGAAATTGAACATGAAGAACCCACAGTCATAGCTAGATATGCAGAGGGAAAACTAGAATCAATCGCCATGGAGATATAAAATGCAATTTTATTAGCTGACACGTACGGAAACCGTGCATGAAAAAATCAGCTAGCACCTGTTATGTTGCCTAGGTACTTTGGGAAACTCATATGTCCAACTGCGGAAGTCATTTTCTGACATGTCGAATGCAGTATCCATGGTTAAGTTGAGAGCACCGCAGACCTCCGGCCTAATTTGCTTATGACGTTCCGCAGGATCTGGGAGAGAGTCCAGAATACTGAGCTTTCGATCAGTCATGTTGAAAGAGTACAGAGTCCAATGCTCCTCCCTGAAGACTGGGATGAGTACCTGTAAAACGAAAGGTTTAATTTGAGAATGTGTACGGAGTAGTACAATATTGTACTGGGACTGTAATCAAAACTTGGATTTCATCTCGATGGATGAATGTACACCATAAATCAGCATACTTAAGAATATGATCATACCAGATGTGAATCAGAAGCATTATACAGACTAGATTGGCGACAGAAAACAGTTTTGAGATAAGTGGTATCCCAATTATCAAGCCCACGGGCCACAGATTCCTGTGAAAAAAAATAAGGAGCAACAAACCATTATAATGCGATCTGAAGAGCATGAAGAAACTTTCCACAGAGAATAAACTCACTGTCCAATGTGAATCAACATAGTGCCTCCATCCCAAGCATTTTTTGTTCTTACAATTTTCAACATCCTCTGTTGCCATGTTTCTAATGGCTAAGTTCAAGCAATTGGAATCTAACTTCCCTCCTTCTTTCACTGCCTCCTGGATATCTGTAAGCTTTAACTTGATGACAAAAGGAACTTCACTTGATACCCACACCTCCCTGCAAGCGAGCCATGGAAAAAAAGAAACATGTCACCATATGTGCACTCTATCATATATATAAATGTTGCAGTAAGACAGATCGCACTTACTGTACTGATTCAGAGCTATCCAAAAATGTAGTAGTGAAGCGATACAGATCGTCCAATGTACTTGAATATGACAACTCAACAGGCCGTTGTTTGACCAAGAAAGGTGACTCCAACTCCTTACTTGGTTTCATCTCTTTATTTGCCGTGGACTTAATGACCTTCTAGGCTTCTCAATTACACGAGTTTGCGTGTACCTTCAATTAACAAACCACACACTTAAAAGTTAAAACAATACACAATTATTTCACAGTGAAACTTACTTGTCAAACTTTTTTATTAAGTGGCTTGTCAAACTTTTTTTCTTAGTGCAAGGAGTAAGTAAAACCCCACTAAGCCAAATTAAAAGAGTAGTATAATTCAAGTACAAAAGGTTCAGGCCCCAAGTTTTTCTCAAAGAAAGATTCAGACCCAGAACAACAGTACACAGCACTCCCAGCTCGATCCACGTGCCGGAGATGGAGTAGAACCAACAGATCACATAGTTTCATTGAAGTTCAACTATGGTGAGGGGAAAGATTAAGACGGAGGCCAGAGTTCAAACTATGGCGGAGTAATTAACGGCAGAGTCGTAGGGAGCTGCTACATGCATGATTCATCTACCATTAATCCTTTCCTTTTCTGGGCGCATGTACTGTATGAATGAACATTCCCTTGATTTTTTTTTTTTTTTGGAAAATTGGATGAACATTCCCTTGACTTCAACCCACAAGATTAAGCACTCTAAAGAAGGGCCCCTTCCACTCATTGAGCGATACTGCTTACCGGATAGCACTTGCTTCCGCAAAAGCTCCTCGATCCCTCCGTTGCCTCGGTGACCTCAATCGATCAGTTTCTTCTTCGTCAGTGGCCTCTTCTTCGCTATTATAGCGAGAGAGGAGAGCTTTCTGGACGGACGTCCCCAACGCCGGAGTAGGCGACGACCTTGACGAGCTCCTTGTCCATATCTGAGTAGTCGCACCCGTCGATGTCTCGGTGCCTCCTTGATCGATTAATTACTGTTACTTCGAGGGTGACATGTCAACGCAGCAGCACCATCAAACCATTTGTAATATCAGGAAGAGAAAAAAATGCCAGCTAGTAAGACACCTCACCTGTCTTTTGCCTCTGCCAGAGAGATGTGGCAAGCTGCATGTTTACCTTGGCATGCATGTCTGCCACCTGTGCATTGCAACCTGCAGAAACCATAGCCAGCCTCCCTTCTTAAGTCAAGCCAAATAGGCAGCCACTCCACACCGAGGCAGTGAGGAAGAGAGTGACCGGAGGCAAGGAGCTCGAGAAGTAAGGGGGTGACGGTGGAGCAAGGACGACGGTCTTGAAGGCTTAGGTCATCCACGACCACCAGAAATCTCGGACCTCGCCATCGCCACAACCTTCTTCAACATTCAAGCCCGACACCCAGGTAGGTTCCCTCACCATACCTTTATCTTGTTCATAGCATAATGCGCTTAGCAAAAGGATAGGAAGGGGGCGAAGGGGCGTGTACCTTAAGTAAGCCGAAGTAGGCTATGGCGGCGAGGAAGGGGAAGAGTGGCCGGAGGTGGAGGAAGCGCTGGGCACCCGTTTGGCTGCAAGCCGGGGCTGGTAAGCTGAAGAGGACGGAGAACCAGTCGGTCTCAAGCCGGATCTGGGGTAGAGGGTGAGGTGGAGAGGGTTAGGGAAGCGGTCAGTGGTCGGAGATCAGCCAGATCTGACCGTGAGTGGCCGGATCTGAGGGAGGCGCCGCCGGATCCATGAGCGGGGAGGCGTGAGGAGAAGGCGGGGTAGACACTTAGCACCCGAGGTCGACGGCGCTCGGTGCGGCTGCGCCATGGAAAACCTGAGCCAAGCGCGACGGTGAAGCTGAGAGAGAGAGAAGAGGTGAGAGGGGAAGGGTGAGAAGAAGGCGGAGGCGTGCGGAGGTCGACCGGCGGAGGCTATCCAAGCTCGGCCGCCGCGCCGCCGCATCGCCCGACCGAGCAGTCGGGGGAAAAGAGGAGAGAGAGGAGTGCGGGAGAGTCGTGGAGGAGGAGGAGATGGCCGTCGGCGAGCACAAGGCCAGCGAGCCCTGAGCCCGGCCGTGCATTGTCGTGCCGCCTGGAGAGGCGCTCGGGCGTAGTCGGCGAGAGAAGGGGCGAGAAATAGGGGGATTGAGGGTGTTTTTCTGAATCAGATAAGGAGATGAGAAGAGGAGTTCGGCCGGGTGGTAGGGAAAGGAAAGGAAAAAAGAGAGAGAGAAAGAAAGAGAAGAAGATAAAGGAAAAGGAAAAAAAAGAAGAAGAAGAAGAAGAAAAGAAAAGAAAGGAAAAGAAAAGGGGGGTTTGGTACCTCCGCGATGGGTCCTTAACCCCAGGCATTTTATTCTAGAGTCGGAATATGTGCGTAGATTATCGCCGCTCACTTAAGCACTTGTTTCGTTTTAATGTGTTAAGTCGAATTAATTGCATGTACAGGTGGAAGTCTTGAGTCGACGTTGTCCACCACCACCACTAAAATCATCAAAACAAGCAACAAATCCAATCCTCAAATCAAAAATAAATGAAAGCATAATAGGCCAAAGAAAGTAAACCGCAGTAGGGATAAATCCACCTGGTGAGGAGCCTGAGCCGAAAGCGACATCGCAGAGGCTGAACCAGACTGGAGGCGGCCGAGAGGCACGGCGGCCAAGCAGGTAGGACTGTGCATTCGGTTAGTTCGGTAAAATCGGTTCAGTAAATACGGTATATACGGTAAATACGGTATGGTTAGTTCGGTAGTATACGATATTTTTGAAAATACGGTTCGGTATCGGTAAATCCCAATTTATTTCGGTGTGGTATCGGTAAATATCATATTTACCAAAGTTAACGCAAATTGCAAACAATATAGTGACTAAAGCTTGCTAGTGTTTCACTGATATCTGATATCTGATGCAGCATTAACGAAACAATAGAGCATTAACGAAACATGCAGGATGTTTCACTGATATCTGATGTTCCAACTCACATGAATAAAAAAAATGACAGCAGGTAAGGATTTACATAAATATCATTGAGCCTCACTATCAGCATTAAAAAAATTGAGAATTAGGTTGAGCTGTACAGATTTACAACTTGTCAAGTCCCAAGCTCAATGATGGCCAGCTAGCATTCTAGCAAGCTCTGTGCTTACGATTTGCTATAGGCTAGTGCGAGCCTGTGCTGCTGCTGTGCAAGTCAACCAGTGGGCCATGGCCCATGGGGGATCCAGGCGGGCAAGGCCCAGGCGCCAAAAAGAACCGAGCTGGCGAGCTCACCTGCTGCACTCTGTTCGGTGTTTCGGTTTTTTCGGGTTTTAATCGGTTTTTACCGAAAAAACCGAACACTAGAAAAACCTAAAATATACAAACCGAACCGAAAATCGAAAACAGTCAAACCGAGTTGACCGGTTCGGTTCAGTTTTTTTTTTTTTTTTTTTGCACAGCCCTACAAGCAGGGTGGCAGCGTGCAGGAGACCGGAAGAGCGGGAGCTGGTGGCCAGGAAATTGGGCGTTGATTTGTAGCTAGAACCAAATAAATGGGAAATGGAGTGAGAGGAAGAGAGGAAGCAAGAACGGGGAAGGAGTGGAAATTTGGGAAGAAGGGATAAGGGAACCAGTGAAAGGAGTGTTCGGCTGACTAGAAAAAGAATGGAGTGGGAAGAGAGAGAAGGGAAGGGATAAGGAGCTGAATGGCTCTGGCCATTCGGCTAACAGGGGCAAGGAAGAGAGAGAAGAGAGAGCAAGTTGCGCATCATGATTATTTAATCTTGAGCATTTCATTGCATGCAAAATTACTCCATAAAATTTTGCTAATCTTGTTACATTGCAAAACACCATTAGCAAGTATTTATGATATAGTAAGTGTTGTCAATAAATTAAAATTTAGCACGTACCGATTAAATTGGTGCATTGGTGTTTAAATAATTCTAATGCAAATTTAAATATCTGTTCTGGGTTCCTCCTGCTTTAGATCCCCCACTCCCGAGCTCTATACCGGCTCTAGGTTCCTCCACTTAGTTATACTAAGTACCCATGTGGAGAATATAATAACATCGATAGAGTTACTAACTCTGCCTGTCTTCTGATGGAACAATAGTTGATACGACTTATACAGTCCATTAAACTAAATGTTACATTTGCGATGAACTAATTAATGCAGCTTGCTAGTGCCATGTTATGTGTCACTACTGAAAATATGAATAATTCATGAATGTTTGTACCAAATAACTAGCTATATGTGTTCATTAATTTTTGGCATACAATTTAAGGGATTTTTATGTTCTGAAAATATTCGTCACCATATTCGTTTTGATTCATATTTGCTCTATTTGTATTCGATATTATTCGCATTTGTATTTGTATTTGTATCCATATCCGGAAAAAATATAAAAACAAATATGGCAGAGTCATTATTCGTCTATTTTCGATCCGTTTTTACCCCTACTCGGCAGCTGTTCTCTGAAAGAGAAAAAAGAATATTGGGAAGCAAATATGCCCAAATAAATCTAGTTATTTGTTCTCTCTAAAATAAATCTAGCTATATTATCTGTTAATATTACCTCGTGGTCTAACACTAAAAAAAGAAATTGTTTGCTTATTATGTGGTCTGAGACTTGAGTTAGCAATAGTTGTGTTTTACAAATCTACCTTTCCAATTTGGAATATTCCTACGCATACCTGCATGGCTCATAAGTTAAAAAAAATATTGACGAATTGTTGCGCCTAACTTTTGATCAAGTTTGAGACCAGTAATTTCTTTAGAAATGAGACCGTTTTGGGTAAAATTTCTGCTATCTGCCTGTGTGGGGTCATAAGTTAAAAAAAAAGTTGGCTCCTAAGGTGCCGCTCAGTTAGGCTAAAATAAGTTGGCTTGGCTGAAATTGTACTGTAACTAACTGAAATTACACTGTAACTAATGGTGAATTATTTGGCATAACTAAATTTAAAAAAATAAAAATAAAAAATAAGTTAGCCCATCACGGAGAACGCAAACAAATACGAGAAAAAAGAATTGGCAAAAAAAAGCTCCAAAAAAGCTAAAAAGTTAGAAAAGACAAAATTTAAAAATAGTAAAAAAATAAGTCAGAAGTTCAAGTCAAAATGAACGAGACCTTTGAGTGGATGACAGGTTGCTTTTCGTTGCAAGGGGAAGGAAAGGAGAGATCAATGGTCCATTAAAAAAGGCAAGTGTGGTTAACAAAGTACTAAATAAATATAATAATTAAGAGACAGAGAGAGGAACAAGGACAGGCAGGCACTTCTCTTTCCTTGCTGCTTAGAGCAAGTATTATAAGAGGCTGTAAGCTGGCTGTATGCTGAGGTGGAGGAGAGAGAGGAGGAGAGAGAAGAGAGGTGGGCTGTAAGCTTACAGACAGCTGAAGCACAAAAACCAAGAAACTTTGTGAGAGGAAGGGGTAGGTCATACAGCCTTCAGCTGGCTATAACTACTATATGAGTAGGCTGATAAATGAGCTGTAAGTATTCATACAGCTAGCTGAAGGCTGTATTATAAGACTTGCTCTTAGGTGAGGGGAGGTGAGCCGCGGGGAAGGAGGAAAAAGCTTTGACCTCAACAACCCTCCCCGCAAGCCATCTGTCTAGAGGACAGCAAATTTTGAAAAAAAAAAGCTTTCATACAATTTTTAATCATTTACTTTCTTTGATTACCATCGTTGATCCTACACACTATCACTTTTATATAACCAAATTGAAGAATTCATCAGTGGATAATTAAATTAATGGAGTAGTTTCAGGTTTTGCACGCCAGCAACCGATAGATGAGCCGTCATTTTCTTCCCCTTTTTTGCTTTTGGTAGCACCATGCCTTTCCGCCAGTTTCTCCAATTTGTATGATATGTAGTGATATATACATATCCATTAGCTAGCACCGTAACTTACATGATGGGAATAGTAGATAAAGATTGAGGTGATGGTTTGTTCTCAGAGAACTGAAGATTTAGTTAAGAAGGAAAGGAAAAGACAACGTGGGATGTGGTAGTACTTGTTAAATTAAGTATGAGGAAAGGAAATGGTTATTTCTGGTGAGCTGCGGTAGTACTTGTTAAATTAAGTATGAGGAAAGGAAATGGTAATTTCTGGCGAGCTGCATGCTTCACAAAATCACTAGTGTGACAAAAAGGTCTGCATTGGAAAGCAACACCAGCCCAACTCCCCCAGGACCTCCCTCGTTCCTCCATGCCTAGTCTTCCTCTCATTCCATTACATTTTATTTTCATTTATGCACTAGTCTTTGTACATAATATAATGACCAGTACCAATCGGTAAATTAATCTAGTAAGAATCAGACAACTTCAAAATCTTACAAATCATACTGCCTAGATGAATAGGATCTGATCTACATGAGTCATCTCCATCACTTACACGTTCTTGGCACGCAGTGTTAGTGATGTGCCCAAGAGGCAATCATAAACAATTCGGTTTTATAGGCTAAAAGGGATATTGATCCATATGGGATTAGGGTTCTGTTGTAGGGGTGGCCCAACCCCCCGTGACTGGGCCGTGCAACTAGTCCAACATGTAATAGGCCCAATAGTATAGAGAGATATAACAGTATAAATATACCAGTGTACCCCCATCCTTTGTAAATACTAAGGGGTATAATGGGGATTTCCCATTCTACCCCACTCACATATATATAAGCCCCCAGGAGGGGCAAAGGGGGGGATGATCCTCTCATTATCACCACCTCTCCACAGATCTGGCTCTGCTCTTCCTCTCCTACCAATCCCCCTCTCTTTCTGTCTAGTCTGTAGCTACGACAGGTTCTAATGGGCCTACAACGTGGAAGCCCATTAGCATGCTCTATAAATATGTGGAGGCGGGGCTGCAGGTAGAATAGACTACTATGCTGAAAACCCTGGCCGCCACCTCCCCTCGGCCGTATCCCAAAACCCTAGCCGGGCACGCGGTGCTAGCACACCAGCGCACGGCGTTCCATCCCGAACGTGTGGACTCCGTGAAGGCGCCACTGCTGTTGCTGCTATGCTGATCGGCGAGAAGTGCAAGGCTATTGCTAGGACGCGAGGAGGAGACATTCGATTCGTGAAACGATCGACTGCTTCTTCTTCATCAATGCGCATCTACGTTGGACCGGGCTGCTCCAACTCTTCTTCCGCTGCGCAGCGTATCTAGTGGTAACTATCCATGACTCCTTTACACGCATGTTTTCTGGTTGAACGTGGTAGAAAATCAAATGTTGTAGCTAGCGTAGCCTACTGTTCTCCTTCACGCAGTAAGATCATGAAGGGGAGAGAAGAGACAAATAACCAATAAGAGCAAGAGCAAATCAACCAAAATAAGAAGACTTCATGGAAGATAAACAAATTTGATTATATCACTACTTGGGGATAAATATTTCACAACCACTTCATAAGGATGACAAGAGAACACACCACAACACTCACTCTTCTTCTTTAAACCCTAACCATAACTAAAGAAGAAATAGTTGGATGGTTGGAATGATTAGCTTGCAAGCCTCTATCCCTAACCCACTAAATAGATATAGCAACTAGCTCACATATAACCCTAATTGATGCTATCCACTAGCACAATTAAGAAGAACACGTTAACCCAAAACAACATGAGTTTTACATTTACATTTGACTCATGCATGTTTTATCAAAACATGTGAGCCTGAACCCGCTAAGCTTTAGCTTTTGATTCATTTGACCTTTTTAGCATCTTCTTGACCTAAACCGTTTTTCCAAACACTGCTCAAGTGATGCGGTTTTGATCTAACGAAGTTTCTGGTATTTGGCAAACTACTAAAATACCATCACCTTGACCTTGTCTTATCCTTCCCTTGTAAGCAATTGCCACGTGTAGATGCACCAATAGCTTGCCACGCATCGGCAAGTCTCTCCTGCTCTGGTTCCCATTGGACCGCGTCTCATTTGGACCGACCAAGTCACTTGGTGCAACTCGTCACTCAAATCTTCCATTTAACATTCCTTGACTTCTTTGTGTTACGCTTGAGCTCAACCATCTCACTCAGCATTTTTGACCGTTCTGGACCTCGGCTTCTCAATGAGCTAATCCCGGTCCTCACCGTTGACCATAGTTGACTCTAAATTTTCTTGCATATTCGAAGACAAGAAATCATTTCCCGGTACAAGTTCTTTCGTTATGTATGGCCGGTCTGATCTCCAGTAGCTGAAACACAAACTGAAAATCCAAATCTCTCGTAAATTTGAATTTCAACTTTACAAACATTAATAATTTATCACAAATAATTTTGGACCTACTCATATGGTCCCTCGATGATACACAATAGGGATTGTTGGTTTAAGTAATGACATTTTGATCAATGACACAAACTACAAGAAAATGTTTACACATCTTTGTGCTTGTTCAATGAATGTGTTTTCGTGGTTTACTTTAAGGTGACACTTGAAAGGGAAGGTATTGGCTAGTACCCTACAGTGCTTATGATTACACAAAAGAAAAGTGGAAAAAAAATACAGTGCTTATGTTTACGCAAAAGAAAAGAGGGGACTGTTGTGGTTACAGACCAAACAGAGAGAGAGAGTATGGTAGTGGAGAGTTAGGTGAGCAAGTGCTTAGAGTTTCCCCCATGGCCTGTATCGTATATATATATCCACATGGGGAGTGTTTTTACAACCGTACCCTTACATTTGAGTATCCCTCTCAGGGTCACTTATGTCATTATACATACCCCATTTTGGGCCTTACGGCCTTCTAACAGGCTGGCTGGGCTTAGGTGGGGGCCACCCCTACAACAGGAGCCTCTCATGGTGAAGGGCTTCACGGGCCAAAGCCATGTTGCCGAGCCACTTGGCCCCCTCCGTCCCTGCGGCCTGTGAGTTTTTGTGTTGTTGGATGGAGCATGGTTGTCTGATACATTTTCCAGCCCACACCGAGGACTTGACGATGGAGGGGTTGCCGAAGGCATCTTTGATCGGAGGACCCCTGGGTGGCGGAGTTGAAGATGCCAATGGAGTCGAAGACGTCCGCGGCGTTGAGGACGCCCGCGGAGTCGAAGATCCCAACGGAGGCAAACCTCGCGCCACAGATTCTTCCGGGCGCGAGGCGGGCGAGGCTCCCGCGCAAGTAGGGTAAGGGGGCTCCGCCTGGTCTGATGTCAACATGGTTGGGCGGTTCCGCGGTCCAGTGGTGCGCCTTAATGGCACCTGGAATCGCGCTGGCCCCCGAGTTGTCAGGAACAGGCTGCTGAAGCCGTACGCGCTGTCCCGCCGGGAGGGTACACGTGGCGGGCTGCGATTGGCACGTTGTGGGCTGTCAGCAGTCGCACGACTGTGGCCGTTCGCCCCTTTCCTAGAGGGGCAGGATGCGTGGCAAAGCGCTATTGGCGCATCGTGCGCTCTCAAGCGGCTTGCATGTGCGCTCGTTCGCCTTCCAGCGGTTGCGCTCCTTGCCCGCAGGGGGCCGGACCGCGAGGCACCCGCCGGTTGCAGCCACGTCGATTGGAGTGCCGCCAATTGAGTCTCTCGTCGGCTCGGGGCGCGGCGAATATATATATATATATATATATATATATATAGGACGCTGAAATGGGACACCTAGGTGCCCAGACACCTAGGCTCCCTGCCGTTAGATTGCTTTTAGATACGTGCTAGATCAATGGTATGTATGGTATGTAATATATTAGGCAAGTTAAATCAATCATGGAAGGAAAGTCTTAATCATGGATGGAAAGTCTCAATCGCACTAGCACGCATCTAAAAGCAATCAAAAGGTAGAGAGACTAGGTGTCCAGACACCTAGGTGCCCCTGTTATTTATACTATATATATATATGTGTGTGTGTGTGTGTGTGTGTGTGTGTGTCGCTTTCCTGCGCCATCCCTTTGTAGGGCCACGGCCGGGTGCGGCTGAAATGACCTTGGTCTCGAAAGTAGGCAGCCTCTGTCATCTACATTCTTTGAAAGGACTGTCTTGCAACAGGGTTAGCGCTGATGGACGTTGTCATAGAATGTTGATGAACAGAAGGATGCCTATTTTCGAGTTTCAGAAAAAACTTATCTTCGGCCCGGCGCCGGGCGCTGTGATTCACCGGTTGCGCTGTGTTGCCGCATATGGCGCGGGCACCGGGGACGGCTGGGATGATCTTGCCCTCGTAAATAGGTCTTCCTCAGTCACTGTGCGCTCGTTGATGGTAAAGGGTGGTGCTTGACTGATGGAGGCCTATTTATGAGAGTTCGGTCAGAGCCTACTAACGATGCCCGATGTTGTTTCCCAATCGAACACGCGGTTAGTTGGGTCTTCGGCCTCTAAGGGCTGAGAGTCTACTGCCCGAAACTCGAGGCAAGATGGCCGTCGGTGCTGCTGTCTAGCTCGGTCGGAGCCGATCCCAGAGTCCTCGCACGGATCCGGGGCCAGGTGGTAGACCGCGGCTCGGAGATGATGCTTGGACAGTACTGTAGGTTAGACCAGTGCCTGCTCGTCTCCACCCTCTGCCTACGCCTCAGCGTGGGGCGGAGTCGGAGGTCCGGTTGGACCCCCGAAATATAGGCCAAATTAGGCAACGGGACGTCTCGGGCCGTCAAAGCTGAGGTGGTCTGCGGGCTTACCGCCCAGACCGATTGCGGCGTGGCAAGGTGCCCCTTTGCGGGGGAGGGGCCAAGGTCGAAGCCGGGGTCTCGCTGCTGAAGAAGAGACCCTATCAAAGTTGCTGTTGTGGTTGATTGGCCCACGGATTCCTGCTGCTGCATTGATGGCCCCGAGAATCGCGCTGTCACGTGTCGGGGGCTGCGGCACTCCATGCGACCTGTATTTACTTTCGAGGGAGCCGACACATGGCGGGACGCTATTGGCGCGTCATGCGCTGCCAGGCCTTTGCACGACTGCGGTCGCGCACAACGCACGTGTGCGACCACGACGTTTCGGCTTCGATCGTGGGGAGGCGAGCGGTTCGTCTCCCGTCAGTTACGCTTACCGGCAGTGCGGGAGATGAAGGGGCTTTAAATACCCCCCGTGGTACCACGTTTACGCCTCCTCCACACGCTTCCTGGTTCCTCATCTTGTCTCCTGCCCTTCTTGCTTTTCTTGCCGCCACGCTGCCCCCACCGTCGTCTAGTTTCCGGATAACGACGGCGCACGGCAGTGAAAACACTGAGATGGTCGGCGATTACGCCATCTCCTAGCGGTCGTCGCCGCTCGAGGTGGAGTACACACTCGAGAGGCGCGACTCGACGGTGGTAGACAAATGGTCGGTGGCGACGGAGAAAAAGGAGGGCCCGTATTCCGGCGTCTTGGGCCCCACGCTTGTGACAGAGGAGACAATCCGTATGCTGCTACGCGATGGGAAATTATTGGACCGCCGGGAGATACAATTGCCTGCCAGCGATGAGACTGAACAGTGACCTGAGAAGTCGGAGGCGATCGTCTTCGTCGCCTACCTTGAAGCCGGGCTTCGCATCACAGCCGCCATGATTGGTGGCGATGTGTTGCGGACCTTCAGGCTGGAGCTGGCGCTGCTGACTCCGAACGCGCTAGCCCGCCTTGCTATGTACAGCTGGTGTAATACCCTGATCATCGATTCGGCGTAAGTTTTAAAATAATCGCGGAGTCACCGGTTTTTCGGTAAATCGCGGGAAGGAAAAAAATAAAAATTTTAGAAAAGTATAAAATGAATAAAATAAATTAAATTAAAACGTCTGAGTGGGCTGCCTGGGGAGTGGGCCGACCGCCTTGGGCCGGAGGCCCAAGGGGTGGCCGCACCTCTCCTCCCCCTCCCCCTCCCCAAAAACCCTAGCCCTTTTTCTCCCCCCTCTCCCATCCCTTTGCAGCCGCCACCCCCCTTCCTCCACCCCCTGGGCGCAGCCCTCTTCCCCCCCCCCCCCCCCCACAAGTGCTGCTGCCATTGGAGCCAAGGAGAGGAAGGAGAAAGAGAAGAAGGGCTGCTGCCATTGGAGCCAAGTGCTGCTGTGGCATGTGCCTTCAGCTGTGATCTTATCTTTTGTTGTCCAAGTTATTTCTCTTGGTTTTGTGTTTATTGCAGATGGTAACATCTTCTTTTGTGCTGAAATTTACTTCTTTTTGCCTCTCCAAGAAAGGGGTAATCAAGTTGAGTGGCAAAGTCCTTAAGAGGTGTTTGACATCTAGTTGGTGTGGTCATGTGATTGATTTTGGTGAGACTGTGGGTGTGATATGAATTTCGAGTTGTTATCCTTAAAAGGATTGAGGTGTTTTAGGAATTATCTGTCAAAGTAATTCCATTGGTCGAGGGCTTGGCTAGAATGTTTTTTTGTGGAGACAGTAGAGTCTCTATGCAAGGGTGTGGATGATGTACTCAGTTTGAGCGCATCGTCGAAGTTGCCAACCTAAGATAAATGAGTTGGTGTGTTGGGCGATGATTTGGAAATCCTTGGTTCAAGGAAGTTAAATTTTCAAAGGAAATGGATTGGGAAATTATTAATAACTCGAGCAGTAATATGCTCTCTTGATTCTTGTTTAAACTGTGTGTTTATGGCAGAGGTCATCTGCAAATTGAGTTGTTATATGTTGTGGTGTATTCTTTTCCAGTTAGGAAAAGAAAACGATTGTTTTGGTCTGTCGAGTGATTTTCACTCTTGGCTTGTGCAGTGTGGATTCTCCAAATGTCTTTTTGGAGAGTGTGAATGGTTTTGTTGTGAATCCTTTGTTTGGATTGTGGTCCTTTGAAGGAAGGTTGTTTGCTAGTATGTTGCTTGAGAATCCTTTATTCCTCTTTTGGTTGGTTTCTTTTGCGAAGTTATTGTTCGTGCTTCGAGTAAAATGTTATGAGTGGATCTGTGGTTGAATTCTTTTCAAAGGGGTACAATGTATTATCCCAATTATAATATATAGAGGAAAATGTTTTAATAAGAAGGATGATATTAGATAGTGGCTTGATAGTTGTGGCGGAGAATTTTGTGAGAACGACATGATCTGTTGGCCGCTCAGAGCCGACAAAAGAGTTGTGGGTGCTCGGCGTTGACCGGCGCGTGTCGTGGACTCATCGGAGTTGGACATGAGGAAGAGAGCCACCATGTATGTGGAGGCCCTCTTGGCGAATCAGTCCGAGCGGGAGGTGACGTGGGAGCTTGAAGTTCAAATGTAGAGGAAGGACCCGAGTTCTTCAAGGCGGGTGAGAACCCGTAGTTGTTATTCCCTTGGGATGTTCTATCCTTGGGATGCTCTTTCTTGTGGTTGTTCTTTCCTTCGTTGCTCTTTTCTTTGCTGTTCTCTTGGTTTGTGGTTTGAGGAGTTAGATTCGAGGACGAATCCTTTTTAGGTGGGGAGAATGTAATACCCTGATCATCGATTCGGCGTAAGTTTTAAAATAATCGCGGAGTCGCCGGTTTTTCGGTAAATCGCGGGAAGGAAAAAAATAAAAATTTTAGAAAAGTATAAAATGAATAAAATAAATTAAATTAAAACGTCTGAGTGGGCTGCCTGGGGAGTGGGCCGACCGCCTTGGGCCGGAGGCCCAAGGGGTGGCCGCACCTCTCCTCCCCCTCCCCCTCCCCAAAAACCCTAGCCCTTTTTCTCCCCCCTCTCCCATCCCTTTGCAGCCGCCACCCCCCTTCCTCCCCCCCCCGGGCGCAGCCCTCCTCCCCCCCCCCCCCCCCCCCCACAAGTGCTGCTGCCATTGGAGCCAAGGAGAGGAAGGAGAAAGAGAAGAAGGAAGGAGAAGGAAGGAGAAGGAAGGAGAAGAAGAAGAGGAGGAAAAACGGGGTGATTCTTCATCTAGGTAATTTTTCCTCATCCCAAACCCTCTGATTTTCGAAATAATTAGGGTTCTTGGCACGGATTTTGAAGGTAGTTAATAGATTAATTGCCCGATTAGAGATTAGTTGCTGTCTGCCTGTAGATTGATTCGCGCAGCGCGTCTGTTCGCGAGGTGTTGACCTAGTAAATGAATTTTCCTGCGGACTCTCCCAAAAGGGTAGAGGACTTCCAGACACATCTTCTGTATTTGTTTCGGAATTTTCTGCCGTTGGATCTGGTAGTTACAGGGTCGGGAATACTGCTGTTCGTCAGGCGAGCAGATTGGTACAGACCGACGGTAATCTGTGAATTTGAGGTAGTAAATGATTTTTTTGATCATGGCAGTAATAGACAAAGTTTTAGATAATTTAGATATATAGCTTCTGTATAAATTTCAGAATTTTTGGACCCCTTTACTGTTGCTGGGAACGCAATTGAATACCGCTGTCCAAACTGCCAGAACAGAGTTCTTCCTCTGTTTTGGGCATTAAATTACACCTAGCTGTGATCAAAATAAAAATATGTGTTCTACATGAAAAATGTAGATTTTTAAGTGTTGAATCCAGAGAGGTATCGTTTGCTGTATTTGGATCAATATTTTTAAAGTTACAAAAATGTTAAGCAGCGCTGCTGAAGAGGGTAATTTACTGAATTGTTGAGCGGAGAGGAGTAAGTGCGGGTTCGGGGGTTCTAGCGACGTCTTTAATTATTTATGTCGTGTTTGTATGCTGTGGCTTTGTGCTGAGAGATGTCTTTTGGACAGGTGGTCTTGTCCCTGAGCGCTCTTGATTTTACTTCGCATCGTCGGATTGAGGCAAGTAAACGTAGCGGTGGTTGCTACCGTTTAACTTGTTATTCCTTCTACTTGCAGTTTACATTATTATCATAATTTAATACATTATGCCATGATTGCAAGATATTTTAATTGTGGAGGTGGTAGAAACTATTGATCCATTGATATGTTGATAATCTGCTAGTAGACATGTGGAATTCTTGCTTAATGTTATAATGTGGAACATGAAAATAACATGTGGTGGATGTGGATATGTTGTGAGCATGTTGATGCTCCTTTGAGGATGGATTAATGTGATTTATGATTATCATATCATATCATATCATATCATATCATATCATATCATGTCATATGCATATGTGGATGTCGCCGCACATAGCCGCGACCGTACCGGTACAGCATCGTATATTGCCGTAATACGATGCACCTCTTATCCCGCGGGAAGCATCGTATATTGCCGTAATACGATGCACCTCAATTCCTGCCCTGGAAAGAGTGATGTGGAGCATAGCATGAAAGCATTCATATGCATTGCATTGTGGAAAGATTCATTTGCATACATATGCAATATGTTGTGGTGAAGTTATTTTGTGGAATATTCAACTTCATAGTTGCAATGTGGAATTGGCTCATGTGAGCTAATTGTGGTATGAGGATTGTGGTCGTGGTCGTGGAATGTGGTTCCTCCCTTGTGTATGGTAAAGGTTGTGATGGTGGCATGAGATTCTTTTCTCTTGTAGTAATTGATGATATCAATTGTGGATGTGGGAAATAATAAAGTATTGAAGTAAGACATACATATGTTTTATTGCTTTTGGTAGTGGTAGTGGTCGAGGATTTAAAGTAGTCAAACAAGATTTATTTGCTAAATGCTTTACCGTCATTGATGGTGATTTGAGGTCGAGGATATAAACATTGTTATTTGTGGAAGATTAAATGTTGATGATTAATCTATTGTGGATTGTAGAAGATTAAATGTTTTCTCTCGCATCTAACCGTGGATAAAATGATTGCATGCATATGCCAATTAAATCTGAAACTAAAGAGGTATGAATACGGAAGTTGTGGTGGTTTAATAATTGTAGACATGAATTGTGGTTGTAGTTGTATGGAATTATAAATGATGATGTATATTTGTTTGTAGTTTGAATAGCCTGTTAAACAGTTTGCTTGCTGAGATTTTTATCTCACCCTTGTTTCCCCCTCCCTACAGGTGGACTTTGAGCATGCATGGGAAGGGTAGAACGGCACCACACTGATGCACGTGAATCATATTTTTATGCTGTAATAAAGTTGAAAGGATTCTAGACCTTGCATAGCTTTGTTTACATTATCCTAATAATGTTAAATTTGTGAACTATGTTTTAGATTAAAATGTTGGAGGATGTTTTAAATAGTGAATTGCTATCACTATCCTGTTATTCCTTAGTTGTTTATGCTTCCGCTTATACTATTTTGTTTAGTAATTGTTGCCAGTTTATTTTATCTTGTAAATTGGCTCGTTGTAGAGCAGTTTTAGTAGCATCCCAGGGTAATGTGGGTCCTGGGGTGTTACAGTTGGTATCAAAGCGGGCGTTAGGTCCGTGGTAATTAAATTATTAAATTGACACACTGGTGCACAGTAGGATGGGATGGGTCAAGCATTGCACTTATGCTTTTGACATGTTGTATTGATGATTTACATTATGAGATAATCTTGTATAATTATGATTTGCTCCTATGACTGTTATGAGTGAGAATTGTCAATGATATGATGTAGAGATTGTATTTGCTGTC
This sequence comes from Dendrocalamus latiflorus, assembly GCA_017311315.1. Classification (NCBI taxonomy): domain Eukaryota; kingdom Viridiplantae; phylum Streptophyta; class Magnoliopsida; order Poales; family Poaceae; genus Dendrocalamus; species Dendrocalamus latiflorus. The sequence continues at coordinate 423,184 of CM029628.1, read as the reverse complement.
TTGGCATTTGCCAGATTATTACCACTGTTCGTAGTATGTGGTTAGCGATGTAGTTACCTCGGGTAACTTAGTTGCGGATGTTGTGAGTGAGTTTATTTAGAAAAGTTGATATCTTCCTTGAGTTGATTTTGGCAAATCCTTGGTCTATTGCAGTTAATGAATTTCTCTTGAGTTTGTGGTTCATTGCAGTGGAGGGTTTGCAATTGGTCTCTATCTGTTTGCTGAAGCAATTATTGTTTCTTTTCGGATTATTGAGACACTTTTGCTGCATGTGAACATTGTTGATTTGTAAGGATAGTCCCTTCGTGGGAGTTTTGTCTTGTTGTGAATCATGACTCATTGGTTCGCTTGGTATTTTTATTAATGAAAGTTTTATGTTGTAAACTCATTAATATGATAAAGCCTTGGATCTATGTATTTCTCTTAGATTATTTCGAGTGTTGAAGTTTAATTCATTTCCTTTCGGAAAGAGAGTGTTAAAACCATTTGTGGTGTTTTGCTATGTTTAAGTGGAAGGTGGTAATCATATAAATCAATTCATAAGGTATGAATTATCGAGTTGAGATGTTAGTATGGTGCATAATTAATTTAACTAGCATCCTCAGAAATATAGTTGATTAATTTGATATCACCTTGTAATAGTTTCTAGAAGAACTATGATTAAGAGTATGTCTATTCATGATTGGAACTCATGGAGTTATTGAGGAGTGTGCAAAAGAATTGGAATGATTATTATGATTGTTTAAATTTCTATCATGTTGGATAAATTGAATTATTTTTGTCTATAGTATTTAATCTGACCGTTTGGAATGATTAAGTAAGGAGGTGTTGGAATATTGCCTTGGTAATATTAACCTTTAATCTGTCCTTTATTTAGATACTTTATGAGCATGTACAATTGCTAGATTCATCTATCTTTCACCATGCTAAATTGTTGAAACATGTATAAAGAAATAGAAGAAGGTGGATGTATTGACTTGTAGAATCTTGTCTTACAAAGCTGGTATTATTGAAGTTTAAAGTTATTTCGTTCTAATTTCTGAACGTAAGGTGGGATACTGAATCTATGCTCATGATGATTTTATGATTGTAAAACGGAGTTAGGATCATGAATGTTGTTATGATAAAATAATAATCAATTATTGCTAGTAATGACTAGAGTACAATCAATTTGTGCTAAATTAGAGTTGAGCATCAATAAGAATTGAATATATGGAATCTAATAAGAGATTCATACTAGCATGTTTGTGAGATTGTCATGTTCTAGTATCATCTTGTTTAAGAGCTTTGATTTAATATGGTGGCTTATGCACCAGGATTTCCTAGATTAAGTAGTCGCAATCTTATTCAGATAATAGAAACATGATGATGTGATTTCTTATGTTTCTTTTTGGAAATGTTTATGAAGGGATTTGTGGATATGATGATGCTTGTTAAGAATGTATTATTCTAATGTTAGCATGATGGTCAGTATGTGGTTGTGATGATAATGTTCAATGTTCCTTAAATAAAAGAATTTGATAACTTCCATGATACTATTTAAATCAAAAGTTTTGACATTTGTGTATGCGATCTTTTTGATCTCATGACTTATGTGGCAGTTGAAATTGTTTTGAGCAAAGTGACGCGTTGAGAGCTTTTATTAGCTCTTAAGGGATTAATGTGTGGTGGTCTTCAAATCTTTTTGTCGGAATTGTTAAGGTAATACCGTAATCAAAGAAAGTTGTTCTCTTTGTTAAAAGAAAGAGTGCGGTAAAAGTATTGGAGGTTGAAGTCATGTCATGCAATTCTTTTTAGGTGTGTTTGACTTCTTAATTTCGCCGCATAAGAGCTTCTTGAACTCAAATGGCAATATTTTTCCGTCGCCTAAGAGTTTCTTGAGCTCAAATGGCAATGCTGTATTCTTATTGGTTGAGATTTGATATTTTTCTTCTTGAGGAGGCATGTGCCTTCAGCTGTGATCTTATCTTTTGTTGTCCAAGTTATTTCTCTTGGTTTTGTGTTTATTGCAGATGGTAACATCTTCTTTTGTGCTGAAATTTACTTCTTTTTGCCTCTCCAAGAAAGGGGTAATCAAGTTGAGTGGCAAAGTCCTTAAGAGGTGTTTGGCATCTAGTTGGTGTGGTCATGTGATTGATTTTGGTGAGACTGTGGGTGTGATATGAATTTCGAGTTGTTATCCTTAAAAGGATTGAGGTGTTTTAGGAATTATCTGTCAAAGTAATTCCATTGGTCGAGGGCTTGGCTAGAATGTTTTTTTGTGGAGACAGTAGAGTCTCTCTGCAAGGGTGTGGATGATGTACTCAGTTTGAGCGCATCGTCGAAGTTGCCAACCTAAGATAAATGAGTTGGTGTGTTGGGCGATGATTTGGAAATCCTTGGTTCAAGGAAGTTAAATTTCCAAAGGAAATGGATTGGGAAATTATTAATAACTCGAGCAGTAATATGCTCTCTTGATTCTTGTTTAAACTGTGTGTTTATGGCAGAGGTCATCTGCAAATTGAGTTGTTATATGTTGTGGTGTATTCTTTTCCAGTTAGGAAAAGAAAACGATTGTTTTGGTCTGTCGAGTGATTTTCACTCTTGGCTTGTGCAGTGTGGATTCTCCAAATGTCTTTTTGGAGAGTGTGAATGGTTTTGTTGTGAATCCTTTGTTTGGATTGTGGTCCTTTGAAGGAAGGTTGTTTGCTAGTATGTTGCTTGAGAATCCTTTATTCCTCTTTTGGTTGGGTTTCTTTTGCGAAGTTATTGTTCGTGCTTCGAGTAAAATGTTATGAGTGGATCTGTGGTTGAATTCTTTTCAAAGGGGTACAATGTATTATCCCAATTATAATATATAGAGGAAAATGTTTTAATAAGAATGATGATATTAGATAGTGGCTTGATAGTTGTGGCGGAGAATTTTGTGAGAACGACATGATCTGTTGGCCGCTCAGAGCCGACAAAAGAGTTGTGGGTGCTCGGCGTTGACCGGCGCGTGTCGTGGACTCATCGGAGTTGGACATGAGGAAGAGAGCCACCATGTATGTGGAGGCCCTCTTGGCGAATCAGTCCGAGCGGGAGGTGACGTGGGAGCTTGAGGTTCAAATGTAGAGGAAGGACCCGAGTTCTTCAAGGCGGGTGAGAACCCGTAGTTGTTGTTCCCTTGGGATGTTCTATCCTGTGGATGCTCTTTCTTGTGGTTGTTCTTTCCTTCGTTGCTCTTTTCTTTGCTGTTCTCTTGGTTTGTGGTTTGAGGAGTTAGATTCGAGGACGAATCCTTTTTAGGTGGGGAGAATGTAATACCCTGATCATCGATTCGGCGTAAGTTTTAAAATAATCGCGGAGTCGCCGGTTTTTCGGTAAATCGCGGGAAGGAAAAAAATAAAAATTTTAGAAAAGTATAAAATGAATAAAATAAATTAAATTAAAACGTCTGAGTGGGCTGCCTGGGGAGTGGGCCGACCGCCTTGGGCCGGAGGCCCAAGGGGTGGCCGCACCTCTCCTCCCCCTCCCCCCCCCCAAAAACCCTAGCCCTTTTTCTCCCCCCTCTCCCATCCCTTTGCAGCCGCCCCCCCCCTTCCCCCCCCCCCTGGGCGCCGCCCTCTTCCCCCCCCCCCCCCCCCCACAAGTGCTGCTGCCATTGGAGCCAAGGAGAGGAAGGAGAAAGAGAAGAAGGAAGGAGAAGGAAGGAGAAGGAAGGAGAAGAAGAAGAGGAGGAAAAAGGGGGTGATTCTTCATCTAGGTAATTTTTCCTCATCCCAAACCCTCTGATTTTCGAAATAATTAGGGTTCTTGGCACGGATTTTGAAGGTAGTTAATAGATTAATTGCCCGATTAGAGATTAGTTGCTGTCTGCCTGTAGATTGATTCGCGCAGCGCGTCTGTTCGCGAGGTGTTGACCTAGTAAACGAATTTTCCTGCGGACTCTCCCAAAAGGGTAGAGGACTTCCAGACACATCTTCTGTATTTGTTTCGGAATTTTCTGCCGTTGGATCTGGTAGTTACAGGGTCGGGAATACTGCTGTTCGTCAGGCGAGCAGATTGGTACAGACCGATGGTAATCTGTGAATTTGAGGTAGTAAATGATTTTTTTGATCATGGCAGTAATAGACAAAGTTGTAGATAATTTAGATATATAGCTTCTGTATAAATTTCAGAATTTTTGGACCCCTTTACTGTTTCTGGGAACACAATTGAATACCGCTGTCCAAACTGCCAGAACAGAGTTCTTCCTCTGTTTTGGGCATTAAATTACACCTAGCTGTGATCAAAATAAAAATATGTGTTCTACATGAAAAATGTAGATTTTTAAGTGTTGAATCCAGAGAGGTATCGTTTGCTGTATTTGGATCAATATTTTTAAAGTTACAAAAATGTTAAGCAGCGCTGCTGAAGAGGGTAATTTACTGAATTGTTGAGCGGAGAGGAGTAAGTGCGGGTTCGGGGGTTCTAGCGACGTCTTTAATTATTTATGTCGTGTTTGTATGTTGTGGCTTTGTGCTGAGAGATGTCTTTTGGACAGGTGGTCTTGTCCCTGAGCGCTCTTGATTTTACTTCGCATCGTCGGATTGAGGCAAGTAAACGTAGCGGTGGTTGCTACCGTTTAACTTGTTATTCCTTCTACTTGCAGTTTACATTATTATCATAATTTAATACATTATGCCATGATTGCAAGATATTTTAATTGTGGAGGTGGTAGAAACTATTGATCCATTGATATGTTGATAATCTGCTAGTAGACATGTGGAATTCTTGCTTAATGTTATAATGTGGAACATGAAAATAACATGTGGTGGATGTGGATATGTTGTGAGCATGTTGATGCTCCTTTGAGGATGGATTAATGTGATTTATGATTATCATATCATATCATATCATGTCATATGCATATGTGGATGTCGCCGCACATAGCCGCGACCGTACCGGTACAGCATCGTATATTGCCGTAATACGATGCACCTCTTATCCCGCGGGAAGCATCGTATATTGCCGTAATATGATGCACCTCAATTCCTGCCCTGGAAAGAGTGATGTGGAGCATTGCATGAAAGCATTCATATGCATTGCATTGTGGAAAGATTCATTTGCATACATATGCAATATGTTGTGGTGAAGTTATTTTGTGGAATATTCAACTTCATAGTTGCAATGTGGAATTGGCTCATGTGAGCTAATTGTGGTATGAGGATTGTGGTTGTGGTCGTGGAATGTGGTTCCTCCCTTGTGTATGGTAAAGGTTGTGATGGTGGCATGAGATTCTTTTCTCTTGTAGTAATTGATGATATCAATTGTGGATGTGGGAAATAATAAAGTATTGAAGTAAGACATACATATGTTTTATTGCTTTTGGTAGTGGTAGTGGTCGAGGATTTAAAGTAGTCAAACAAGATTTATTTGCTAAATGCTTTACCGTCATTGATGGTGATTTGAGGTCGAGGATATAAACATTGTTATTTGTGGAAGATTAAATGTTGATGATTAATCTATTGTGGATTGTAGAAGATTAAATGTTTTCTCTTGCATCTAACCGTGGATAAAATGATTGCATGCATATGCCAATTAAATCTGAAACTTAAGAGGTATGAATACGGAAGTTGTGGTGGTTTAATAATTGTAGACATGAATTGTGGTTGTAGTTGTATGGAATTATAAATGATGATGTATATTTGTTTGTAGTTTGAATAGCCTGTTAAACAGTTTGCTTGCTGAGATTTTTATCTCACCCTTGTTTCCCCCTCCCTACAGGTGGACTTTGAGCATGCATGGGAAGGGTAGAACGGCACCACACTGATGCACGTGAATCATATTTTTATGCTGTAATAAAGTTGAAAGGATTCTAGACCTTGCATAGCTTTGTTTACATTATCCTAATAATGTTAAATTTGTGAACTATGTTTTAGATTAAAATGTTGGAGGATGTTTTAAATAGTGAATTGCTATCACTATCCTGTTATTCCTTAGTTGTTTATGCTTCCGCTTATACTATTTTGTTTAGTAATTGTTGCCAGTTTATTTTATCTTGTAAATTGGCTCGTTGTAGAGCAGTTTTAGTAGCATCCCAGGGTAATGTGGGTCCTGGGGTGTTACAGCTGGGCCTTGCGCACGGAGGCGTCTTGGCCCAATGCCTCGATGTTCGTGCTTCTCCACGATGCGCGATGCCAGCTGAAGGGGTGGAAGGACGGGACGTTTTCCAACTTTGGCAGCGTCAACTTCGTTTTGCGGTCGTCATGCGGGAAGATCTTCCCCGCTAACTCAACCCGGGTGAAGTGGGAGCTGAACTGGATGAGGCGGTGGTTTTACCACCGTGTGGCGAGCGGTAGCGGCCTCGAGTGCTCAGGCCGGCCATTGGTGTTCAACACCACGCCCGACGTGCCGATCGACAACGAAGATAGGCGGAGAGCACGAAGGCTCATGGGGATCGCCGCCTACTTCAACATGCGCGACCTCGCCGAAGAGTTTGTTATGTACGGCATGGCGCCGCTTGCCCACGAATGGCACATCCCTGCTGGGAATCTTCAACGCGACAATGTCCGCCCGTCCGTGTCCTCGCTGCCAGCACCTTCTGACCGTCGTACGTCCTGGCAGTGTCCTGTTTCCCACTTCTGGCCGTTGTGCTGTGTTTAACCTCGCCTCTTGCCGCATGTAGGAACTCGCCTGGAGGACGCGGAACACGCGGTGGGCGTGTTCCTCGGGCCGTATATGGCCAGGGAGCATGACTTGCGCACAGCTGCAACCGCGGAGGTGGTGCTGGGGCAGATAAACCACGTGTACGAGGCCCTGGGCATTCGTGTGCCGGATCGCGCCCCTCCAGCCCCGAGCCAACCTCACCGTCAAGATGACGGTGCCAAAGGGACAAGGCCGACGTCTCGTCGAAGGGCTCGGTCTTCTGCGACCGCACCCGGTGCGTCGGCTATCGTCGCCCCCGTTGACGCGGCAGACGCAGATTCTGATTCGGCGAAGTATGCTGATTCGGACCTGGAGACGGGCGCGGAGGATGAAGGCGCAGGGTCTTTGGGCAGTGCCAAGGACCAAGAGTGCGCCATGGACGATCGGGAGGGGGAAGCCTTGTCGCTTGCGGTGGTCGCTGAGGTGGGGCTATCATCCGCGGATGATGCTGGGGCGGAGTCCTCGCCCGTGGCGGCTGCAGTGTCGGAGTTGCCACCCGTGGAGGTTGCTAGGACGGAGCTTCCGTTCGCAACGGTTACCGAGGCAGAGCTGCCCTCCACGGAGGTTGCCAGAGCAGAGCCCCCACCTGCGGATATTGTTGTGGCGAAGCCCGCCCTGCGGCGGTTGCCGAGGCGGGGTCCCCGCCTTTCTCCCCGAAGGTGAAGCGGCCACGCCTACGATCGCCTCGTCGCTCGACGAGGGGGTTCGATGTGGCGGCCGGGGTCAAGAGCCTGTGGGACTCCGACTCTGACACCGAGGCCCCCAGGCCCAATATCTCCACGACTCCTTCCGAGGTTGTGGCGATTGGGGCCCGGGATATACTGGTGCTATATTCTGACGCAGAGGCTTCCCGGCCCGCAGGGCCAGCTTCGTCTGAGGGCGCTGGTGTCCTTGCTATCCCGTCTGAGGCTGCGGGGACACCCCGGCGGAGTCCACCGGCTGACGCTGAAGGTAAACTCACTTGGCACAATTTTGTACTACGTTCGTAGGGATTTAACTGGTATCTTCCCTCGCAGCTGCACGTCTACCGGAGCACAGGCGACCGTCGGGGCACGGGGACATTCCTTTTGGAAGGGTGCCCGAAGCTCCCGAAGCTGCCGTCGCAGATGCCACGCGCCTGGGTCTGGCGGACTTTGTCCCCCCCACCGGCGGTGCTGGGAGCGTGTTGGGGGGTCACTAGGGCTGGCAAAAAAGCTCGGGCTCGTGAGCCAGCTCGGGCTCGGCTCGGGCTCGTAAAGGCTTGGCTCGGCTCGTGGATAAAACGAGCCGAGCCGAGCCAGCAAAAAAGCTCGAGGTCTAAACAAGCCGAGCCCGAGCCAGCTCGTGAGCGGTTCGGTTGGCTCGGCCCAATAGGCCCAACTCCCCCGTTCCTCCCCGGCTCGGTTTTATTTTGTTTCTTCCGCCACCTCCCCACTTCCTTTCTTCTTCCACCGATGCCTTAGCTCCTCCTCCCCGTTTCCCCCTCTCTTCTCTCGGCTCCCTCTTTCTCTGCGCTCCCTTGCGTCGCCTCTCCGGGGTTCGACTCCCCGGCCCCGACTTCCCACGCCGTGCCGCCGCTTCGCCCGGATGTGGCTCTCCCGCACCCGTCTTCCCGTCGCTCGACCGATCCCAGCGGCGACTTTCCGCTGCGTCGGCCGCTACCTCCGCGCCGCTCGGTTCCACCTCCCCTCGCGCCATCTACCCCGTCGGCGTCGCACCGCCCAACCCGTTGGTGCCGCACCGCCACGCCTCCCGATTCGGCTTCCCTCCCCCGGATTCCTCTCTTCTACGCATCCTCTCCTCGCCATCCACCGCCGCAGGGTAAGCTGCGGCCAGATTCGGCCGATCTGGTGTCTTTTCTCCACGTCTCGGTAAGCCTCTCCTCTCCTCATCTACCTCCGGTGGTATACTTTTGGGTTGGTCTGGTCCATTGTGCTCTACTGAGGATTGATTGCTGATTGCGAGAAGGGGTTAGGGGCAAGAGCCGCAGGAGAAGCAGGCTCTTATGGTGGCGTTCACGGTGGCGCTGCTGATGGGCACCGTCGTCTACTTCCGCATCTGGGCGCGCCAGTCCAACGACCCCTCCTTCACCGCCGACGACCGCGAGGAGCTCCGGTTCGCCCGTCCTTCCCCTCAATCTCTCTCCCTTCCTTTCTTTCCTTCTTTCGCTGACAAATTCTAAGGCCTTCTCGGTAGACTCTGGCTGTTCTGTTTGATGAATGGATGGCTCATGACTACGACGAAATTCAGGGCACGTTGCTTTTGTACAATGAATCCCTAGGAGCAAATTGGTGGCCCTTCTCGTGTTAACCAAGTGCTACGATATTCATTTGTGCGTAAGAATCCATGGATCCAGACGAACATGGCATTTCTGTGAAGTGTGCATCCTCATTCTTCGCAACTGGGATGAGATCAACTCCAAAAATGACCGAACCCTTCTCCCACATACACAAAAGGAGGTTCTAGAATTGTTGGCTCGCGAGCCTTCGCGAGCTGGCTCGAGCCGCACCACGAGCCGAACCGAGCCCACAAAAAAGCTTGATATCCTAACCAAGCCGAGCCGAACCGAGCCTCCATTCCATCAAGCTTTCACGAGCCGAGCCGAGCCAGGCTTGGCTCGGCTCGTTGCCACCCCTAGGGGTCACGGACAGCGCGGCGGCAAACTTGGATCAGCAGGCGCTGCTGTCCTACGGGTCAGATCGCCTTGGAGAAGCCCTGGAGGTCTCGAAAGCGAGGGTGAGTATCTGACCTTTTAGCGACATGTGGCCCTTTAGAGGTTTGCTGACTGCTTTGTCGTATAGACCATCGCCCTTGCCCGGGCGTTGCAGGCGGCTCACGCCCACGAGCGGGGGGCGCTAGAGGACCGACTGCGGTCCGTCGAAGAGGCTCTGCGCACGGCCGAGGAGTTGCACTCCGCCAAGGACGATCGCATCCACCGCTTAGAGGCGGAGAGCGCAGAGGCGATGTCGTACGCCAAAGCGCTCGTGGCAGCGGCGCGGTTGTCGGCTACAGAGACGGTGCACAAGAGGTCGCGGCGGAGCGGGATGGCCTACTTAAGCAAATTGCTGCGCTGGAAAAGGAAAAAGGCCGCCTCGCTGCGTCTCTTAGGGAACGGGACCAGAATTTGGGCGATGCCTCGGTGGCTGCATGGGATGTCATGCTGGCTATGGAGGGCACCCTTGAAGATCTTGTCGCCGAAGTGCCGCCCCGCTCCTTTGGACCCGAAGAACTGCTGTAGACACTCCGTCGGATCAGGGATGCAGCCAACCTTGCCTGTAACACCGCAACGTCCTTCGGTAACCACTGCTTCTATGTGACGTCGTGCCTGGTATGCGCGCTCCTACGGCACCGGGGCTGCCAGCATGTTGACAAGCTAGCTGATCCTTGACTAGAGATGCCGGCCGGGGCCGGGGTGATGTCTGACGCCGTGCGCGTTATTCGCCGCGCTATGCGAGTTTTCCACGAGAGGATCTGGGAGTACATCGGGGAGGCCGCGACGAAGATCGAACTGCGGCGAATCATGTACAACGAGGGGAAGCTCGGCCAGTGGCTAGATGAAGTCCCGTGGCGCGACGAAGATGGCGCCGAGGCCCCGGGGGGCGACGCGGACCCACAGGTGTGACACCAGGGTTGTTGTGTGTTGGCGTGCATTGTAACACACATGTGCGTTGCTTCTGAATAAAGTAGAAGTTGCCATGTTCTGACTTGTGTGTCCCCATGTCCTGAGCAGCTACCCAACAGGGGCCGACTGCTAGTTTCTGACTTTGTGACCCGACGGCGCCTTCGACGCTGGCGGAGGGCCGAGGAGTCGCTGGATTTTTGGGCGGCCCGGGTTTCTTGGGCAAAGCTTCGGCACGGGCACGCGTTAAGGAGGAGCCTACCGAGTAGCGGCTGTGAGTGTCCAAGGACGCTTGTACACCTATACCGCACCCCCTTGTAAACATCCTCCAACGAATACAGAAAAAATGGGGTTTTAGGCGACACATATCGCTTGTGCCTCTGTCATTCCTTATGACCGCGCTGTCCCCCGGTAGGTTCGCGAGACTATACTCCGCACTCGCCTCTACGCTAGGTAGACTTCCGCGCACTCCGTCCCCTTTCGAGGTGGTGGCAGCGGAGCTGACGCCTAGTCGAGGTAGACGCGCGAGCGCTCCATCCCCTACCTTTCGAAGGAGTGGCAGCGGAGCTGACGCCTAGTCGAGGTAGACGCGCGAGCGCTCCATTCCCTACCTTTCGAAGGAGTGGCAGCGGAGCTGACGCCTAGTCGAGGTAGACGCGCGAGCGCTCCATCCCCTACCCTTCGAAGTGGTGGCAGCGGAGCATGGCTGCTTGCCGGCGTTAGTGACTTCCGTACTCGCTGCTACGGGGGGCGCACGAGGACAATGGCCATGCGCACAGCTTGCGCTCCGCGCGGGATGCATGTGGTAGTAAGCCTCTGCTGAGCCTTGTGCCGACTTCGCGAGGCGCGCACGAAGGCAAGCCGCTGCGCCGCCTTCTCAGTGCTCCGCGGAACGTGCGCAGAGGCCAGCCTCTGCTGCGCCTTTCCTGTGCTCCGCGCCACATGCGGGGGCAAGCCTCTGCTGCGTATTTGCGGTGCTCCGCGGAATGCGCGCGGGGGCAAGCCTCTGCTGCGTCTTGTGCCAACTTCGTGAGGCGCGCGTGAAGGCAAGCCTCTGCTGTGCCTTTTCGGTGCTCCACGGAATGCGCGCGGAGGCAAGCCTCTGCTGCGCTTTGTCGGTGCTCTGCGGAATGCGCACTTCCAAGCGTGCACGGGGACACCCTCAGTAGAGTGTGGCGGAACAATATGCGCATCTTATTTAGGCCCCGTTTGGCACAGCTCTAGCTCCGAGATCTATGCTGGATCTGTAGTTTGTTGACTAAATTAAAGTGATTTAAATATTTTTATTTAATATATAATATAAATGAAATGAGTCATGTAAATGCACTTAACATGCCTGCAACTCTAGATCCAGGATTTCCTAGAGCTAGAGCTCTGCCAAACGGGGCCTTATACTCCGTAGAGTGCGCACGGAGGTAAGCCTCGACGCTGCGTCTTATTTATACTCCGTAGAGTGCGTGGGACCATCAACCACGTCTTGTTTATACTCTGGAGTGTACGCTTAGGGATAACGCCTATGCGTGCGCGGGAGCATCCGCGTCTCATTTATACTCGGTAGAGTGCGCACGGAGGTACTCCTCGATGCTGCATCTTATTTATACTCCGTGGAGTGCGCACGGAGGTAAGCCTCGATGATGCGTCTTATTTATACTCCGTAGAGTGCGCACAGAGGTAAGCCTCGACGCTGCGTCTTATTTATACTCCGTAGAGTGTGCACGGAGGTAAGCCTCGACGCTGCATCTTATTTATACTCCGTAGAGTGAGAACGAAGGTAAGCCTCGACGCTGCGTCTTATTTATACTCCGTAGAGTGCGCACGGAGGTAAGCCTCGATGTTGCGTCTTATTTATACTCCGTAGAGTGCGCACAGAGGTAAGCCTCGACGCTGCGTCTTATTTATACTCCGTAGAGTGCGCACGGAGGTAAGCCTAGACGCCGCGTCTTATTTATACTCCGTAGAGTGCGTGAGGAGGTGTCCCCCCGCACGTCTTTGTTTATACTCACACGGAGGACGAGCTTGTCGTCTACTCCAGAGTGCGCGCGCGAACGCGTGTCTTTGTTTATACTCACACGGAGAGCGAGCCTGTCGTCTACTCCGGAGTGCGCGTGCGAACGCGTGTCTTTGTTTATACTCACACGGAGAGCGAGCTTGTCGTCTACTCCGGAGTGCGCGCGCAAACGCGTGTCTTTGAAAGTGCGCGCGGGGGCAAGCCTCTGCGTGTTTTTGCATGAAACAAGACAAGTTTTGCAAAGCGGTGAGCTTTATTGAATTCCCGTTTGCACGGGTGATCTATTACAAAAGACGAGGTACTAACCACTGATCGCTCGAGGGCGGGAACGGCTACGACTGTCGCTGCCCTGGCGACAAGGTGAGCAATCCGCGTGGGAGCCTGGCGAGGTGCTTCCTGAGGCCGCCGAGGATCCTCACGCTTTCGTGCCTAGCCTAGGCATTCCGTTGAGCCTCGTGGTGTGGACCTCTGGTGCCGAGCTCTATGTGTCGAGCCATATCTTGGTCGCCGTGGACGGTGATAATGGCCTGCGGTCCGGGGAGCTTCATACATAGGAAACCGTGGTGTGGAACTGCCCTGAAAGAATTTAGGGTTGGTCGCCCCAATATGACGTTGTAGGGGTACGAGATATCGACGACGTCGAAGGTGACGTCCTCGCTCCTCACGTTGTCATCCCGGCCAAAGGAGACCTGCAGGCATATCTGGCCCAACGCCCGCAGGGGCTGACCTCCGAAGCCCTGCAGTGGGATACCCGAGGGGCCCAGTCGACTTCGGGGGATCCCCATCTGGTCGAAGGCTGCTGCGAACAAGATATTCGCGGAGCTCCCTCCATCGACCAGGACGCGCCTAACGTCGCATCCTGCGATGATGACCTGGACGACCAGGGGATCTTGGTGGGGGAACACTACACCCTCGGCATCGGCGGGCGTGAAGGTGATTTCGTGCTGCACCCAGTTCGGTGGTGCCTGCGCCGGGTATGCCACCACGTGGTGTAGCCTCCTCGCATAGGCCTTCCGTTGCCACGCCGAGGCGAACTCCAGCGCGGAGCCCCCAGAGATGACGTTTATGACCCTGCACTGGGCCCCTCCGGGGCTTGTATCTACAGGAGGCCTCCCGAGGTTACTGTACGTGAGCCTGAATCCGCAGGGGACCCTCCTGGGGTGCATCCCTTGATCCTGGATCCGCATGGGGCTTTCCAGGGGTTGCTGGAGATGGGCCATAACGGGCGGGCACGCCTCGAGGTTTCTGTCCCTGGCGACGCTTTGTCGAAGTGCCGCGATGGTGGTGCATGCACGCGTGTCGTGACTACCACAACCATGGACCTCACACCACTGCCCGTGGTGCTAGTCGTCGTACTCTCCGCGGGCTCTATCATCGCGACCTCGACCGCGCCCCCGCCCCCGGCCCCGACGTCCTCTGCTGCCGCGGCCAGCGGGGGCGTTATCTTCGGAGCCGCCCTCGATGTCGAAGACATAACGGGCTCTCCGAGACTTCTGCTGGCCACGTTTGGGCTTGTCGCCCGACGAGTCTCCGTGCTGGGCATCCTTGCGCTCGGAGGCGTCCTTCGATGACTCCTGCTTGCGCTTGCCTTTGGAAGAGCCTTCCTTCGGCGAACCTTCGTTCTTTGCCGAGCCCCCCGTCTGGTTAGTGTCAGAATCGTCACCCTGGCGCCGACGCGCGTCCTCTTCCGCTCTGGCATATTCTTCCATCTTGTCGAAGAGCTTTGCCACCGTCTTGATTGGCTTTTGTGCGTTGTATTCGGCCAGCGGCCCCGGGCGAAGACCTTGTACCGCTGAGTTGATGATGGTTGTTTCATTGACGTCCTTGACCTGGCAGCAGACCTTCGCACAGCGCTTGAAATACTCCCAGAGCTTCTCTGAAGGTTTTTGTTTGACCACGAAGAGCTGATCCGCGTCGACGCGCTCGACGTAATTCCCCTGGAAGTTGTTATAGAGCCAGTCGCGGATCTGCTCCCACGCGTAGATGGAGTTTGGCTCGATGGTGAAAAACCAAGAGAGCGCTACTCCCTGTAACACGAGGGGGGGCCCCTTTGCCTTCGTGGTGTCGTCCCCGCCAGCAGCTTCGATGGCGGTCTCGTACACCCACACGAACTCCCGCGGGTCCGTGTCACCTTTGTACGACTCGATGACACTCGAGAACTTGAAGTCCTCCGGCCATGCCGCCTGCTGTAGACCTACGAAGAGTGGGGACTCCGGGTCCACGCGTCGCAGCGGGACGCGACTAGACGTGGGGGCGTCGCGGCTATCCGCCCGCTCCGGCGTGGGCTCCGGCGCGACCGCCGGTGGGGTCTGCTGACTCTGAGCCTCTTGCATGTCCCGCACGGCCCCGCGGAGATCCGCCAACTCCCGGTGGAACGCGTTGAGGGCCGCCAGCAAGGCGTTCTCCACCGTAGGTGCGGCCGGGGCAACCGGTGCACCTGGTTGCACGGCCGAAACAGCGGCGACCACAGCCTGTGCTCCTGAGTTGCCCGCTGCGTCGGCGTGATGGGCTCCGGAGTCGATGACGGGACCCGCGTTGCTGCCAGGACCGCTCGCCGCTTCCACACCGAGTGGGGGGACGGCAGCCGTGCCGACGTGGGCACCGGCGCTACCGCCCCCGACCACTTGGTCGGTGCTGCCAGCAATCGCCGCCGTGCCCGCGGTGGGATTACCTGTCATGCGCGGAGCGGTGTCGACCGTCGCGGCCGCGGTGGCGGGGTCGACCATTGTGGCAGTGGTGGCGGGGTCGGCCGTCGTGGCAGTAGAGGCGGGGTCGATCGTCGCGCCGTGAACGTCGATGTTCGTGACACCCGCGTCGCCGTCCACGCCTGCGACCGCCGACGCGCTCCTGGTGTTGACGTGAGACTCCGTCGCGCCCGCCTTCTTCTTCGCCGCCGACGATGAAGATTTTTTCGGTGCCATCCTTCTTCGGATCTTGAGGCTTGCTCTTGTCCTCCCCACGGACGGCGCCAACTGTTGTGGTTACAGACCAAATAGAGAGAGAGTATGGTAGTGGAGAGTTAGGTGAGCAAGTGCTTAGGGTTTCCCCCATGACCTGTATCGTATAGTTATATCCACATGGGGAATGTTTTTACAACCGTACCCTTACATTTGAGTATCCCTCTCAGGGTCACTTATGTCATTATACATGTCCCATTTTGGGTCTTACGGTCTTCTAACAGGCCGGTTGGGCTTAGGGGGGCCACCCCTACAACAGGGACAAAAGAGAAATGTGACATGGAGATGTTACCTGCAAAATGTGCAACTCGAGCTCCTCCTGTAGCCAACTCAAGCCCAGCAGCTGTTCTGTGAAAGAGAAAAAAGAATATCAGGGAGTAAAATGCCAAAATAAATCTAGCTATTCGTTCTCTCTAAAAATAAATCAAGCTATATTATGTATTAATATTACCTCGTGGTCTAACACTCAAAAATAGACATTGTTTGCTTATTGTGTGGTCTGAGCTTTTGTTAGCAATAGTTGTTTTATTTTACAAATCTACCTTTCCAATTTGGAATATTCCTATGCACATCTGCATGGGTCATGAGTTAAAAAAAATTGATGAATTGTTGCGCCTAACTTTTGATCAAGTTTGAGACAGTAATTTCTTTAGAATTAACCCGCTTTCGGTGAAATTTTGATGACAAGTTGACCATCGCTACAAGGGGAAAGAAGGGAGAGATCGATGGTCCATTAAAAAAGGCAAGTGAGGTTAACAAAATACTAAATAAATATGATAATTAAGAGACAGAGTGAGGAACAGCCGAACAGGGGAAGAAAGAAGCGTGTGGTGATTGGTGTCGGGAAGGAGACGGACAGGCAGGCAGGCGGCCACTTCTCCTTCCTTGCTGCTGAGGTGAGGTGAGCCGCGGGGAAGGAGGAAAAGGTTTGACCTCAACAACCCTCCCCGTGCGCCATCTCTACCACCTCCTGTTAGGCTACTACTAAACAAACCAAGGAGGCAAGAAGAGGGAGGGAGGGAGGGAGATCTGAGGAGGAGTGATGATGGAGAACCAGCCGCTGCAGGACCCCACGGCCGAGGCCCAAGGAGCAGAGGCAGCCGGAGCTCCCCCTGCTGTGGTAAGCACCACTGGCTCGCATCCCAAATTCCCAATCCCTCTTTCCTCTGTCTGCCCTTCTTGTGCTGGGATTTGGTGCTCTTCTTGCTGGCTTGCTTGGCCTGTGGACGATCGAAGCTTACCGGCTCTGGGTTCTTGTGGTGGAGAAGATTGGATCTTGCCTTGCTAGCTTCAGTCAGGCCAGAGATCTGGCGGCCTGCTTCCTCTTGCTTCACCCTGTCCTACCAACTTCTTGCACCTACCAGTTTCGCTTTCTTGCTGCTGCTGCTGCTGCTGCTGCGAATTGAGAGATCTGATGATGGGATAATCTTGGGATCTGGGGGTTCCTGGGTGCTCGCAGCGTTGACCAATTGAGATGCGATCTGACATCTCACTCACCAAACCGACCAGCTAATTCATTGTGTTTCTGGGTGGTCAGATCTGTGCTTGCATTGTAGTTGCAGCTGCGTGCGTTTATGTAACTACTGATGGCCTTATGGTGCTCTTGGCGCGCAGGTTCCCGGCAAGGAGTTCACCCGCACCTGCAAGGGCCTCGTCGTCGTGCTTGTCGGCGGATATGTGCTGCTCCAGCTCGTCCCCTCCTCCCTCAACTACCTCGCCATCGTCCCTGCCAAGTACGCAAATCCACGCAAGCAATTTTCAACCTCTCCTTTTGCACATGATACGCGCTATGCCTATATATCACGCAATGTGTGCGCGCAACATCTAGTCTACGAACTCTGCAAAGAACTCTGCAAAGTGGTGGCCGAAGTGCATTTTTAATTTCTTTCTGCATCTTGCAGGACAATTCCATTTGTATGGACTGTCTTCACGGCTGGTTACATTGAGCAAGTTCTTCCAGGGGTGAGCTAAATTTCTTTCAAAGTACTACTACTCTTGTGTTTGATTTGACATCATGACTACATTATGCCTATGAGACCTCCAGTAGTTATCTTATAGCACTACAAATCAGAACATTCGAGCTAAAGGAAAACATTTGCTTTCTAAAGCACTCATCAGTTTACAAAATAATCATGGCTAGTCGGTTGTCGAAGTAACCAGAGTATGGTCCTTTACTCAAGTACTATGGTGTATCTGAGAGTTCCCTCCAAAAATAATAGGCAAACTTGACTGACATTACGATATAGCATAAATTAGAAATACTTTCTTTGTTTCTATGCTTAATCTTAACAACAGGAATTTGCTTTTCTAGGCTATTGGCAGTTCTCTTGGTCTTCTTTTCTGTGGGAAGGATATTGAACCAGTATGGGGCCGCAAGGAGTTCTTGAAGTTTATCATTTTGGTCAACTCCACATGTGGTGTCCTTGCATTCTGCTTTGCTGTTGCACTGTACTATGTCACTGGAAAGGAGAGCTTCCTGTAAGTTTTAAGCCGTCAATCTACTAACATCTACCTATTACTGATTAGCACCTAGCCATTTACCAGGCATTACGGTTCTATTCATGTGCCTATTGCCCATGTGTTCCTTTTGCATACAAATATTCATCTGATGTGCTCTTGTTAACATTTGCTTCTATTGAATAATACCGTACTCTTAGGTCTGCTAGGAATATACTGATATGACACTATTACTCTTTTATTTGGTAATCTTTTTTTCGGCATACTGATATCACATTTGACATCGGTACTCGTTGTTCTTTGGGCATCACCCCAAGTCACCAGATTACACAATACTGTTTAAGAAAACAACATTACTGCCCGAAACACTGCACATTATAATAACTAGCTGACTGTGCTATCTCTTGTTGTGCAGTGTCACGCCACTTTCTGGCTTCCATGGTAGCCTTGCTGGCTTTCTGGTAGGCCTGAAGCAACTCTTACCAAACCTTGAGCTCCCCATGTGCTTTTTCTGGAAAATAAAGGCAAAGGTACGTTGATGGACTACGATAGTACAATTCCTTAACCTACAGTTGTATTACTTTATACATTCTCCACAACAAGTTACAGGTTTGCTGATGTAGAGTTCTCTGTCTCTTTATTTCTTCCTCACCACTGCAGTGGATGCCATTCTTTGTCCTTTGTTTCTCAACTATCATGGCCTTCATTGTGCCTGATTCCATCAACTTCCTGCCAACTTTGCTGTCTGGGATGTATGTTAGCTGGATTTACCTGAGATACTTCCAAAGGAACCCACTGACTGGACTTAAGGGCGACCCAAGTGATGACTTCTCCTTCCCCAGCTTGTTCCCAGATGCCATGCGGTAATTTTTCAATCTGTATGCTATATTGGCAGAGGCTTTCATTATTGATCCTGCTTTTGATATCATCCTTTTTTGTGATCCTTGCAGACCAGTCACAGACCCTGTTGCAAACCTGTTTGACCGGATGCTGTGTACGAGGTCTAGGCCTTCTGAACTGGCCCTCCCAGTTTCAGATCCTATCAAGGCGTCAAGAAGAAGGTATAATTCGCTCGTATATAGGTTTGCACCTTGTGCATACTAATCTTTTTGCTTGCTCATATAACTACTCTGATTATAATATTAATATGTTACACGAATGACTGAGGACGGTCGTGTTAGAATATGGCACAAAACTAATTTACATGCAACTCAACAAAACAGTGGTAGTGTGAGTCTGTGAAGTTGAAATTTGGAAATTGTGGCATCTCAAAGAAGATTTTTTATTGCTTCAAAGCTCACCAATATCATGCTCAATTGTTGCAGGGAGCGTGGCGAGAGGGTTCTTGAGGAAAGGTTGGCTGCTGATCATGCAGCTGACACAGAAGCCCCAGCACACGGTCATGGCACCGCAGATGATTAAGGACTTCCTCCCGCTCAACACTGTTATAGGAGCCACGGCCGCCTGCCTCCGTGCATTGTAACTCTGCAGACTTGTGTTCTGTAGAGTGCATTCAGTTTACAGTGGACCGATGATATGATATTTTACTCTCTTTTTTATATCTTTGTTTTGCGAATATTTATTGGTTGAATTCTCTTCTAGTTCTTTATTACAGTGAAAGAAGAAACGGGCGGCATCCCCAGCCCCCAGATGTAATGTAGAAAAAATGACTTGTCAGGATCAATGTTGAGATTATTTTTCAAGTGACCTGTGATTTTGAGTCAAACAATAATAATAGGGTTCATATCAGAAAAGGATGGCCATGTTTGCCGTAAGTTTGTCATGGAGATTATATAATTGGGAAAGGCGGGTTATAGTTGGATGTGTTTGGGATCAATCCACGCGCATGAAATATAATTTTTCATACGAATTATGTAGGAAGTTTGGTCGGAAGGCATAGATAGGTCAAGGGTAGAATTGAGTAGTGAGTATCTTAGCCTTTTAGAATTTAAAAATATGTGTTACTGGTTGAATGTCCGTGCGTTGCTACGGATTTTTAAAATTTATCATACTACATATTTTAGAACTCACAGGTGGTAAAAAATTTTAGAATATGTGTACAAACATATTCTAAAAGTTTTTAAATCCGTCAAGTAAGTCAAAAGCCGTCGATCATACCGCGTGGTCATAAGTCAAAAGATATCAACCACACCTCGCGGTCGTAGGTCGGGAGCCCTCGACACACCTCGTCGTTGTAAGTCAGAAGCCATCGACCATCACACATGATCGTAGGGTGGGAGCGGTCGATCATCGCTGGTGGTCATAAGTCGGTAGCGGTCGAAGATCGATCGTGGTCTTAAATTAGGAGCCTTCGACAATGGCTTATGGTCGTACATCAGAAGCCGACGACCATCGTTCGTGGACGTAAGTTAGAAGTCATCAAAGATACCTCATGATCGTAAATTAGAACACAATGATCAGCGCTCGTGGTTATAAGTCGGAAGACATCAACCATACCTCGTAGTCGTAAGTTGAAGCACATCGACCAGTGCTCATGGTCGTAAATTAAAAGCCGTCGATCACACCTTGTGGTCGTAAGTTAGAAGTCATTGATCATCGCACGTGATCATAGGTCGAGAGCGGTCAATCATCACTAGTGGTTGTACGTTGACAGGCCTCCAGTGCGCTTGTGCCCTATCGCCCGACTATTGGCGCTAGCCTGCTCGGCCCCGACTTCGACCACGGCTCTTCGACGTCAACCACGACCCCCTTTGACCATGGCCCCCTTCGACCACGGCCCCGACTTCGACCACAGCATTGACTTTGAGCCAAAGTGACTAACGAAATTAACGCAAATTGCAAACAATATAGTGACTAGCGAGACGAGTATGCAACAGTATATATACTACGAAACGTCACAACGCGAGCTACTACGAGTGCATTCACATACACTGCGCGTCTGCGCTGGAGATCACGCTAAAATGGCAATTTGGTGCGCACTTTCCCAAAGAGTAATCAGCAACACCGTCTTCTTATCTATTGCATATACGTGCAATGTCCCACGTTTTCTCGGTTAAGTCTACTTGGACTCCTTTTCAAATTGCTCTTCTTTGCATGTGTGTGTTCTAACTTCCAAGTTGATTATCTATAATCATTGGATCAAGCTAGCCGGAAATGCGTTTATCTGAGCCCACATGCATCTCGACGCCAAAGTTATATAGCTCTGCTAGGCCCATCGGCTATGGCATGGGCTGATGGCTCCAAAGTATGAATTCGTTTTCAAAATATGAATTCGTATTCGTATTTGAGACTATTCGATCGTATCCGATCCGTTTCCACCCCTTGAGAGAAGTGCATATATGATTCTTGATCCGACGGCTACGGCTGCTGCACGGGACAGGCAGAGACCACCGACTGACTTGGGGGGTTAAGCAGCCGCCGCGTCGCGTTTTAGGGCTTTCTTTTTCCTCTTCTTGCCTCCCCGATCCCCGGCGGCGGCGGCGGCGGCGGCTCACGCAAAGCGAAGAAAGCAGAGATGGCGACGATCGTGAACACGACGGAGGAGGAGCCCATGCTGGCGGTGGTCCGCTTCACCGCCGAGCTCGCCTGGGCCGACGCGGGCCCCGACGTCGCCGAGCCGGAGGTCACCCGCCTCTGCATGGAGGCGCAGCAGCACATCCTCACCGGCCGATGGCTCGACATGGCATCCCTCATGCTCGCCTCCGCCGACCTCCTCCTCCTCTCCCCCCGCGTCTCGGACAAAGGCAACTCTCTCCTCCCTTTTCTCGGTCTCTCTACTACCAATCTTGGAAGCCGTTCTTGAATTGAGCCTTCTTCTTCTTCTTATTTGCTGTGTGTTCGCTCTAGATCTCGAGTGCATCCTGGCAATAACCTGCAGCCTCGTCACCAAGGCCGGATCCGAGGATGAGGCCCTGCAGATCGCCGAGCTCATCTGCGCCAAGCTCACCCATCAGCCGGACGACAAGCCGGCGCTGCGCCTCAAAGTGTAAGAAACCACAGCGCGTTATCTCAATCTCCCGTGTTGTATTGGATTCGATTTCGATCCAAGGTAACCTTACAGTGTTCTCCTTTCCTGCTTGTTGTCTCTGTGTTCCCAATGTACGTATGCAGTATGTTCGGATTGTACAATCTGCTCGCGAGCCCCTACGGTAAGGCCTTTGTCTACAGGAAGGCGCTGGAGCTTGCCACCGCAGGGAAGGCCGCCGACTGCATCTTGCCCACTTTTAAGAATATCGACAGCTTCGTGACCGACTGGGGCATCGGCAATTTGGAGCAGAGGGAGCTGTTCCTTGCTGTTACCAGGATCCTCAAAGACCAGAAGGGGTGCGGCACACATTGCTCTTTACTTTCTATTTGCATTTGTTTATCAGTATTTACCTTGCAGGATTTTACACTCATGTAACTCCATCTTCTTGTAATGATTGACAGCATGAGCAAAGAGTACTTCAACTTTCTGAATAAGTACCTTGCCACTTTCAAGGGAGCAGGCGATGACGCCGATGCGATCGGTGATGCAAAGGAAGAAGCTGCCGCGGCAATCATTGAGTTTGTGAAGTCATCCGATCTATATCAGGTACTTCTTTACTCGAGTTTATCTCTCCGTCGTTAAGTCTTTCGTTTGTGTGGAGAAAAATCCGGGGGATATGATGCGTAAAAGGCTGATTTCTTGTGAGCTATGCATCAGTATCTCCGTATCAGAATTGTAATGTAGCATATCATTCTCATATCACATCACCAAATGCCAATATGCAGTGTTGAACTTTGTTATTAACATACCGATATTTGTTTCACGAACAAAGATGCACTAAACTTATTATCTGCTTGCATTGCATGTAGTCTGCACGTGTTTGTGCTCTCAGTATCTTCGCAACTTGATCTTGTGTGGTTATGAATTGAGCCAGTTGACAACTTGACATAGTGATAAACATGCTCCTTACAAGCATTCTACTTAGGATGGACCTTTTTTATTACCAACTTGTACCACTACTACTGCATTGTATGTCCTTGTCTCTTCTCTGTCAGCAGTAGTTGTGAAACTACGAGTTGTTACCAAGTTTGAATCTTGACAAACTATACATATGGTTTAATGACACTTCATAACCTTGCCCGCAGCATACTTTCAATCAATTCACTGGATTAATGGAATTATGCTGTTATTGCAGTGTGATCTGCTCAATATGCCAGCTGTTGCACAGCTCGAGAAAGATGAAAAGTATCAACCAGTTTACGAGCTTTTAAAGATATTCCTTACTCAGAGGCTCGATTCCTATTTAGAGTTTCAGGCTTCTAACAATACCATGCTCAAAGGTTATGGTATGTTCATCTGCTGAACCAATACTAATGATTTTGTTTCCTTATGAGTACATTTATAGCAAGCACATTTGTTTAATTTCGTGGGTATCTAATGATGAACAATTGACAGGACTTGTTCATGAGGAATGCATAACCAAAATGCGACTGATGTCTTTGCTTGATCTGAGTAGCCACTGCTCTGGGGAAATCCCCTATTCTGCAATCACAGACGCACTTAAGGTAATTCGCTGTACCATCTTGATATGTTCTTGTTGTTCAGTTGCTGAAGCCTTTTATTGACTTGTAATGCTTTGTTAGATCAATGATGATGGAGTGGAAATTTGGATTGTGAAAGCAATTTCATGCAAGATATTGGATTGCAAAATTGATCAGCTTAATCAGGTTGTCATTGTCAGGTATTCAGATCTCGAGGACTTTCATCGCCAACCTTAGCATTTTATCTATGTTTCAAGGTTTCGTGGTCCATAATACGATGTTATGTTCATTGGTTAATACGTGGTGTGATGTGTCATTTCAGTCGGCATACGGAGAGGATCTTTGGGATGCCACAGTGGCAGAGTCTACGTGCAAAGCTTGGAGTTTGGAGGGTAAATCTCTTACATTTATCTTATCTCTGATTCACAATTTGATTAGCACATTTGTGAAAATTTGTTCAGTGATAACAAACAAGTATTACTTACCTGTAAGACAGCCGTATATGCTATATAGAGATGCATATTTTACATCCTCTAGTGCACTGACCTGAAAACTGTTAAGCGTTTACCGTGCAACTGATGCTTTTTTCTTTGAAAATTCTTCTTCAGGGAAACATTGCCAATGCTATCAGCACGATCCAAGCAAACAAGGCGACTGAAGAGGGAACACAGGGGATGCAAGGTTCCTGAATCGAAATTATAGCTTTTAACAGATCAGATGAGCAATCTTTTTTGTATGAGACAACTTGTAATGTGAATTACTTTGATCCCGTGACCATTCTGGCTCGATCAGGGTTTCAATGACACGCTAAGCAATCTCATGTTGCATTAATTTTGTAGACAGCTGTGCTTGAGGCCCTGTTTAATGGCTTTTTTTCGTCTTCAGGCTTTCGATTATTGACTTTTGATTGAAATTGTATTTTGATGGTTGTTAGCTTTTTATGAGTCATTCAATTAAAGAAAAAAACATCGTTATATCTCTACAGATAATGTAAAGAAAAAAGAAAAAAGGAACAAAAAGAAAAATAAAAAAAGTCAGAAAAAGCCTAAAAAAAGATGAATTATTAGGAAGCAGACACGTTCGTTCGGGCTTCTAAAAGCTAGAAGCTGAAAAAGTTGAAGCCAAAATTATTTTGGTTTCTAGAAGTTAGAAGCTGAAGAAGTCAAAGCTGGAATGAACAATGAACAGGGCTGAAGTCAGATGTTACAGAAATACCAACATGATGGAAGTTTGTTATTATAATTTTCCTTCCTCAGCTTAGCTTTGCGAATGACATTAATTTGAAAGATATATTGAGGTAATTTTCCATTTGGACGGTCCAGCTCAATGTTCTGGCAGTTTATCTCATACGCATATGCTCCAGAATGACTGAGCTCATTATCATAACAAACTTTACAATACGATCGTACCAGAAGAAAACTTCGATACTGACAGATAAAAAGATATTTTTTATTTAAACTCCCAAAACAATGTGTAACTACGCAAAGGATGTAAAATTTGCGTACATATCGCCTTTTGGCTTTTAAACTGAAAAAATGAATACAAATTGCTACAACATGAACATTTACACGGCAAAGAGAAGGCTTTTGGGTAGGTGCCGTACTACTAATTCTTCATCCTACAAAATATTTTCCCAGCAGTTGGGGACACTACAGAAGAGCTTCCGCGCGATATGGAGCAACACCTCAAGTCTTCTTCTCAAGAGTTGCTTCTCAAAGGTAGTCAGCCTGGAATGCCTCTTCACTTGTCAAGCCCAAATTTCAAGGCTTAACTGCTACACTATATGCCTGAAACACCGCACCAACTATTAGTGTGCAAGATTATCAGGATCGAAGAGTCTAACATCAATACCTTGCTACTATCAGATGATGTGAACTTAAGAGAGGTGAAAAGGATAGCAGTGAGGAATGCAAATAAATGGACTGTCCCCGTTTTGCGACATTCAGCTCAAAAGATTTATAATAACCAATGGGTTTTCATTTAAAATCATTCAACTGTATTTCTCTATCAATTTGGATCACGTTTCTAATTATTCAACTTAGTAAACCTACTGCAAATTACTGAAAGTTCGCGGAATGGAGATCCATTTCTGAATTGTTTTATACTTTCCAAAAAAGGAGCTCGCCAAGCAAAATAATTTCAGAAACACAAATGAAAACACACGTGATATAAAACAAATGTTTCCGATCGATCAAAGAAAGTAGCTATGGTGTCCAAAAGCCAGCTGTACCAACCATAATAGTCCCATCAACCAAGGACTCAGAATAGATCAAAATTCAAAGGAGTCACAATCAGAAGCCAATTAATTTAATTTAATACAGTGAGCCCTAAGATGGCACACTTTGTGCGATTTTGTGGAGAATATTATTGGAATACAAAAGACAAGACAAAGGGAACCGAATAGCTCTTTTGTATATATGCTAGCGTAAAGCTGAAGAATGCAATAAATGGGAAACAACTAAGAATCAAGATGTTGAGAGCGAAAGCAGAGTTTCCAAAGAATTGAAAAGTAAAGGGAAAAAAAAAGAACCTGTCAAGGAGTTAGTGCTTTGATGAACATAGCTGGTGATACTATTTAAGAGGAATAATCACATCCAGATTCGTCCCAACTCGCCATCCTTTAGGATAGACAAGATTCTCAGATCCAAATGGCACATGCCAGTTCATTATTTGAGAGCAGTCAGCAGGTAAGCCTTCCATCTGGCTTTCATCCTCCACTAGCTGCTCTACAAACGTGGTTCCCTGCAAAGTAACAACCATCTCAGCTGTAATACTACATGCAGAAACGCATTGGAAACAAAGTCCAAACAATGGGAGCAAAAAAGGTCTCCCATTAGGTGATCACCATGTGTTTGATGGATACACAGGGAAATTTTTTAGTCTGATTTTAGTCTATAGATATCTTCTCTCACTTTTTTGAATTTCCACATATCCATGTTGGTAACTTGGTATAATAGTTGGAATGAGACAAAATTTTGATCAATTAACTATGTAGATTCTTCACGACATGTATAAGAATGTAGTGCTAGTCTACTCGAGCATGAAGAACACGCTATGTAACTCAGGAGATTTAAAATGAAACAAGTAGCTTACTTGGAAACCCTCTTTCACGACGTCCGGATGCCGGATTGAATTCCAGGCCAAATGGGACCTCAGCTTGGGATCCCAGAGCATGGTGCTATTGAATGCAAAGCCCGACATAGCAACATGAAATCTCCGGAGCTTGTTGCCATCCTCACTCGTATGCCATCCCACAACTTGGTTCTGTTTACATACAGGGCCTTCCAGCACCACGCCATTTCTGCTTTCAGCTATCACTGGAACAGGCCATGTGCCGAACCTCCTAACCATGGCAGAGTTTGCACAGCAGAAATAAGTTAGCAATTTGATTTCTATGCAGTACCCAATTTTCTCCAGTGAAACGAAACATAAGGATTCAATGCACCCAGCTGAATGCTTGCTCGCCAGACTAATAGATAGCAGTTGTTCCAGGCAAGAACTTTCTTAAATGGTGAATAAATTACCAGTATTGAATTACCCATGACAACGTACAAAGCAAATTATTGATGCTACTGAATCTACAACAAGGCGAATGGTAAGAACTTTTGAGCCCATTGTTCACTCGACAGTGTTTGCAATGCCTTCAATAAAGTTCCAATCTTTAACTCAATTCAGACTGCACATCAGCGAAAAGATGGTTCATTTCCTTTTTTTATAAGGGTATAATTAGATACCAAAATAACTTTGCCATCCTAAAAGCAGAAACATAGGACTCAAATCCAAAGACAAGAACAACCGCAAATGACCTTAAAGATTTACTGATTCAGCAAAGATTGCACCTTTCGCGCGCATAGCACTGAATCTGAATGCGAGAATTGAGCAGGTGGCTGACTAGTACCTGATTTGGCGGAGGCGGTCAAAGAGTTGCAGGGAGTAGACGCCCTCCTCGTCGGCGAAGTAGACGATGCCGTCGAGCCGGTGGTTCTCCACCACCTCTAGGGCCGCATTCAACTGATGCGGACGGTAGTCGATGGATGAGGAGGCGTTGGTGGCGGCGAGCTTGTCGCAGCAACCAACGTAGCGGTGCATGACGGCGGTGCGGCGGAGCGCCGCGGCCGCCTCGGACGTTGGCTTGCCGGCCTCGACGACCACCCAGAGGACAGGCGGGTGCACGAGGCGCAGCGTCTGGCCCATCCTGCTGAGGTAGTATGCCTGCGACGCCCTGGCCCGCGTGGGCGTGATGACGATGAGCAGCTTGTTGTCGCCATGGTCGTCGTCGGCGGAGGCTTGCTGTTGCTCTAGGGGAATCGGGTGTTTGGTCGGGTGGTCGAATTGGGATGTGTTCGGTACGGGGAGGTGCGGTCGGAGGGGGAGGTGGGAGAGGAAGTGGAGGAGGCCGAGGAAGGAGCCGAGGAGGAAGAAGGCGGCGAAGCGCGGGAGCGGGCGGCGGGAGAAGAAGAGGAAGGGGTGCGGGTTGAGGTGGTGATGCGTTCTTGGGGAGGAGGACGAGGAGGAGTGGCGGAGCGGGGAGGAGGGCGGGGAGGAGGAGGCGAAGGGGTGGTGGTGGCGGAGGAGGTGCTGCTGCTTCGCCGGCGAGTGCGGGCGACGGATCGACGCCATTACTAAGCTTTGCTACTTGCTATCCGTCCGTCCGTCCCTCGTTCGCTCGCGCGCGCTCTCTCTCTCCCCTACCAATTGCTTCTTGTTGGGTTTGGCTATGGAGAGAGATGGATGGAGATAAAAAAGAAGAGAAGAGAGGAGTTTGGCCGATGCTGTCCGTGCTGGTGGAAGGGAAGGGAATCAAAGAGGAAGAATATGCAAGGAATTAATCATGGCGCGAATGGCGGGGAGATGTTGATGCACTAGCAAAAATGGAATCGAAGAAGAAGAAAGTTTGGTTTGGTTTGGTTTGGTTTGGGTTGGGTTGGCTTGGTGGAGATGGAGGCGGGGCGAGGCGAGCGGGGACGGACGGGACAGACGTCCGAGGTCGCCGACCGTGGACCAGAGAACTACCCCAACCTGCGCGGCGCTGCAGGGAAGAGAGAGAGAGAGAGTTGGCAACCCAAGGAAGAAGAATGGAGGGAGTTAAGTATGCACGCTTATATCCATGTATATACAAGTTTGATAGTATATTAATGCAAGAATTGTGGCCATTGGAAAGTCTCGTCTGAATTGCTTTGATCAATGCAGTGATGTCAGTGATATACCTGAATTACTATTGATTGTTATAAATTTTTTCTTTTGCATATCTCTAATTGCTATTAATTGTTATAAATTTTTTATAGCTAAATTCTAGTTAAGATCAAAGCTGTTCTTCATTTCAATACATTACACGCGATTGTACTTCTTTTGTATTGAAACAAGGAGCTGCCCAGTAGCAAAATATAATGTCGCCATATCAACAGTATGCCCTAGGCTTGATTATACTGTTGTTTATATAGAGAAGATCCATGTCTTTGAGATAATCGGGACAATTCTTACTGATTGTAATTATGTGATTTCTGTTTTTTTCGAGAACACACTTCATATGTTATTCAAAAGTCGTTCTCTTTGGGGTACTGCACCGTAGATGAAACAAAAAAATATTAAAAACGTGGTGGCTTATAAGGCCAGATGAAATTTAGCAAGTTATTGTTGTTGCTTTTTGATCAAACATTTAGTTTATTAGTTTTCCCCCTTACTCATTAGAAGCACTCCTTGATTGCAATTACCTGGTGCATACTTGCTTGTACATGTGTATTTTTAATACTTCAATTAAGGGGATCTTCTTCAATTGTGCAATTCTCTTCTCTATTGCTGTTACTGAGAACTGATCATAGACTTTAGTTCCTGACCTAGAGGATAATTAATTTTCATAATAAGTTTAGAAAGGACCCTAGTAAGGGAATCTACTTGTTTAAGACTGAATTTAAACAGAATCACAAAAGAAAGATATTATATTTCCTAGCAACAGCTGCTGCTTATATGTATCTGTCATTAGTTCAACTCTCAGATGGTGACTCTTAGTTCGCGGGTAAACAGGTATACCCACGGGCAACGGCAAAAATGAGATTCTTCACACATCGTGCTTCGTGGGTATACCCATGAATATAAATCAGGGTCACAGATATAGATATGAATAAGTACTACCCGTACCCGTCACATCCGATTACCATTCTTAATCGTCTCCCTTGCAAGCTCACGCTGTCTAGAGAAGAGTTGAAAAGGATTTGTACTACTAAGGGCCTGTTTGGATCGCCTAGAACTAATTATTAGTTCACTAGTTGGTGGACTAAAAATTAGGTGACTAAACTTTAGGTGATTAAAAATTAGTCAAGTGCTGTTTGGATACATGGACTAAAAGGTGGTGACTTTCATGGGCAAAGACATTTATACCCCTATATTTGTTAGTGTGTTGCATGTGGAGTAGTGGAGAAAGGGTAGCGGGGGTATTTTTGTCTTTTGCTGTTTGGTACCACCTTTTAGTCCACAATTAGTCCACATTTGCCAACTAATGAACTAATAGCTAGTTGGAGATGAACTAAAAATTAGTCCTGGTATTAGTTCACCTGTTTGGATAGACTAGACCTAAACTTTAAGTGACTAAAAATTAGTCAAGGGATCTAAACAGGGATAGCACCAAGCTGGCTAGGTAGGGAGTCAAGAGGGGGTAAGTATGAGTTCATCATACTAGGCAGTGGAACAAGTTGTACTGGTAGTAGTAGAATAGAAGCAGCGTCAGCGTGTTTAGGTGGTGGGAACGAACGAAGGTGGCTTTACTGGTGGCGTTGGTCAAAGCCTTCAGTCGGAGACGGAGTACGAGCGGCGGTGCTGCCGTGCTGGAAGCCGCGTGCGTGAGATGTGGGCCCCACACGCAGTTATTGCCCAATCGGCCACGCCTGGTGTGGCCCCACCGACTGACAACGCGGAGTAGCTAGCTTTCTTCTTCCTTTCTTGCGGTTTCTTCTTCCTTTCTTGCGGCTCCTCTCTTTTCTTCCTTTTGCATTCCACGGCATATGCCCTGCCCTGTATTGTGGGGTTTTAAGTGGTTTATTATCTTTTACTTTTTTCAGTAATTACTATCCAAAATTGATAGGGTTCGAACATCCGATCCATATCGTACGTCAGCCCACGTATCAGTGTGGCCCACCATTGGCCCATCAGCATTTCGTTAACTCAGCTCACTCTCGTCTCACCACCTCTCACTGTCTCATTCTTTCCCCTCTCACTCTCCTTCTCTCTCCCGACACTCGATCTCTTCCGACGGTATCCAACCCCATGTACGACGACGACCATGAGCCCAGCCACTCTGTCTTCGGCGTCGGCGCCGCCGAATCCGGCCGCCACCATCGTCTTCCTCTTCAAGCGCGGCGCCGCCAGATCTGGCAGCTATTGTCGACTTCCTCTTCGGGAGGTAGGTGTTTATTTATGCAACATTTCGTTTTCATCCTGCAACAATCAGTAACAACAATGCAACATTGAGATTTTTGTAAAAATATTTTGTTGCATACGGTTATTAAATTTGTTACACACACTCTCTACAAATGTTGCATCTCTCATCGTTCTTTTTTTATTGCATATATAGGATAGAAATGTTGCATATATGAACATTTTGTAGTGATTTCATATTAATTTGAATGAAGTCTTGATATTGATGTTATAGAAGACCAAGCAAACACACTACTTTGGACAAAACTGTAGTAGTGAAAAAAAAAGAAAAATACAAACGGGAATAAACCAAAAATCGAACCAGTAACGGGCGAACGGTCTGTCCGGTAAATTTTCGGAATCCCATATTTTGATCCTTGATTGGATATGATTGATTTGCCGGTGCCTATATTTATATATCATGCAGGATCATTCAGATGGCAAGAACGGGAAGAGGAAAAAAGAACAACAAAGAAGTCGTCAACGGAACAAGGTTCAGTCAGAATCCTTCAACAAAATTAAGCTCTACTTTTCAGATATATAATATGTATAGGTCATCCCCTTCTGGAACGCGTGATCGATCGATGATGATCCGCGCGCGCTCAGAAACACGAGCCTGCCTTCCTTCTTTTTCGTTTTAAGAAACTAACAAGAACCGTCTTTTTCAAGTAACGAAAGAAACCGTCTTTAAGCTAGCTAGCTGATCACTGCATTTGGACTTTGCAGTCGAATTCATACCTAGGCTACATCTGCAGTTTCGCACTCGTATGTCAATCTACGCGGTTGCAGTCTGTTACCGCCGAGAACCAGTCGGTGACAACCAGGAAATATTAATAATTCCTAGTACGTCCATAAAAAACTTTCAATTCAAATAAAACTAGTCGACTTGCCCATACAATTGTGCGGCTAGATGCTACTAAACATATGTTCATGTCGAAACATAGAATTATACTTATTACATAACTCTATGCTTATGATGAAATACAACTTTTATATGTATATGATTGATCTATACTATTATAATCTGGACTCACTAAAGATCTCTCTGTTTCCTTCCACTAATATGAGAATTTCTAGCCCTTAAGAATAAACGTAGTGGCTTCTTATTTTCTCAATTGCACGGGCTAGCTTATTTCTTTCTAATTAACCATCAGAGTTTGCTCATCTTCGTTTTTCTCTATTAATAGTTATATGTTTCCTTTTCAGTTTAGAGCAAACCAATTAAAACGTACATAGTAACGCCCAATCTCTTGGCATCCAGTAATGTCTAAGGACATGCTTGGACCGCACGATCCATTTTGTCTCTACTGTCTTTTTCTTTTGATTTGCGTATCATTACGCCATGCCTCTTGTGTAAGAATCATCTCCAATACAAAAAGGGTATTTATATGAACTAAATTCTGCACCATTATAATCTAAACTGATTAAACCATATGGTGTAAAATCATTTTCTTTTTTCACCAATTATCATGGTAATTCTAGGCCCTTGAAAGCTTATGTGAAAATCACGGAGATCCTTACGAGCTACTTATTGGCAGCATTTTAAGGACGTTAAGTCAGGCAGTCAACTAGCTATCTGTTCAAAAGTGACGTGGCTTTTAACTGATTGCGAGAGAGATTAAGAGAGTAAAAGACACTCGTGTTAAGAAGCCATTCTGTTCAAAGTGTCTCCTGCAATGACTCCCATAAACAGCTTATAAAAAACAATTTGCGAAGTCATTCCGTTCAAAAGTCAGCTTCTAAAAGCTAAAAGCTGTTTGGAACAGGTCCAAAGTGGGTCCTCCCCCAGTGGCGGAGAGAGAGTATATGCATGGGGTACAATTGCACCCTAAAAGTTTTGCCAAAAAATCTGGTATATACCCCATAATATACAAAGTATATACTACATATACTCCTATACACTATACATACTCTTGGCAGCCCATTACTCCATTAGGCCCAACAGGCAACATGCATTGGCATGTCCCATATTTATTCTCAAATGTAACTCTGTGTAGTGTAGCTCTGTTATCAAATGAGTTAAATCTAAAATACGAGAGATGAGACTACCAGTGACACAATGACTCAGTGTACTAGTATAGCTCTGTTCTTAGTTCTCAAATTTGAAGACTGAAATGAGATCTTAACTAGGGTTACTGAGTTAGTGGAGCTTAGAAGTTAGCTCTTAATTATCATGTATTAGGTTCAATGTTGCTCATAGCTAAGAAGGTACAGAAATGAAGGTGATTCATTAAGTGCTAACTTCTTTTTGAAGGACATGGATTGTCTTTACTCTTTACTATAGAAATCATGTATAAGTGCTTGATTGCCATAATATCAGTGTATTTGTGGTACATTGATACTTGATTGTTGTTCTTGGTAGAGAACAGAGCAAATATTTGTCACTTGTGGTTCCTGAAGGCTACCCACAGGGGAATCTAGTAATACTGTAGTTGCTTCTTGCTTTAGTTTAGTGCTTTAGTGTTATGTAGGTAGCTTTACTTTCTGATGTGAGTCTTCCTAGAACTAGTAGTAATTTTTGTATTGCTTTAAATTCATGCTTCGTTAGGTTGAAGAAACTTTGTTATGCTTATAATTACTTCCACTTGTTTATAATCACTGATGTATCTTAAGTTCATATTTTCATCACTAAAATTCTAGCTCCGTCCTCCCCAAATTTCCCTGTCCGTAATATGAAGCTAGCGTCGTGCATTATGCCTCTACAATCTACTCTGGTTCGGCTGTAAAATGAGGCGAGCAAGCCCAGTGTGGAAGGGATATGCTGAGACCTGCAAGGAGGAAGCCACCGTCCAGTCAGGCGCATCATCCGGTACAAGTTCTCGGCGCATCATCATCTCGTCGAGAATACCAGATGGGTGATGCTTAATTTATGCCAGAGTAAACAAACTTTTGACCAAAAGTACGTAAGAAAGAAGATTCCTACAGCAAATGCAATATTGCTTGGTTCTGTGAATCAACCGGCAGATGTGCTTCGTGTCCAGGTGCTTGGCAGAGAACGGCCTCATGATTAGGTCATGGAGAACGGCCTGGACCCGATCAGCAAATTCACAGGCACAAAACGAATCCTAACGCACTTGCAAAAGCAATTAATCTGACACACTGACGACAACAATGTTTGCGAGTCTGAAAAAAAAATGTACGCTGGCGTGCGCGCGGTTGGTAGGGAACGAAGACCACTACTCGATCATGAAGCGGACGTTCGCCATTTTAAGAGAAAGGTTACTTAATAAAATATATTAAATTTGGTTGTATCGATTAAAATCATGTATAATTATTTTTCTTTGCGTACTACTTTTTATGAATAGTTAAATTTTAAACCATAAGTTACCGTCTATAAAAGAATACATCCTAAACTCTTGTAGATTTTGGTGGAAACTTTATGATCACAGCCATGGATTAATCCTTAGCCTAGCTTTCTACTTATAGGCATGTGTTTAGAGCGCGTACTCGTATGGTGTGTGCGCAATCGGGAAAAAAAATGGTGTGCAAGCAAGCCATCTGCATGTTACCGATGGCCTCAGGTAAGATAAGACTAGAGGTAGCGTATGCGGCTAGTACTACTACTTATCTAACATATTGTTAATTGTATCACTTCATCTGAGACGTCCAGTATATTAGAAAGAACAAATTAAACGTACGCCTCCTGTTCGTGTCTACCTTTTTTTTTAAAAAAAAAAGAACTCTTGGCATGCTTGTTAGGCAGATCGATGAGCTAGCTAGCAGCAGATGCCCAACGTACAGTCAGGCCTGCACTGCTTGGACTCAAAGACAACGTAAATAGTACTATAGGAGCCTGCCTAATCTTGTAATTTTGCTTGGACTGAAAACACAAAACAATTAAACTTCAACACTTTTCCGGTTTGGGTACGTTGACAGCACCACACAAGCCCCGGCCGATCGTCTTCCTAACAGAATTTGCCAACCTTTTTCTCTCTTTCTTTCTTATTCCTTGTCCTTCATATATACAATTCATAGGGCACTACCTGTCAGCGGAGACAGACAGTGATGGAATGCCAGTTGAGATTGGTCATTGCAAACTAAATCCTTGCCATAACAACATCATCTTTGAGATTCTGACTTGGTATCGAAGACAAGAAGACTTTACAGAGTGGGTGAGTGACCCATCATGCGGTGCACCCAGAAAAAGAAAAATCAAGACATGCTACCAAACCCTTGGCTTTTTTGTGTGTTGTTTCTCTCCCTCTCCACAGCAGCAGCAGCAGCAGCAGCAACAGCAAAAACTATTTCCAATGTAGCAGCTACTACTGTTCACTGTGGAGTCCAGTAAGGTTGCCTCTCTCTCCTTAATTTCCTATAAATTCCTTTTGGATTGCAATCCTACAAATTACAAACCAACAACATCCTCACCGTAGACGCGCACGGGTGTGTGTAGGGGTGGAAAACGGTAACGGATAATTCGTTTTATCCGATATTCGTATCCGAGAGAAATCCGAATATGGTAAGCAAAATCCGTATTCGAAAATATTCGTATTCGAGAATATTCGTATCCGTATTTGAGAGTATTCGTATTCGCATTCGTATTCGAGAATATTCGTATCCGTATCCGTATTCGAGACTATTCGATTCGTATTCGATCCGTTTCTAGAACCCATGAAAAATCCGTACAAATTTTGTGATTCAAAACTTGAATTTAGGCGGTTTAAAACTGGTAACCGGTCAAAAACCGATGAAAAATCGGTAAAACCGTTAGGAATCCGTTTTATTCGATATTCGTATCCGAGAAAATCCGTATTCGAAAATATCCGTATTCGTATTCGAGAATATTCGTATCCGTATTTGAAAATATTCGAATTCGTATTCGTTTTAAAAATATGGATTCGTATTCGTATTTGAGACTATTCGACCGTATCCGATCCGTTTCCACCCCTAGGTGTGTGCTAGACTAGAGTGTAGGTGTAGTAAGTAGCTGCATCTTCCTGTG
Organism: Dendrocalamus latiflorus; assembly: GCA_017311315.1. Classification (NCBI taxonomy): domain Eukaryota; kingdom Viridiplantae; phylum Streptophyta; class Magnoliopsida; order Poales; family Poaceae; genus Dendrocalamus; species Dendrocalamus latiflorus. The sequence goes on along the minus strand of CM029628.1, from coordinate 387,698 downwards.
CAGGCACGTTACTTAGGCCCCGTTTGGCACGGCTCCACTTCACAAGTGGAGCTGTTTTTTTTGGCTTCAGCTCCACGAACAGCTCCACCGATGGAGCTGGAGCTGTTTTGGTAGACTGTTTGGCAAAACAGCTCCATCTGTTTTATCATGCATGGTTGAGAGATGTCAATTGTCCAATATACCCCTGTCTATTTGGCTTGTAGTAACATCAAGAGCTGTATGTTTCTACATGATTTTTCATCCGAGTAAATTTGAATTAAAAAAATTTAAAATTTAAAATAACACAAAGTATTAGCAACTAATATTTAATGCGTTTTTTTTTGCATAGGATGACCCGTTAGGACAAATATGTTTCAAGATTATGATTCAATCAACATGTGAAACGGTGGAATCATACTTCTATTTCAAGATGATTTGGTCCGGGGTTTGGAGTTCATGAAAGATGGTAGATGGATCCCAATACCGCCAACACAAGGAAATAGAATTTTCGTAAACCTTGGAGATCAGATTGAAGTGATCAGCAATGGAATATACAAAAGCATTTGCCATCAGGTACTCCCCAATAAGACCGGGAGCCATCTATCTATTGCGAGAATCGGGAGGGTTCGGCTGTTTTGGCCCCGATGGCAGGCGTTGTAATTTCACGATGGAGCAAGGGCAGTTTGATGCGGGCATTTGGGTGGAGCCAGGTGAAGCTACTTTTTTCAGCTCCTTGGGTGGAGCCACTTTTATCTCAGCAGGTTTTAAGGGGCTCCTTAGGTGGAGCTGTTTTGTTTTACCCCGTTTGGCACAAAACGGCTCCAAACAGCTCCAGGAGCCGGTGGTGGAGCTGTGCCAAACGGGGCCTTACTGTGCCTGTGGCTGCGTAGCTGGACGACTGGACCCATCTTGCTCTCTATTACTTTGTGTTGGGTTGTTGTATTTTATGATCGGAATCTACTCGACTCTGATCATTTCTAGTCGGATCCAATCACTGTTGGTTTTTTTATCACTTAAAGAGTCTAATTAGGTTTCACTCAAGCAATACAAACTGGTCCGGGTTATGATTGGGACTATCTTTATGTTCATGATGGACTCTGTGCCGACTAGAGCCAGACATGGTAGTTCAAGGCGCTTTCGATTACAACTTTTCACCATTATCTTCTCAGACTCTCCGAGTGAGGTGTTGTTCCCGTCTTCAATAAGGTTACTGTTTCAGTTTCTGAGTAGATTTCTGTTTTGTTGCCGACTAGGACTCTATTCCTTTCTCCGTTAGAGGCTCTTGCTGCTTAGCTTATATATATATATATACCCTTGCAGTCGCACGATTGAGGTACGCCAAAGTTTCTTATGCTTGTAATATCTTTTTATATAGTAATTTTTACCTTTGTACATCCATGATTTATTTTTGCAAGGGTTTTCATGTTAAATTTATATCTCTGGTTATTTTGATCTTTTATTTTTGCTTTGCGTTTTAGAACATTGGGCACTAGCTAGACTCGTCTACCGCTGGTCCAGCTAGTCCAGGCCCTTTCTCGTTTCATCATGAACAAGCTAGAGCTTAATTACGTGCATGGGCTAGCAATCGCGCCTCAACAGTCTAGTTTGCTGGTGCACTTTGCTCTTAATTCTTCTGTTTCCTTTTCATTGGGAGTAACACAACTAGAGCAAATATGTATTTTCAAATTAAATAACAAGGAAAAGGACTCACCCAGAATGCAACTGATAAAACACATAATATTCAAATAAATGTAGGTGGAGGAAACCTCTCAATTAAGGCCCTGTTTGGAATGCGGGAATTTTTCCCGATTCCTGCGGGAATTGAACTGTTTCCTGCAAAATTCCTGCAAAATTCCTGTGAAATTCCTCTGTTCCAAACAGGCCCTAAGACAGGTTTCAGAGGTCTTTCAAACAGTAGCCTCAGCTAATGAGGGCAGCCTTGTCGATGGGTCACCCAGATGTTCTATAGCACAGCTGTAAGACCATATGGTAGCGGCTTTATAATTGTAATGAATATTTAATTTTATAAGTGTCTTGCCATATCAGTTGTCCACATCACTTGCCACATCAGCCCTAGTGCACACTTGTCATCCCAGCCATCATGCCACCTCAACCAATCTGCCATGCCACTAGCCACATCACCTTCCACGTGTCAACCTAGTCAACAGCCATGTGTCACTGCCACCGAGATGCCACCTCATCGTTTTGCTTACGTGTCAAGCCACATCATGCCTAGTCAACTGCCATGTCAGCCCTAGTCACCGGTGCACTGCTCTGTGGACCAAGTTCACCATAGACCCAAATCAGTTGTAGACTTGATCAATGGACCAGTAGCCCACAAGTCAGCCTCTAATCTAATTTTTTAGAAGAAATTTTATTTTGAAAATTCCAAAAATCCAAAAGGCCCACTATATTCTCCTTTGTCTATCAATTTCTAGGAATTAACTTCCCGACAAATCTTTTGAGAGCCCATTCTTCTTCGTCCTAGCTTCGATTGACCTGATTTTTCTTTCTAAATTCATCTAAAATTAAGCTCTATCCTTTGGTTTTAGTTTTCTAGTTTTTAGATTCTATTTGAATTTATTTGTTTTTTGTTTGCTTTATCTCTCGTTAGATAACGTCTTCGAAGGAGCAGAACAAGGAGCTGAAGGCTAAGAATGGGTAACTGAGCAAAGTCAAGGTAAGTCACGACCTTTGATCATATTAAACCTATCATTTGTTATTTTATTTTAAATTATCATGCGTTGCTAATTTAATACAAATCTTTGTACCTAGTAGTTATCAACCAAATTTGATTAATTCCTTAGTTGATAATTTGAATACCATAATTCCATTGTTACCATAAGATGGGTGATTATCTAGTGATGTAATACTAGTATCCACATGGGTTGTACATTTAGTATGCTTAGCCATGCTCGTATTACATTGGGCTTATCATCACATGTTGATTAATACTTCTTTATCACTTTGGATATAATTAAATACTATTTCCAAGATACTCTAATATGACTTAGCTAAAAAAATTTCATCGGAGCCCTTTATTTTTGCTATATACCATTTTTCATGTATAAAAGGAGTCTACATACAAATTATGCTATAAAAAGTGGACTGTGATGAAATTTTTCATAAAACTCAATTTAGGTTATCTTATAATCATTATTAGAGTATACTCAATGGGATAAAGAGGTATAATAACCTTATTTAAGCGGCATATAAGTAGTGAGAGTACGTACTCCCAGGAGTATGAAACCATTTATATATATACACACACATACACACATACTACTCCAGTACAATTTAATTTGCTGGTGTGGTATACAACATACTCACTGGTACCGTGGACATGCCGTGCTTATGGGATCATGAGAAACAAAATTTACTACCAACAATTCATAATTGTTTTCGGTAATGATACCTGTCATAGTCCAATAGAATCGTTTTTGTATTGTACACAACCAAGCTATCATCCATTCACGCCCCATTCCCAACACTCATCAATGGATCGTGCCACCGTCCCGTTCCACGGTCTTTTTGGTCGCTATCATAAGTTCTTGTTTGCGTGGCAAGTGGCAGTGGCTTCTCCTCCTCTCCAACTTCCGCAGTCCACACATTCTTCTTCTTCTTCTTCTTCTTCTTCTTCCTCTCGCTCAGCAACTCACAAAAGCTCCCGCCAATAAAGCCGTTGCTTCCTACTCCTACCCACATGCGCATTTGTTGTTATTAAGTCTCTATACAGTTGCTCTGCTCTAGAGGGAGAGACACCAAGAGATGGGTCGATCCGGGAACAAGGGGAAGCCCCGTGCCATGGCGGCGGTGGAGGAGGTGGACGTCGCCGCCGTGAGGTACAAGCCGCCGACGCTCAAGGCGCCGCACCTAACGGGGTTTTCTCTCATGGCCTTCGTCTGGCTGATGGAGTCCCCGCTGCTCGGCACCCTCGTCACCTCCCTCGTCAAGGCGCAGAACAATATTACGCAGGTAGGTTGGTACCCCACTCCGTTCGTATTTGATCATCAATTTCAATTCCTTGGTTCCTTGCTTTCTTCGCCTGTGAGTGATGTGAGTGACTCATGGCTCTTCTTGTTATCTTCTTTGCCGGCAGATTCTGCAGAAGACGGTGATCCCGGAGCGCCCCATGTACTACCCGGACTACCCACCGCAGGGCAATTCCTCATCAATTCCCTTCTCTTTTTCGTTGGTTCCTGAGCATGACATGCAACTAGGATTTTTTTTTAAAAATGAACTACCTGAAAAAAGGGCACAGAGACTGCTCCTCTCTCTGCGCTAGCGTGAAACATGCATGCTGCAAAATCATACCTGACTAAGGCATTATTCATATTGGCTTTTGCCGATAGTTTTTGACTGCGGTTAATGAATAGTAGTGGCCGGCAGAAGTGACTGATAAAAATGGCTGATGAATAGTAGTGATTGATAAATAGTAGTTCGTTATGGAAGAAAGAGAGTGCAACGAAAAGCACTGCAACATTTGGAGTCGTGCGACTTACGAAACTGTGATATAATAAAATACAAACAACGTTATAATATGTGAAAAATAAATAATAGTAGCTAATGAATAGTAGTGGCTGATGGAAACATCTTATAAAAGTTGGAGCATTCGTATTAGTTTTGGCTTTTGAAAGCAGAAACAGTTTATAGAAGCCAATATGTACAATCCCTAATTTGGTCAATTCACTCACTCAGATATTCCAACGGCAATTTCTACCCCAGTTTTTGGCCCTCTTACTTACTCTCGGTGTGTTCCTAATTGGTGCTGCTGCTCCTGATTTGGCAGAGCCGGAGCAAGGAGTTGTGCTCGTGGAGGAAGACGGGCACCCTGTGGAGAGAGTTGAGCAAGCACTGCAGTGCCTCCCCTCCTACGACCCCTCTGTGCATTGGACGACGACCGAGGACAAGAAAAACCCTTTCCTCTACTGGAAAATTCGCGACTTTGCGCATGCCTACCGGTCCGGGATCACGACACCGTCAGCTGTATCTCACTGAACAGAGCGTTGCTTGCCTCTATGACTGCCCTCCTGCAACTGTGGTATTCAACCTTGATCCGTTGCATATATAGGTTGCCGAGCATGTCATTGCGGGTGTGGAAGAGTGGAACAACAAGATGCCTCCGATGCCAATGCTGGTCTATTTCAACGCAGATGACCTGAGGAAGCAAGCTGAAGCTTCCACAAAGAGATTTGAGCAAGGTTTACCCAACTTTGCTACTTTGGTTCTCTAACAAACTAAGACTATATTAATATTTGGCCAGCTCATGATATACATCTCCTTATCTTCGAAATGAACTGGCTTCAGGTAGAAAAACCATTCGCCTAGCTATATCCCGTTGTCTTGATATGTGTTGCTTCTTGTGCCCAGGAAATTCGATTTCCATTCTGGATGGAATCTTTGTTGCCATTAAGGATGACATTGACTGCTTCCCGTATCCATCAAAGGGTTAGTTTACTCCACTGAAGCTGCCATTTTGCTGCGTCTGAGAATTCTATATTATGTTTTCTTTGGACTGCAGGTGCTACCACATTTTTCGATAAAATCCGCACTGTGGAGAAAGACGCAGTGTGTGTTGCTCGTCTGCGAAAATGTGGAGTGATCTTTATCGGGAAAGCAAATATGCATGAGCTAGGCCTTGGGGTAACTGGAAACAATCCAAGCTACGGGTATGGTTAATAATTGAGTGGTTGCCTCTAATGTTCAAAATATACTTATTTGTGGCTACAGAACACCTGACTGTTTTCTTTTTTGTTAGAAGTTGACAAATTCAGCACATAGAGCACTTTCGAGTGTTGATTAGCAAATCCCTGCTTTCTATTTGAACCTAAAGGGTGTATTGTCACTTTATCACTGAATGCTTGGATTAAATCATCTTCTTCCCTTTTCTTTGGCATGCGGCAAACTTAAGAAACACCCAACATCTATGTGATTATCTTGCCTTGCCTAAAGGCTGCTAACAGTAAAAGAAATCATAATATTTTACTAGCTGTTTCCTAGAAGCAAACTCAGTTGAGCTTTAGTAATGCTCGACAATCTGAATTCTGGAATGCACATGAACATTCTGATCCAGTAGTCTCATCTAAGGGGGTGTTTGGGACTGCTCCACAAACTCTACCGTGGAGCAGCTCCATAAAAAACCTAGAGTTTGTGGAGCACCCCTTTATGTGCTCTCATAACTTCACCTTTTTTCCTCGAACAGAGTGCGTGGAGCTGAACCTGTTTGGCTAAAAAACGTGGAGCGGAGCTGAAAAACGTGGAGTGGAGCAGTCCCAAACACCCCCTAAAACCATTATATTATGAAGGCACAAAAGAAAAAAGAATCCAGAATTTCCATTCGTCATATAATCTTCATCCAGCATTGTTTTCTAATGTTTACGTCTTCGTCTTCATGTTTTCTTAACCTCTTTTGCAGGACAGCAAGAAATCCACATTCAATTGATAGATATACAGGTGGTTCTTCATCTGGTCCAGCAGCACTCGTCTCATCAGGGTTATGCTCAGTAGCAATTGGAACAGATGGTGGAGGTCTGTATATATAAAGTTGTAAGATTCATTGTCGCTAGATTCTTGTCAGTACTAGTCTCCAGTTACTACCTTTATTTTTGCCACAGGTTCAGTTAGAATTCCATCTTCACTCTGTGGCATTGTTGGTTTGAAGACAACATATGGGAGGACAGATATGACTGGGTAACTAAGGAAAGTTCCAACACATTGGATATTTACCATAGTGGTCCTTTTAGGCATCATAATTTTGTATGGATTAGAATACCTTTCAACATCACTTAACTAAACCTGGTTTAGTCCTATGTTAACGTTCCAGAGTCCAGACATTCTGAAACTACTTTTTATGTCACGGTATTGTCTAGCAATCAAGTAAACAAGGCTGCTGAGTTGTTTCTTATGCTTATCTTGCACTGGATCTGATTAGAATATCGTTTGACATTCATTCACTTGTGAGTATACATGATTAGCTATCTTGTTTGCAGGGCACTTTGTGGTTGTGGGTAGAGATGGCAATGGGTACCCGATACCCGAATACCCGACGGGTTTTACCCGATAAAGAGACGGGTATGGAAAATTTTATGTACCCATGGGTATGTTATTAGGCGAAATCCTCTACCCGCCGGGTAGGCGGGTGCGGGTGTGGGTATATACTACCCATACCCGCCTACCCGCGGGTAATGCATACCCGCATTAGACAACTAGACATCCCACTCAAATGTTAATTTTATTATCTACTTGTTGTTGATTGTTTATTTGTTTGTCATATGTTGATATGGTCATGTCAAGTATGTTTATGTGATGTACTAATTTTGATCATTAGACGCTTTTGTGCTTGGCATGTATGATTAATGAATGTCTAAATTGATAATATTCTTATGTGTTGAACCGGGTATGCTTGCGGGTATGGGTTACCCGTCGGGTAGTAATACCCGTGCGGGTACGGGTATGGGTAAATTTTCCTACCCGCGTGCAGATACGGGTAACCCAACGGGTAAATTTATACCTAGCGGGTACGGGTATAGAATGGCAATACCCGATGGGTATTTACCCGTTGCCATCTCTAGTTGTGGGACTGTTGAAGTTGCTTCTCCTCTTGCAGCCTCAGTGGAGGATGCTATGCTAGTGTAAGCAGTTTGTCTAGCTAGATGAGATGATGAGATTGCATAAGTCTGTTACGCTTACCTATCTTGTTGATGTTGGAAGTTTGTCAACGCTCTGTTTGCTTTCATGATACAAAAGATCCTTAAGGTTTATGTCAGGAGTGTGGGCCTTGGGGCCTAGTCGGTTATTATTAGAGATTGGTTTCTATTTGAGTTAGAGATTAGTTTCCATTGTTAGAGATATAATTAGATATATGATATGAGTTAGAGATATAATTAGAATTAGATTCGATCTGTTAGAAGGAGCCCATCTATATAAGATGGCTACCGCATGCTATTGAGATCAAGCAGAGTAATATCAAAGTCTCTCTTCGTCTAAATCTCTCCCTCTCCCTCTACGCCGACACCATCCGGCTATCCTCTCGGTGGTGTTTATCTCTCATGAACTAAGGTTCATGACAAGTTGGTATCAGAGTAGTCGATCCCTTCCCACGACTTCTGCTACCATGGTTTCTACGATTCGTCCTGCTGCCGAGTCGTTGGCCATAATAAAAGCTAGCGCCAACAGGATGGCCAGCATCGACAAGGGGATGGCGGACGCCTTCCTCAACACGCATGCTATCTTGGAGAAGATGATCGCGAACAGAGAAAAGGCGCAACAAGTGCATACTCGTAGAGCAGAGATACATCCTAACACTACATCAAAGGTGTTGGGAGCTGTATCGCCGGCATCAACCGAGCCCGACATCGACTTGTCTCCTGCACTACCGCCGGTCTTGAAGGAGGACGAGGCTGATCCCTCTTCCGACTTCCGCCTCCTGTGTCCTGCGCCTCCGCCTCGCCCGCCTACCTCTGAGCGTAGATCCGTTCCAGTTGCGAGAAGAAGAAGTGGCCATGCCATCCAGCGAGGTTGCCTGCACCACCGTTGCCGGTCGCCGTCCACGGGCCGTATTCACGCAGGTCGCTGCCGGAGTCGCCGACCCCGGTCGCGGGTCACCGTCGCCACCCTGGTCGCGAGTCGCCACCAGCCTGGGCCGACTCCGCCCGGGACCACCTCCGCCACGGCACCGCCGCTCCTCCGCCTGCACTAGAGCTGGCGCCACCGCCTCGCTTCGGGGACGCCGGCCGCTCTACTGGCCACAGCATCCGCCGGCTCGACCCAACCGCACCGCCTTCCAGAGGGCGCTACTCGCGACCGCCCTCGCCGCGGCCGTCCACCGCTCGGGTCGCCTGGTCCGCCGCCGAGACGTCGACATCGCCGTCGGGCCCACCTCCGCCCGGCCCGTCTCCGCCGAGCCGCTGCCGCCGCAGCCCGGGCCTCCTCCGCTTGATCGCGGGCCACCATCGCCGCCCGGATCCATGCGAGCCGCCGCCGCCGCCCGGGCTTCCTCCGCCCGTGTCGTAGCCGCCGCTGCCCGATCCGCCTCCGCCGGTGTCGCAGCCACTGCCGCAGCCGCGCCGCCGGCCGCTCCGTCGGCTGCCGCTGTTCGCCGTCGACCGCCAGGCCGCTGCCGTCGCCGCCGATCCACTGGCCACCGTTCCGCCGGCCGCCGCCACTCGTCGCCGTTGCTCGGTCTTCAACACCGCTGCGGCGCTTCTGCCCGGTCTTCAAGGCCCAAGACCGACTCTAGCGATGCGTTCGGGAGTTACGGTCGGTTTTAAAACCGACCGACAGCTGAAGGAAAAAAAGAAAAAAATTCAAAAAAATTAAATTAAAAAATATAATAATAATAATAATAAAAATATAATAAAAATATAATGAAAAATAATAAAAAAATCAAAATTTTTTTAATTATTTTGCAGGCATTATATAACCGAAGGCGCTACACTTCGTCTAGCCTTGTTCCGTTTGGATTTGGCCAGTCGTTTCCATCCGCTACAGCACCCCGCCACCGTTCATCTTCTACATCGGCGTCGAATGTCTTCCATTGGCCGCCGTCTAGCAGCTCGAGGACGAGTTGCATATCCGAGAGGGGTGTAGTGTCAGGGGTGTAGGCCTTGGGCCCAAGGCCTAGTCGGTTATTATTAGAGATTGATTTCTATTTGAGTTAGAGATTAGTTTCTATTGTTAGAGATATAATTAGAGTATGATATGAGTTAGAGATATAATTGGAATTAGATTCGATCTGTTAGGAGGAGCCCATCTATATAAGAGGGCTACCACATGCTATTGAGATCAAGCAGAGTAATATCAAAGTCTCTCTTCGTCTAAATCTCTCCCTCTCCCTCTATGCCGACGCCATCCGGCCATCCTCTCGGTGGTGTTTATCCCTCATGAACTAAGGTTCATGACAATTTAACTATCTTGTGGATAGAATTGAACACTTGTCAGCACCCTCTGCTTTTAAGTTAGTTATTTTTTACTACTTTAACACTGCTGTATGGCATTTCAGGTATTCTGCAATTGCAGGCTGTAGTCCTACGGATAAGCTTACCCTGAGACCTGTAAGATATTTTCTGTTCTATTTTTTTCCCACCAGTTAAATAAAATGCTGAAATGTCTTTCATGTCACTTCTATGCCATTGCAGTATACTAGTCCTCTTGTTTTCTCAATGAGAAACGGCATAGATGTTAGTTTGCTGTTGCGTTGCTGCATGATAGCAAACAAGAATGTGGTTGTTTTTCTAAAATGAAATTTAAACCCCATAGTGCGGACCATAATACTGTCGTATGATTACCTTTTCCATTATTCCCAAGGATGCATGATAACTTAACATTTTGATGCTGACCTTAATGCATCCCTTTGGGCTAACACCTACCGCATTTCTTTCCGTTTTCCTCGCTACAGTCACCGCTCTGTGTCCCTAATTTGTTGACCCCTGACAACAGCGTTATCTTGCAATCAGTGAAAGTGGGAAAATATACAGAGGTACATTTTTTCACTTTAAGTACAATCTTGGCATGTATATGCTCGTTCTTAAATAAAATTTGCTTTTGTAGTGGTTTCATGATGTTTCCGATTGTAATATCTCAAATACATGTGAGGATGCACTTAACCTTCTTTGCAGCACCTTCGGATGTCAGGTAAGCCCATTGCTATCTCAGCATACCTTACATGATAGAAATACAGTTTTCTAGCTTTAGCACCTTCAGATGTCAGCTATCATAGGTCTTACACCTTTGGATGTACAATCTCTTCTCTGAATGGAAGCATTTTCTTATTGATCGGGTTTTCCATGTGTTCAGTTCATACTTCTGTGTACATCAATAAATGCTGCCGTACTTCCATTAATCGTTAATGTCCATGTTGAGTATTGTTAACAACTCCTGTAAGTTGTAACTAATTATTTAGCTGCATCACCTGGAGCTGTTAGGTAGCTAACGAGCAGTAGGAGCTAAGCTCAGAAATTTTCCAGCTACTAAATGATTATGATGAGATGCCTTTTCTGATGATGTGGTATCTACTAGATGTGCCTATTCTACTATTTTTCGACATATCAACTTATGAGTGCTGGTTAACTTTTTTCAAGATAGAAGAGATAATATTACCAGAGCTGGAGGAGATGCATGCTGCCCATGTTGTGTCAATTGGCTCAGAAGCATTATGTGACCTGAACCCTCATTACCAAAAAGGGTACCCGTATTTTCTTTGACAAATATCAGATACTCAATTACTCTCAGGAAGAGTTGTTGAAAACTTTCCTTTCAAGAGGAAATAGCTCTTGAAATTAATGGTCCCTGAGAGGCTTAAAATCTTTTATTTGCTTGTATTTGTTCTTCTGTACTATTGATCGCATTCTACTAATATCTTCCAGGAGGCGAACTGAATTTACACTAGATGCTCGAGTCAGTTTGGCATTTTTTGGTTCATTCACTTCAACAGAATATGTTGCTTCTCAGCGTCTAAGGTGAATAAGAGTATACACGTAGCTGATCAGCTGATGAATTATTCTCTCTCTCTCTCTCTCTCTTGCATTATAGTGGGCTTTTTTGTCCTCCAATCTTATTCAGTTGTGGGAATTTTTGAGCAACCACATCCATTGTGATTGTCTATAAGAGAGAAAAGCTAAGAACTATTAACATTTTAAGATGTCTTCAAGATAATAAAGGAAAATGATCAAACCAAGCAATCAAAAGGAAAACATATCTACTCACAAGCCTCCTCCAGCGCATGTTAGTTAGGTTTAATTTGGAAATACCATACATATCTAGTAAGAACCCTGTGTATTACTCAATATAAATTCCTAAACTCAATTCCAATTCCACGTATTTGAACTCTGTTAATTCTCTATCTATGTCACGTTCAAGCTACTGGTTCTTGATCTAGTGTTTTTCTTGGAAACCAAATTGGAAATAAGAGGCAAGTGTAGAGATAGGACCTGCTTTTTTTTTTGAGCTGGAAATAGGACATGCTTTACAGAGCATATCTAACGGCAGGTGATGGGGTACTACAAAAGTAATGTCAATTGTGTGAATATTCTTACCGACTAACGATCAGGGATCTGGGATTCGTCCCGAAAGGACCGAAATTCGGTGAAATTCGTCCATTTCGGACAGGCCCGAGAAAGATTGAACCGGATACTATCCGGACAAATTTCCTGCTTTTTTCAAAATTTTGGACTAAATTTGTCAAAATTTGGTCAAAATTCGGTTAAATACGAAATATTTGACTGGTCAACGTAGCTGAAAACCGGTCCGAAATTTCCGAAATTCGTCAAATTCGGTGGCCACCGAAATTTTTAGCCTTTTGAATCCCAGAACCTTGCTAACGATAACTACTAGAAGTTGCGCAGCTTCCGTTTTATCCTTATCTGCTATTAGAAAGTGCTGATAACTAAAACCATGCGCTGATGCGAATCCCTTTATTTCATCAAAGGCTACTATTGTCTTGATTAGACTCCAGAGTGTGGGATTTAGTAAAAACCTATTTTTACTAAATGTGCTGACTGTTGCACAAATTGTGGATATTGAAGTGTTATAAAAGATCGCATGCCACATAATCATTGTATGACAAATGCAATTAAGTCTGGAGTCTAAACTGTAAAGTATATGTTTCTGTCTCTTATATTTTGCCAAATGTGTGCTTATGGTATCTTTGTTGTGTCTTGTATAGGAGAAGGATAATGTACTATCACATGGAGGCTTTCAAGAAGGTTGATGTCATAGCAACCCCTACAACTGGGTAATAGATGTTGAAATTTATTATAATTTATCCATCTATAATTTAGATGGTCTTAAGTTTCTGTTACTAATTTTATGCATGCTTCCTCTTCCATACTTTTTTTTGGTTTACTCAACAAGGCTAATGCATTCTAGGCAATCTTTATTTTTCTAACTGTTACTGCAAACGCCAAGAGGGATGGGCATTTTAAGAAAATGTAAAGGCGGGCGACTCCTGATTCCTGCAAGTTTTCAAATAATTAGTTCATCTACCACATTACCCATGAACCAGCTAATGCATGAATTTTTGGTTCCTTGAGCTCTTGCATCACCTTTATTTTGAAGAGCGCAATAGTCGGATGCCATATCTATTGTGCCTCAAAAGATATAAAAATTGGTTTATTCAAATCAAGTGTGTACTTGAGTACTTCATTATCATTTTCTACACTAAGCCTCACAATATTTTGATTATAGTTTAGTGGTTTATATATGTAGAATTCATATCTCAATGGTAGTCTTATAAATTTAATTTGAGAAAGGTATGTAGTGTTATACACAAGCATAACAGTGTGGTATAGCTCAATTATGAACTTCGCAATTTCTGACTCAAATAAAATGCATCATGCTAGATAATGTTATAAATAGCGCTTGTATTTATCATGAGGCCAATGGGCCAATATATATAGACGTACATATATAGCATATATGCAGATAACTCCTTATACAACAGGAAAAATACATAGGTACAATACACATCTGACACCCCCGTCAAGTTTATAGTGGATCACCAAAATAAAATTTAAAGAGATAGAAACTGTGTTGGACTCTAGTCTATGCCTTTGTGAAGAAGTCTGCCAACTAAAGCTCTAAAAGCACATATTGAAGAATAACAATTTAGTCATGCACCTGTGTCCTCATGTATGAATCATCAACACCAATATGCATTGTAAGCTCATGCTTCACGGAATCTTTAGCACTACTAATAGCACATGTACTATCAGACAAAAGAGAAGTTGGTGTAGAAACAGAAACACCAAAATCCTCAAGTAACTATCGTAGCCAAGTAACCTCCGCAGTCAACAAAGCCATAGTTTGCAACTCAGCCTCAGTACTCGAACGAGAAATTACTGCCTACTTCTTAGTCTTCAAGCGATGAGAGAACCACCAAGAAAAACATAATAGGCAGAGAGAGACCGGCAATCAGAGTGATCACTAGCCCAAGTGGCATCAGAATATGCCTGGAGCTGTAAAAAGTTAGAGCGAGGGAAAAAGAGACAACGAGAGATAGTTTCACGAAGGTATCGTAGAACATAAAGAAGATGACTATAGTACAGCTAAATAGGAGCAGAAACAAACAGATTCAAGATATGCATAGGATACAAAATGTCAAGACGAGTGACACCAAGATAAATAAGGCTCCCAACAAGATGGTGATAGCGAGTAGAATCAGTAAGAGGCTCACCATCAGTGGGATGAAGATGAACATTAAGCTCCATGGGAGTTTCAGTTATGCGCTGATCAGTAAGAAAGGCACGATCAAGAAGATCTTAGATATACTTTTCTTGAGACAGATAGAAGCTCTCAGGAGTAGAAATAACCTCAATCTCAAGAAAATAGTGAAGAGGACCTAGATCAGACATAAAAAACTTCTCACTGAGACGCTCCTTGACAAAAGTGATATAATAAGAATCATCTCCAGCAATGATCATATCATCAACAAACAAAAGTAGAAGTGTCCGACCACGAGGCGAAGTGTAAATAAAAAGAGCAGGATTATGAGCACTAGTAGAGAAACCAGCTGCAGTGACAATAGAAGAGAAACAATCAAATCAAGCGTGAGGAGCTTGCTTGAGGCCATAGAGAGATTAGTGAAGGCGACAAACCATATTCTCAAGAGCAAAATAGCCAAGGCGGTTGCATGTAGACCTCACGTAACTCGTCATTGAGAAAGGCATTCTTGACGTCCAACTGAGAGATAGGCCACTGTTGAATAGAGGCCAAGGAGAATGCGAACGGGGGTCATGTGAGCGACAGGAGCAAATGTCTCATTATAGTCACGACCACGTTCCTACTGAAAACCACGTGCCATAAGACGAGCCTTGTAATGCTCAAGAGAACCATTAGAGCGAGTCTTAACCTTATAGACTCATTTGCATGTGATAGGAGTAACACGTAGGAAGAGGAATAAGATCCCACGTGCAAGTATGCTCAAGGCAGCGATCTCCTCTACCATCGCATGCTGCCACTCTTGATGAACAATATCATCACGCTCAGGAGGCCGCATAGACTGGCGATGACGAAGCCCGTATTGAGGAAGAGAGGCCGAAGAGGATCACCCGTTAGAAGGAGAGGGCACATCAGAAGAATGCTCAACTCGCGGGCGACGAGTATAGTAGAAAGGATAAGAAGAAATAAGGTCAAGAGTAACCTCTGGAGAGGGTGCTGGTGGCGAAGAAGGTGCCGACTGTGAAAGAGGCACCGGAGAGACCAAAGGCTGTGGTGGAGTGGTGACTATGGGGGTGGAAGGAAAAGTCAGGAAACAAAGTGGTTCAATAAGAGATGCTGAAGTGGAGGAAAGAGAAGGATGAGAATGGAAAGGACGAGACTCATCAAAAGTAACATCCCGAGAAATCTGCATCTGTCGACCAATAGGATCCCAACAATGATATCTTTTGAGCTCAGTGCTATAGCCCAGAAAAACGCACTTCATGGACTGAGCGGTCAACTTGGTGCACTCACAGGGTGCAAGAAGAACATAGCACACAAGAGGTGAAGATTGGAATAATCAGAAGTCTTGCCATAGAGATGCTCAACTAGGATCCCATCCTGAAGAGCAGAAGAAGCCTAAATATTGATCAGAAAAGTGGCAGTAGAAACAGCCTCTGCCCAGAAGTGTGGTGGAACAGCAGAAGCAAGCATGAGAGCACAGACTGTCTTAACAAGACGACGATGCTTTTGTTTAGCTACACCATTCTGAGCATGAGCACCAGGGTAAGAAAACTGAGAGAGTGCCCGGCTCAGCAAGAAAATCATAAAAGACTCCCGATAAGTACTCCCCAATAGAATCAGCACGGAAAACACAAATAGGAGTCGAACTGAGTATGGACTATGGTAGGGGCCCTTAGGCCTGATCGAGGTGTCCCTGGACCCTTGCAGCATGATGGCAGCCACACCACAGGGGCAAGGGAAAAGAGACTAGGAACTTCATGTTTATTTCTTGCTTAATGCCAACTATTACAATAGGCATCCTTATATAAAGGGCTCTCATAACAAATATATATAAGATCAATCTAAACAATATCTTGCGTAACTAAGATATAAGACACCAACTAATGCAACTAATGTAATCTGTAACTTGACAAACAAGTTGATGATGCTACTCCCTTGCTTCATCACATGTGTTATGAATGTTGTATGTATATTCATGAAGCCCAAAGTGTAATATATATAAGGAGTACAAGGGGATATTACAAGAGAATATGCCATACACAAATAAGGAAACAAAGGCATATAAGGAAACAAAGATTTTCTATCCTATTCTAACACCCCTCAAACTCATGGTGGATCACACACACCGAGTTTGGAGAGAAAATACAAATGGTGTATCCTAATCTGTGGCTTCATGAAGAAGTCAGCAATTTGTAACTCTATGGCACAAACTGTAAAACGAATACTCCCTCTTACACCTGTGAGCGAGTGTATGAAACATCCACACCAATGTGTTTGGTGAGATCATGCTTCACTGGGTCACTTTCAATACTGATAGCACATGTACTGTCAAACAAAAAAGTCATAGCCACCTCAATCAAGTAATCTTTGTCGTCACTGCTGTCATAGCTCGCAACTTAGCCTCTGCACTTGAATGGAAAACTACAGTTTGCTTCTTTGTCTTCCAGCTAATCAAGGAAGAAAAAAAACACAGTAAGCAGAAAGAGAACGACGATCAGAAGAATCACTAGCCCAAGTTACATTGGAGTACGCCTGAAGTTGCAGTGAGTTGGAGCTAGGGAAAAATAAACGACAAGAGATTGTCCCACGCGTATAGTGAAGAATACGAAGAAGGTGACTGTAGTGAAGATGAGTGGGACGAGCCATGAACTAACTAAAGATATGAACAATGTGAGCAATACCAGGATGAGTGCTCACAAGATATACCAAACTCCCAACAAAATGGCGATATCGAGTAGGATCTTTAAGAAGATCACCATCAGTAGCACAAAGCTGAAGGGAAAGCTCCATAGGAGTCTCAGCAATGTGAGTATTAGTCAGACCAGACCGATCAAGTAGATCCTGGATATACTTCTGTTGGAAGAGGTAGTAGCCCTCAGGCATGGAAGAAATCTCAATCCCAAGGAAGTACGTAAGCAAACCAAGGTCAGTCATCAGAAATTGCTCACTGAGATACTTCTTCACATACGTGATGAATGAGGAATCATCACCAGTGATGATGGACATATCATCCACATATAGAAGAAGCATTGTCCTACCTCAAGGTGAGATATGGACAAAAAACAGGATTATGGGCACTGATAGTGAAACCAACAACGGTAATCACTGAGCTAAAATACGCAAACCAGGCATGAGGAGCCTGTTTGAGGCCATAAAGAGCACGACAAAGACGACAGACATGGCCATCTAGAACAAAATATCCAAGTGGTAGCTGCATGTAAACCTCATGCCAAACACCATTAAGAAATGTATTTTTAACATCTAGCTAAGAGATAGACCATCGGCAAACAGAAGCAACTGCAACAAGGGTGCAAACAGTGGTCATATGGGCAACAGGGGCAAAAGTCTCATCGTAATCACAACCATACTCCTGCTGGAAGCCGCGAGCTACAAGACGAGCCTTGTAGCATTCGAAAGCGTCAATGGCATACTGAAAAGCCTCATCAACAACAATAGTAATAGCCTCTGCCTCCTTGGCGGCCTCATCTTCTACAGGAAGTGCAGAAGTAGACTACCTGGGAGGAGACTGAACCGGCAGTGGCAGAGAATGCCGTGCACTAGTGACATGTCCCTAGAGGTAGAGACCATCGAGTGTGATCTCCATAAGTGAAGACCACAATTTGTAGTTCATCCCATGGAGCTGTTTCTGAGAATGGGATCACAGCTGATGGAACGAAAGCCATTGGTAGGTGGCGTAGGATGGTGTGGCAACCAAGGTAACGAAGTCCAACAAGCGGTGTTGGACGGCGCGACGGTTAGACTGATATTTTTTGGGAACTAATATATAAGAAAACAAACAGGTCAGATCTGATATGTTCGAGACTGAGGCGGGCGGGCGGGCTCACGTCGGTCGGCGGTGCGGCGGGCGGTCGGGTGGCAGGCGGTGGGTGGTCGGATCCGGACGACGGGCGATTGGGCAGCAGGCAGTGAGCGGGCGTTGGGCATCAAGCGACCAGGCAACGGGCGGCAACTGCTTCGGCTAGGGCAGAGCGGTGGCGACTAGTAGGCGGCGGCGGATCCCTGGTAGTGGTGCAGAAAAACTAGGGTTAGTGTCCTAGCTTTGATATCATATTACGAATATAGTATATATATTCATGAGATCCATAGGGAAATATATAGAGAGAGTAAAGGGGATATTACAAGAGAATATGCCATACACAAATAAGAAAACAAAGACATATAAGAAAATAAAGAATTTTTATTCTATTCTTACAATATGGACCCTGATGGGCTGCACATGACATGACAAATAATAATTCACATTTTGGAATAGTCAGGAATGATTGACATAACTAACAAATAGGTGTTTATCTATGGTCCCTGTTGTGGCTACAGGCCAAACAGTAGAGAAGGGGACTAGTAGAAGTAGAGAGGAGCCAGATCTGTGCGGAAGGGTTGGTGAGAATGAGAGGATCCTTCCACTCCAGCCCCTCCTGGGGGCTTATATACATGAGTGGGGTAGAATGGGAAATCCCCATTCTACCCCTTAGTATTTACAAAGGATGAGGGTACATTAGTATATTTACACTGGTATATTCCTCTACACTATTGGGCCTATTACATGTTGGACTAGTTGCACGGCCCAGTCACGGGGGGTTGGGCCACTCCTACAACAGTACTCCCTCGACAGCAAGCGCTGAGGTCCCGATGGGCGAGCTGACGCGATCAACCACCCCAGTCCCCCGTTCCCCGACAGCAAGCGCGAGGGCATCGACTGGCGAGCCGATGCAACTAGCAGCTACGAAGGGGTTCGCGGAATCCCACTCCGATGCCAGGTCATCCAGCCGAGGCAACGCTTACAAGGCTTGACAGCGAAGTCGTCGCCGCCCCGCCAAGGCGGTGCCTACCAGGCGGGCGGTGAGGCGCTGCTCCGAAGCTGGGTCGTCTCGCCGAGGCGGTGTCTACCAGATGGACGGCGGAGTCGAGAGTTGAAGATGTGTCGTCCCGCCGAGGCGATGCCTACGAGGCGGACGACAAAGTCCCGCGCCGAAGCCGCGCCGGAGCCGTGCCGTCCCGCAGAGGCGATGCCTACGAGGCTGACGGCGGAGTCCTACGCCGGAGCTGGACCAGAGCCGTGCCGTCTAACCGAGGCGGTGCCTACGAGGCGGACGACGAAGTCCTGCGCTGGAGTCGTGCCGTTTTGCTGAGGCGATGCCTACGAGGCGGACGGCGAAGTCCTACGCCGAAGCCGTGCCGTCTCGCCGAGGCTATGCCTACGAGGTGGAGAGCGGAGTCCTGCGCCGGAGCCGTGCCGTCCCGCCGAGGCGATGCCTACGAGGCGGACGACGAAGACTAGCGCCGGAGACGGGCCGTCCCACCGAGGCGAGGCCTCCCAGCCGGACGGCGAAGTGGGGCGGCGAAGACGTGCCATCCCGCCGACGCGGTGCGTACCAGGCGGACAGTGGAGTCGTGCGCTGGAGCCATACCGTCCCGCCGAGGTGATGCCCACGAGGCAGACGGCAGAGTCCTGCACCAGAGCCGTGCAGTCCCGCCGAGGCAATGCCTTTGAGGCGGACGGCGGAGTCCTGGAGAGCGGACGCGAGATACGTAGGCCGAGGGCACGACGCGGAGGCAGGGAGGCAAAGCCAGTGCCCGCAGAGAGCAGGCGCTTGCGGTGTAGGCCGAGGGCGCTACGCACGCCGAGGCAAGGAGGCGAGAGCGCCTTTCCCCTACCTTCGAAAACAGTGCCCGCGGAGAGCGGGTGCTTGCGGCGTAGGCCGGGGGTGCTACGCACGCCGAGGAAGTGAGGCGAGAGCGCCGTTCCCCTACCTTCGAAAACAGTGCCCGCGAAGAGCGGGCGCTTGCGGCGTAGGCCGGGGGCGCTACGCACGCCGAGGCATGGAGGCGAGAACGCCGTTCCACTACTTTCCAAAACAGTGCCCGCGGAGAGTGGGCGCTTGCGGCGTAGGCCGAGGGCGCTACGCGCGTGGAGGCAGGGAGGCGTCTCGCCGAGGCAGTGCCTCCCAGGCGGACGACGAAGTCCCGCGCCGGAGCCGAGCCGTCCCGCCGAGGCATGGCCTACCAGGCGGACGGCGAAGTCAGGCCGCTCCGCCGAGGCGATGCCTACAAGGCGGGCGGCGAGGCGCTACTCCGAAGCCGGGTAGTCTCGCTGAGGTAGTGCCTCCCAGGCGAACGACGAAGTCCCGCGCCGGAGCTGAGCCGTCCCGCCGAGGCATGGCCTACCAAGCGGACGGCGAAGTCGGGCCGCTCCGCCGTGGCGATGCCTACAAGGCGAGCGGCGAGGCGCTGCTCCGAAGCCAGGTCGTCTCACTGAGGCAGTGCCTCCCAGGCGAACGACGAAGTCCCGCGCCGGAGCTAAGCCGTCCCGCCGAGGCTTGGCCTACCAGGCGGACAGCGAAGTCGGGCCGCTCCGCCGAGGCGATACCTACAAGGCGGGCGGCGAGGCGCTGCTCCGAAGCCGGGTCGTCTCGCTGAGGCAGTGTCTCCCAGGCGGACGACGAAGTCCCGCGCCGGACCAGAGCCGTCCCGCCGAGGCATGGCCTACCAGGCGGACGGCGAAGTCGGGCCGCTCCGCCGAGGCGATGCCTACAAGGTGGGCGGCGAGGCGCCGCTCCGAAGCCGGGTCGTCTCGCTGAGGCAGTGCCTCCCAGGCGCACGACGAAGTCCCGCGCCGGAGCTGAGCCGTCTCGCCGAGGCATGGCCTACCAGGCGGACGGCGAAGTCGGGCCGCTCCGCCGAGGCGATGCCTACAAGGCGGACGGCGAGGCGCTGCTCCGAAACTGGGTCGTCTCGCTGAGGCAGTGCCTCACAGGTGGACAACGAAGTCCCGCGCCGGAGCTGAGCCATCCCGCCGAGGCATGGCCTACCAGGCGGACGGCGAAGTCGGGCCGCTCCGCCGAGGCGATGCCTACAAGGTGGGCGGCGAGGCGCTGCTCCGAAGCCGGGTCGTCTCGCTGAGGCAGTGCCTCCTAGGCGCACGACGAAGTCCCGCGCCGGAGCTGAGCCGTCTCGCCGAGGCATGGCCTACCAGGCGGACGGCGAAGTCGGGCCGCTCCGCCGAGGCGATGCCTACAAGGCGGACGGCGAGGCGCTGCTCCGAAACTGGGTCGTCTCGCTGAGGCAGTGCCTCACAGGCGGACAACGAAGTCCCGCGCCGGAGCTGAGCCATCCCGCCGAGGCATGGCCTACCAGGCGGACGGCGAAGTCGGGCCACTCCGCCGAGGCGATGCCTACAAGGTGGGCGGCGAGGCGCTGCTCCGAAGCTGGGTCGTCTCGCTGAGGCAGTGCCTCCCAGGCAAACGACGAAGTCCCGCGCTGGAGCTGAGCCGTCCCTCCGAGGCATGGCCTACCAGGCGGACGGCGAAGTTGGGCCGCTCCGCCGAGGCGATGCCTACAAGGCGGGGGGCGAGGCGCTGCTCCGAAGCCGGGTCGTCTCGCTGAGGCAGTGCCTCCCAGGCGAACGACGAAGTCCCGCGCCGGAGCTGAGCCGTCCCGCCGGGGCATGGCCTACCAGGCGGACAGCGAAGTCGGGCCGCTCCGCCGAGGCGATGCCTACAAGGCGGGCGGCGAGGCGCTGCTCCGAAACTGGGTCGTCTCGCTGAGGCAGTGCCTCCCAGGGAAGCGGAGCCGCCGTTCCCCTACCTTCAAAGACAGGGCCCGCGGAGAGCGGGCGCTTGCGGCGTAGGCCGAGGGCGATACGTGCGCGGAGGCAGGGAGGCGGAGCCGCCGTTCCCCTACCTTGGAAAAGTGATGCACTCCCTGGTGCAGCGCGCGCGAAGACGCGATATTCAGGTGGTGCACCGCAAAATTGAGGCACTCTTATTTTAGAGTCCGTAGACTGGCGCGTGCGGAGGCGGACCTCGACGCTACATCTTATTTTAGAGTCTGTAGACTGGCGCGTGCGGAGGCGGACCTCGACGCTACGTCTTATTTTAGAGTCCGTAGACTGGCGCGTGCGGAGGCGGACCTCGACGCTACGTCTTATTTATACTCCGTAGACTGCGCGCGGAGGCGTCCCCCACGCGTCTTTGTTTATACTCATGCCCGCGTCTTTGGCGGAGTGTGCGCGCGCGAACGCGTACCTTTGGTTTATACTCATACCCGTACCCCTGGCTACGGAGAGTGCGCGCGCGAACGCGTGTCTTTGGTTTATACTCCGTAGAGTACGCCGAGGCGCGAGGCCGTCATGCGGTTTAAATAAAAAACGGGGACCAAAACAGAGGCATCAAAGAAATGGCCGAAGACTTGCGACAACAAAACACTTGAGAATGCAGCACCGAAAAAGCATTAAATGCTACGGTAGCCCAAAGCAAGCCAAAACCGGCAAAGCAAATACGGCCAAATCGAGTGCTCTCAGAATAGAACCGTAGCCGCAATGGATGATACGACGAAAAACCATCTCTTCAAAGCGAAGCGCGCAAGAAATACAAGGGATGCTATTAAAGCATCATACGTGATCACATGCAGTGCGTACCGGGCACAATGGTGGGGACGCGGAGTAGACTCCGTAGGTGCGGAGACCTTGACTACGCATAGCTCACAGCAATGGGTCAGCTCAGACTTCGGCAAGGCGAAGGCCAAGGTCGAATCGGAGTCTTTGATGCGAGTCGGGCTTCGTTATGCGCGGAGGAGGCGCCCCTTTCGCGGACTCCGGCTTGGAGGTCGGCTGTGAAGGCTTGCGGGGAGCCGAGCACGCGAAGGCGAGGCGGCGCCGAGGCCAGTCGAGGCCGGTCGCGAAGGCTGCTGTCCCGCCCACGCCGCGCCGCCTGTGAATCAACTGGCAGTTGCCCCGTATCGCCGCGTGCGGTGGCGGAGGCCGGCGAAGCTGTCTCACAGCTGAGCCAAACGCCGGCGACGTCGCCGCAGGGCTGAGCTGGGACCTACGAAGCCTCGCCGAGGTCGTGCGAAGGCCCGGAGGGAGCGAAGGCTGCGACTTGCTGCTCGTCGCGGAGACTTCGCAGCGGAGGCAATGGCGCAGAGGCGACCTCGCAGCTGTGAGCGGGTCCTGAAGACGACGCCCTTGACGTCGCTGTCGTACACGGCGAAGAGAGTGAAGAGGCGGGTGTGACGGAGACCCCGCGAGACGTAGTATTCATCGGGCTCCAGGGGGTCGCGCGAGTGCCTGGCCGAGGTATATACGCCATGCAATGATGCAGCCTGAGCGCGCCGAGCCGGAGACTTCGGGCTGGAGACTCCGCGCATGCATGTAGTCCCGCGCTTAGACGCTGAGGGCGCGAAGGCCGGAATTAGGGCGCAGACTCCGGCAACGTGCGAGTCGAAACGAAGTCCGAGGCAGATCATGCTGTCTGCGCGAAGGCCGGAGACGAGTCGAAGCCCAAACGCCGCTTCGCGCCAGTTCGCGGCTCTCCCCCTGGGCCGGCGCCGCCTCCGAGGCCGATACCAGCAGCCACAACGCCGCCATCGCATACGCCGTGAGCCTCCGTTTAGCAACCGGCGGCCGCCCCATTGCCGGCGCGCGCTGACCGGTCAGTAGGCCGCTGGCCTGCTGCGACTCGGAACGAGCTAGTCTGCTGTAAACAGAGA
Organism: Dendrocalamus latiflorus; assembly: GCA_017311315.1. Taxonomy (NCBI): domain Eukaryota; kingdom Viridiplantae; phylum Streptophyta; class Magnoliopsida; order Poales; family Poaceae; genus Dendrocalamus; species Dendrocalamus latiflorus. The sequence continues at coordinate 364,058 of CM029628.1, read as the reverse complement.
AACAGGAGTATATGCGCCCAGAATTTCAGAACAGAGCACGCCCAGAAAAACTGAACCGAGCGCACTGTAGTTCTTACGGCAAAAGTACTGGAATGTGGTTAAAGTTCAGAAAGCAAAATCTGACAATTGTATTACTCAATTGTCTCAACAATACTACTGAATATCTTCAGAATACACCAAAGACTACTTCTGAGTGCTAAACGCTCTAGCGACTAAATCGGATCAGAGATCCATATTAAACGGGAAAACAGACCTCGTGCAACTGCACGTTATTGACTCATGCAGACTGTCCACTTGCTGCGGCATTCTCTGCATGCTAACCGAAAGCTAACTCAAACCTGACGCTGCAATACAATAAAACTCCAGAGGCATACAACTAGGATTAAGTCCAACATCGGCCACTTTGCTTGGCGCTGTTTTCTCGGGGCGGCGCACGTAGATGGTGTTTGGAGCTGAGGGGAGCCGAGATGCTTGACACTTCGGGGAGAGAGTTGTCGTATGTACGCATGGACCGCGCGGAGACGAGCGGTAGTGGACGTAGGGGCCATGCATGCATGCTGATGTTTGCAATGCGGAGGTCGGAGTCGCCGAGTTGGAGACCTGGCGTGAACGCCGAACGCACAGAGACGAAGTCCTAAGGCGCGGAGGCCGAGCGGAGTACGAGGCGACGGCGTGCGGAGACGGACGCGGGGCCTTCGGAGAGGCGAGGCGCGGGGCCGGCGGGCGCCAGGCGACGCCGCCTGACTGCGCGCGGAGACATCGGGGACTCCGCCCGTGCCGAGGTGACGGCGCGCGGAGACGGACGCGGAGCCTTTGGAGAGGCGAGGCGCGGGGCCGGCAGGCGCCAGGCGACGCCGCCTGACTGTGCGCGGAGACAGCGGGGACTCCGCCTGTGCCGAGGTGACGGCGCGCGGAGCCGTCGGAGGCGCAGGGCCAGTGGGCGCCAGGCGACGATGCCTGACGACGGTGGCCGGACGCGGGCATACGTGCCTACGCGCATGAACAGATGGATACACACGCATACGTGCATGTCCGCGTGAGTGGCCACTGCCGGATCGGGAGCTCGACCGCGCGGAGACAAGCGGAGCCGGGGGTGGTGCGGAGGCCGCCGCGGAGTCCGTATGAAGCTCGGAGAAGGAGCGCGAGGACTGGCAGCGCGGAGGCCATGCCGCACGCGAAGTCCCACGTCATGCATGAAGTTGTACGCGGAGGCTGAGTGCCGCTCGCATCATGCATGCATGCATAAATGGGTGCTTGGATGCCCAGGTTGTACGCATGCATGAAGTCAACGTGGAGGAAGAGAGAGAAAATCAGTTCATGCATGCATGCTCACTTGAAGAGAGAGGCAATTACCGTGAGCGGATGGAGAGAGAGGCAGGTTCTGCATGCATGCACTTACGCGGATGGAGAGTGGAGATGGCCATGCGGACCGAGCTTGGGACCTCAGCCGGAGGCCCACTGCGCGGGCGAAGCCGAGCGCGGAGGTAAATGTCACGACGGCATGCCCAACGGAGGCCGACATTTCGCTTGAGGAGTCTGACGCTACACGTGCGAAGCCCGGACGGAAGCCGGTACTTTACATGCGAAGTCGGAGGCTGTGCATGCATTGTTCGAGCAAAGATCGAGGTGCTTGCTACCCATCTCCGCAGTCAGGACATCGCTTCCCTGCATAACCACCCCCAGCAGAGCGGGGATAGCGGCGACATAAAAAATAGGCGATGCGATCAGATCTATTCGATACCGCATCCACAAAACAGAGCGAGGTATACAGACAAAGCTCATATGACTAGATCCATTCAACACAACATCTACAGAACATGGCAAAATATACTTAAATTTTTAGCGAGCAAACTACTTACCTGTCGCTGATGACGCTCGCAAGAACTGCTTCCAGCTCCTTAAGCGACTTTTCATCCAATCCCCACGGACGGCGCCATCTGTTGTGGCTACAGGCCAAATAGTAGAGAAGGGGACTAGTAGAAGAAGAGAGGAGCCATATCTGTGCGGCAGGGTTGGTGAGAATGAGAGGATCCTTCCTCTCCTGCCCCTCCTGGGGGCTTATATACATGAGTGGGGTAGAATGGGAAATCCCCATTCTACCCCTTAGTATTTACAAAGGATGGGGGTACATTAGTATATTTACACTGGTATATTCCTCTACACTATTGGGCCTATTACATGTTGGACTAGTTGTACGGCCCAGTCACGGGGGGTTGGGCCACCCCTACAACAGTCCCTAGAATGATGCATCCCAAATTTTACTCGGTGGTACCACACTCAAGAACTGTTTGTGTACTTTTGCTTCTTTTATCATATCTATGAGCTATGTTTTTCCAGCATAACTGCACAAAAAATACCTCTGAGTGCTCTGAAGTTAGGAGAGTCTGATTATGTTGCATCAGGTAAATTTTGTGCACTTTATTGTCTTTAGCCTTCACTAGCTCTTTAACATGTGGAAGTACATCTTACCTTTCTTTCGATCCATGTTAACATGCTGGATAAAAACTGCTGAAATCTTGGTGTGAAATAATTGTTATTTAATACAGCAAGTTGTGTTGAGTTTGTAAAAAGAAAAAAATGACCGCTCTGTTCAGTCTAGAAAGGAAGGTAAAATTCGTAGGGGAGATTTCATTAATTCCTTGGTATAGAGGGAACCATGGCTGTTAATATACATGGAACCTTTCTTCCCATTTAGAGTCTAATAAAAATTAGCTACACAACATGGAAGTAAATCTGTTAAGTTCATCATCTATATGAGTTTAGCTGTTAGCTAAGAAAAGGATATATTCCTATTTTGATGCTAATTACAAATTTCATTGCTTTGTTGTACAGAGATCAGATACACCTTTTCTGTTTCTGATACTGCCCCTTTATTGCAGCTTACCTGATGCGATTCGTCATAGCCGGGAACCTTCTTGGTTTGCCAGCCATTACTGTGCCTGTAAGTGTTATCATGACCAGGGTTCCAAATCCCACCGGTAACCGGCCGGTTACCGGATTTCTCGGTCAGCTCCGGTAGGGAGTATACCGCCCGGAATATATAAAATGTAAATTTGAATTTTGTGACTGCATAATGCACTTCGTAGATTGATTTAGGTATTGTTTGTGGTAGATTAACTATTGTGTGAAGTAAAAATGCATGAGTTATTGTAACTCTAGATGGCATTGGAGGCATAAAAATGTAGATTAACATGTCCTATGTTAATCTACTTCATGTGTATGGTAGATTAACTACTTGCTAGCTAGATGGCATTGGAACTCCATGTGTATAAAAATGTAGTTTGTAACTACTCCATGTGTGGTAGACGCTCTTTCTTATCCTCAAACTTTATGGCATGAATTATTGTAACTCTAGATGGCATTGGAGGCATAAAAATGCATGGAGTAGTAACATGTAAAAATGCATGAATCCCAGATGACATTGCTAGCAAGGGGTAGTTAACAAAGTAAAAATGTACCAATAATGGTTTTCCACCAGTTTTTTCTAGTTTTTTCACCGGTTTTTTCCGTCACCGGACCGGTTACTGGTCCCAAGCTGTCCCAGTTCAAATTCTAGTTTGGCAAAATTCAACCGGTTTTTTCGGTAACCAGCCGGTTACCGGTACCGGCCCCCTAACGGGATTTGATCAAGTTCTGGTATTTCTAACCTTGATCATGACTCATGACTGAGTATATATCGCATCTTATAAGTCAACATTGTGTCTGAACTGATAATTTTTGAATTATTGTTGTATAAATATTTGGATATGACATTGGTACTATTTCCAACAAACAGAACTCTTGTGAAAGGTTTTAAAATAAAATATAGGAAAATATTCAGGATTTTAGTACAATATAGCTCACATACAGAAAAATTGTACTTTGCTAATATGTTACTCTGTATTCAGGTTGGTCATGACGAGCAAGGCCTTCCTATAGGCCTGCAACTGATAGGTCGTCCATGGGGTGAGGCTAGCTTATTGAGGGTGGCTTCTGCAGTAGAGGTATTGTACGCATGCATTATAGAAATTTAGTATTTGGGGTTTCCCAGATGAGAATGTGCTCATATCCAACAAGTCTAGATGTGCTTTTTAAGGCTGCATTTAGTATGAACCCTAATGAATCTCTGAACATTTCCATGCCACTATGTTACTCGATTCAATATTGAGAAAAGTTTTTTTATGCCACTATATATTTTTAACCACAGTTATGCCGAATACCATGGTATCAAAAACACTCCTTAGTATTATTTGTTCTTTTATTCTTTCACTGTCTTGGTCCATGGGTGTGTCATCTTTGTTGGAAAATGCCCCTGCATTTTTAGTATCAGGTAGTGACACTGAAACATGGATTTTTCTGATTGAAACACATCATTTTCCCCATCAAAACCTTTTTTTAATAACTTTTCCCATCAAAACCTATTTACAAGGTGTAGGGCATCGTTGATATTGCAAGTTTGCAATGTAAATACAACTAAGCTATAAATTACTCTGAGGGCGATTTTAAAGGAAATATGCTGAAGCATATAAAAATGTTAGAACGTTGTAAAAATGGTCTACCCACTGAATCTGAAAAGTACTACTAAGTGTAACAACATTATGAACGCGAGAAGAAACATAGCTTGAGGCTTTTTTTTACTTTGCAATTGCTTGTTCTGCTTATAGGACCCTGGTAAATTAAACAAGTAACATTGATTTTCCCTGCCTGTAGGAGCTCTGTCTGAAGAGAAGGAAACGACCGTCTGCATTTTATGACATTCTAAAGGCCTGAAACGGAACAGTACATAATTCTGCTGATATTGATTGCAGCCAATAGCCCATAGCCATCAGTCATGAACGACGTCGTGATATTGGCCGCTACATTTTTATTGGGAACATTTGTACACAGAAACAGAATACCTTCTTTCTATGGGACCTTCACCTTCCTTACATGGCCAGACAATCCTCCTCTAAATTAGAGAAAATCATCTGATACTGTAAAAATCCTTGTGTTTGCAAGCTGAGAAGGATCCATCCATACGTGAGTTGCTCAGTTACGATGCATTTCAGTATGTTTTGATTAGATATGAAACATAACGAGTCCTATGATATGCTCTGCCTTAATCGTACTCGTACTACTACTACTTGGGTGACAATGGTTACCTGCTATCTATCTATAGTACTGTAGCTCTTTGTTTTATACGTGTTCGCTTCAGGAAAAAAAATTGAAAGAACAGAAAGTATACCAGAAACCAAGAGATACCCGGGCAAGCGTTAAGACGACGGATCACCAACCATTGCAATCAAAATGCAAAGGAAACATCGATCACTAATTTCCATCGCAACATAGGACGAGTATTCATCATCAGCCATCATTTGCCTCCTCTCAACGACATGCTATTTTAAGAAGCTCCTTTTCGATTCCTTCCGTGGCTCCCTTTTCTCAGATGCTCTGCTCAGCTTTTGGCTTGTGTAAATAAACCGGTGAATTTGTGAGCTTAATCATGGTTATGGCGAGTAATTTCGTAAATCGAATTGGTTTAGTCCAAGTTTGAACTGAAATGGATTCGGAAAGATCTTGTGTGGATGATTTCAGTGAAACGCATAGTCAGGAGTAGTGGTTTTTCAATGTCTAAAAACAAGGGAGACATTGAACCAGAGACGTTGGTCCAGAGGCCATGCATGTATGTTTTCTGACAGAAAGTGCTCACTTTGAGTCCCTTGTTCGATTCGATGCATCTTATCGGGGGCTAGCGGAAGGGTTTCTTTCAAGTTGTAAGAAAAATTTGTGGGTCAATTTGAAGCGGTTTTGGTCGCTACTTTCTCATTTTGTTTTAGCTATTCATTCTCTTCACTTGTGTGTGTGCCTTGACGTGAGTACTTTCTGGTGTTTCTTCACTCCTGTTCTTGTTTTGATTTCGTGGTTGCCTGCAATGATAGAGTAAACGATGGGATAACCTATTCACACACGGACAATCCACCCATGTAGCAACTAAAATTGAAGATTTATGTTGATTTTGGTGTGTGTGTGTGTGTGTCTATCTCTTCTATTTATTTTGGTGTGTGATTTTCCTACAATTATAGGGCTCCGGAGAAAACCACCTAAATGATTTCCTGATCCCCGGTGATCATCGAAGGACCGAAGTCTTGCTACTTGCTGGCTCCTGCTCGCTTGCTCTTGCCTTTTGTTTTCCTCCTCTTTTCCTGAAAAAAGGACATGATATACGGGAGAGCAGCCCAACAATTAGGCCCAATAATGGGAGGCGGCACAGGCGGCTCCTCTGACTGGGAGTAGAAGCAGCAGCCGCCACCGAGCTGGATTGGAGAGGAAGAACTGAGGAGGAGAGGAATTAAGGGCGCGCTTGGTTGGCGGATGAGCTGATGCAGACTGTATGCGCGTGGTCAGGCTGAGGAGTGAAGCTCCTCAACCACGTTCCTTCTCAGCCTGATTCCAGTTGTTGTTTTGTATCCGCTCGTGCAGACTCTCTCCTCTCCGCAGCCAACCAAACACCATCTCCCTGCATGCGTGGGTGCGAACCACTCCGCATGCATACAACCAAACGCGCCCTAAGCAATCGAGCAAGACAAGCGAGAATGGTTTCTCTGTCGACATGGTTGCGCTACGCCGCCCAAAAGTTCGAGCACTCCGTCTTCCTCTCATGGAAGGTTGGTGCTACCTTGCTACCTCTTATCTCCTGATCCATGCAATGCCACTATCTATTTTCTTTTCTTGTCTTATTTAGTTGCCCTGCCTGCCTGTCTGTCTGCCACTCACTCACTAGTCGATCATTCTCGATTTGGAGCTGATCAAGCTAACTGCAGGAAAAAAAAGAGAACAAAATCATAGGAAAGAACATCAAAGAATACATCACATTTCCATGTACTATTAGACCAGTCTCAGTGGGGGTTTTATGGAGTTTCATAGGCATTAAATACGCTGACATGGCACTGTATTGATGAAGAGAGAGATGATAAAAGTTTCATAGTTGTATTGTTTCTAAAATATGGGTGTGTTGGAAACTGGAACATGAAATCTCCACTGAGACTGACCTTATGGAGCTTGCAACCGTCCATCCAACCTCGGTTTTATCCATCTATTCACACACATTATCTTGTCTTGCTCATTGTGGATTTTCCGTGGAGCAAAAAGATAAACATACCGTAGCAACTCAATTGTTACATCATCTTTGGCTAAGTCATGAACAGGGTAGACCAGTTTATATGCTTGTTTCTTCTCTCCGTTCATATTTTGCTTTTTGTTCGTCTTAATGCAGAAGTATAAACCAATATACTTCTATAGTTCTATTTTTGCATTTAGGCTTGTTTGGCATTTCGGTGCCTTTTTAAAATCACTTCTATATTTCTATTTTTGCACACAATAACTAACAAAACATCTCTATTTTAGAACCAAAACAGACTAAAAAATATGAGCACAACTCTAACGTAATTCCGAAATTTAACTTGAAAATTTTCTGCCAAATAAGAAAATCTTGCATATTTATGAAGATAGTGACTTGGGGTAGTAATTCCGTAGAAGATAGTGACTTGGGGCAGTAATTCTGTAAACAAACCAGGTCTCCTAAACAATTAAAGGTATTGGATTTTTTGTTGTTTGGCTTGCTGTTGGCAGCAGCAACACATGTGGCGAAGTTATTCAGTATGTGGAGTTGGAATCAGACTGATGGATGACTTGGATGATGGTGTACACATCTTGCTCTTTGGAGACAACTAGGGTTGGCAATGGGGACCCGATCCCCAATCCCCGACGGTGAATTCACCTATTAGGGGATGGGTCTGGCGGATTTTATTCCCCGCGGGGATTTTCGTGGGCAAAATACTGTCCCCATCGGGGATGGCGGGGCCGGGGCCGGGGAAGTGATCCCCGTCCCCGTTAACCGTCGGGGATCACTGACATGTGTCCTCTACATTTCATATAAAAGATTAGCCAAAAAACCCTAAACCATCCTCCCACTCGGCCACTCCCACGCCCCACCCTCAGACCCTCTCGGCCTCTCCCAGCCCAGCGCCCTAGCGCCGCCAAGACCCAAGCCAAGAGGGCAGCCCTCCCTTGCGTTGCGCCCGAGTAGCGACTGCACGAGGAGACCGGCGGCGGCCGGCGCATCCCCTGCGGCGGCGACCGGCGCATCCACCCAAGGCGGCGACTCTTCCTCACTCGCGGCGGCGGCTCTTCCTCACCCGCGGCGGCGGCTCCCCCTTCGACCCTTCCCCACCGATTCCTCTTCTCCACCGAGGCGACGCCACCTTGGATCTGAGACCGGCGACGCCCTCCTCCACAGATCTGCGACCGACAACGCCCTTACCCACCACCGCGGCGCTGCGGCCCTCGAGCCTCGGCCATCCACTGCGGCCCCTCGAGCCGGCGCATCTACTGCGGCGGCGATCGGTGCATCCACCCAAGGCGGCGACTCTTCCTCACTCGCGGCGGCGGCTCTTCCTCACCCGCGGTGGCGGCTCCCCTTTCGGCCCTTCCCCACTGGTTCCTCTTCTCCATCGAGGCGACGCCACCTTGGATCTGAGGCCGGCGACGCCCTCCTCCATAGATCTGCGACCGACGACGCCCTTACCCACCACCGCGGCGCTGCGGCTCTCGAGCCTCGGCCATCCACTGCGGCCCCTCGAGCCAGCACATCTACTGCGGCGGCGACCGGCGCATCCACCCAAGGCGGCGACTCTTCCTCACTCGCGGCGGCGGCTCTTCCTCACCCGCGGCGGCGGCTCCCCCTTTGGCCCTTCCCCACCGGTTCCTCTTCTCCACCGAGGCGACGCCACCTTGGATCTGAGACCGGCGACACCCTCCTCCACAGATCTGCGACCGATGACGCCCTCCACCGAGCCGAGCTTCTACTGCTCCTCTGGTACTCAATACTCATCTTCTTCCTTGCTAGTTACGAGAATATGTGGATGTGATGTACTCATTTCCTTGATAGTATGTGAAATTGTGAATATGTCATGTACTGCAAATCTGAATGCATTGATAGTTGGTATAGAAAACTGATGATAGTTGGTACTGCAAATTGATAATTGTGAATATGAGTAATGAGTGTTTATGCTACCTGGGAATGCAATGTCGACATTGCAATGATAGTTGGTATAGAAAACTGATGATAGTTGGTATAGAAAACTGATGATAGATTTTTTTTTTCATTTAGAACATTGCAATGTCGACATCTGGGAATGCAAGTTCAAGCCATGGTGAGCCTCAACCTGATGCTCGGCCACCCTCTCAAGGAGACACAGAACCGTCACAGAGCCAGTCACACTCTGTTCAAGACTCAGGGGCAGTGAAGGGAGAAGAGGTGGACATTGAAGTGATTGATGATAATGATGAAGAACAAGGAGATGGCCTTGTTGGCTCCAAGAGGAAGTTAACTTCAGTAGTTTGGAAGGAGTTCAAGAGGGTCAGTGTCAATGGTAAAATTAAGGCAAAGTGTAATTGGTGCAGCAAGCACCTTGGAGGAGATACCCGCAATGGAACACGACATCTTCATGATCATTTGAAGGTGTGTGTGTATCAGAAGAGTAAAATGAATGCAGCAAATAAAGAAGGAAAGCAATTTTCACAGAGTTCGCTTAGGTTTAGTTGTCAAGAGATAGGGTCAGTGGATAACTACACTTATGATCAAGAAGTTGCTCGAAAAGAACTTGCTGACATGATGGTGTTACATGAGTATCCTTTATTTATGGTTGACCACGCTGGATTTAGGAGATTTGTTAGTTCACTTCAGCCTTTATTCAAAATGGTGACACGGAACACTATTAGGTATGAAGTATATAGATGCTTGCTGTGTTATTATCTTTTATGCGGTGTCTAATTATTTTGTGATGCACTTGTTGACTTGTAGGAAGGACATCATGGATAACTATGAGAAAGAGAAGAGGAGGGCTATCAACTACTTGTCTGCAAGTAAAGCTCGTGTTGCTGTCACTAGTGACATGTGGACTTCTGACAATCAGAAAAGAGGGTACATGGCTATCACAGCCCATTCCATTGATGATTCATGGAGGGTGAGGAGTATCCTCATGAGGTAAGGTGTCATATGCATTAGAATTAATTAATCTGAAAATAGGAAGTATATTTGATGACAAATTTATTTTTTTGCAGGTTCATGTATGTTCCAGCTCCCCATATTGCTGAAGAGCTTAGTGAAGCATTGGTCAAATGGAACCTTGACGAGAAGCTAAGTACTGTCACTCTTGACAATTGTACTACAAATGACAAGGTAATTAGTCTCCTTTCGGATAAGTTAGGGGCAAGTAAGCTAATGTTGAGGGGTAAGGTGTTGCATATGCGTTGTTGTGCACACATCTTGAATCTGATTGTTAAAGATGGGCTAGATGTTATAAAATCAGCAATAGAAAACATTCGAGATAGTGTGGCATATTGGACTGCCACTCCAAAAAGAGTTGAGAAATTTGAGGATACTGCTAAGTATGTGAAAGTGGCAATAACTAAAAAGTTAGCTCTTGATTGCAAAACAAGATGGAACTCAACTTTCATAATGCTTAGCATGGCTCTGCCCTATAAGAATGTTTTTAATCGTTTGAAAAAGCTTGACAAACAATATGAATCAGCTCCAAGTGAAGATGAATGGGAATGTGCTGTTGATGTTGTGGAGAGGCTTAGGTTGTTTTTTGAAGTGACTGAAATATTTTCTGGGACTGATTATGTTACTGCTAACATATTCTTCCCAAAGATTTGTGAGATCAAAATGAGCATAAGGAGCTGGTCCACATGTGGCAACCCAATTTTAGAAGCTATGTCAGAAGGGATGAAAACTAAGTTTGATAAGTATTGGTTGGACATTCAGGGGCTGATGGGTATTGCCATACTTCTTAACCCTCGTTTTAAAACTGAAATGTACTAGTTTGCTTTGAAATGCTTCTTGGTGTCAATGGTGAGGAATGTGAGGGGAAAGTTAGAGAAGTCACCAAGCTGTTGTGTGAGCTAATGACAGAGTACCAAGTAGATTGTGATGAGGACAACATAGAATCTTCAGCTGCTATGGCACCAAAAGAAGCTCCTGCTGCAATGTCTATCTTGACTGCCCGTGTTGCTAAAAAAAGACCAGCATCACTTAGGCTGAAATCAGAGCTAGATAGGTACTTGGAGGATGACTATGTCATGGCTACAAGGGAAAATTTTGATGTACTCAGTTGGTGGAAGGTTGCTGGTATACGCTATCCCACTTTGAGGATGGTAGCACGGGATACTTTTGCAATTCCAGTGACTACCGTAGCATCTGAATCAGCTTTTAGTACAAGTGGGAGAGTTCTTAGTGAGCATCGTAGTCGTCTCACTCCCGATATGTTAGAAGCATTAATGTGTTCACGGGATTGGATTCGCAACCGATACAAAGGTACTTACTTGCATGTTTGTTTGTATATTTTGCATCAAATCTGGTATATTTCATTCTAATATGGTTCTTTCTTGTTTAATAGATCAAGATAGAGTTTTGCCTACAAGCTTCTGGACTTGTCTTCAAGATATTCAGGAAGGACTGCAGGTAAAATGTTTAAAACATACTTACATGCAATGGTTTGTGATACAATATGACTTGTTTCTTATCACCATCTGGGGATCAGTCATCAGATATCACCATCTATTGTCATGCAGGTTTGATATTCTTATCCTTTGCCTTGTCATGTGATTTTGTTATCCATGGCAATATTTCCATGCCATGTAAGGATTTTTTTCTTGTTTAGTATGGTGAGTAGCATGCATGAAATTTACAAAGCGAAGAAATAAGCACCTGAGGGATAAGCTCTAGGCTTTGATTCTTGTTTAGTATATTTTGTTGTTCAATGATCGTAGCTTTTTTAAGTATACTGTATGCATGCTCTGCCATATTGCCATATTACTGTATATTTTGTTGTTCAATGATTTTTTTAAGTATCTTGATGTCCATATTGCCTCTTGTTTCTTATGACCATTGCAGGGCCTGTCTATTTGATGGGGTCTTCCAATTTGGCAAGGTGGAAAGTGGAATGCATGTCTTCTCTTTCTGTGGAAGGATCTCACTCAAATGTGGTCTTTTGTGCTATCAAACTGATGTGATTTGCTCATTTGCATGTGTTGTAATAAGTACTACGTGATTGTGTTGTGTCATGGATGGAACTACTGAACTACTGTTGCTTTAATGTTGTGTTGTGGATTGATATGCTACTGAACTACTGTAGTCTGATATGCTACTGTTTAGATTGCTATGTTGTCAAGTTGCTAATTTAGTACCCTTGTAATTGTTGTTATGCTGAATTGCTGCTTATATATGCTATTCTCGGTTAACCTGTTGGCGGGGAATTTTGCCCCGTCGGGCCCCCAAAGCCCGTCGGGGAACGGGGACAGGCCCAACTTGGCCCCGAGCCCGGGGCCGGGGTTCGGGGAATTTTAATTTCGCGGGGATCGGGGACGGGGATTGGGTCCCGTCGGGGATGAGCCCCATTGCCAACCCTATGCACGACACATGACTCCGTTTCTACATGTAGTCATGATTATTCTTAAATTGTAAATTATCTGAATGATCGATAGAATGGGAAGTTAAATATATACGTAGATTCTATGGAAAACTGATATGCAAAGCCTGCTCCTTGGTCCGCCCACTAATTTTGCCACCACATGCTGAACTAGTACATACAGATTATTTTATGCTAATACAATAACAACCAAACCTTTTGTCCCAAATAAGTTGGGATAGGCAAGGAATAAAACCTCCTCAAAGTCAAAGAAATGAGAGTCTTGTAATAAAATCTACAATGCTAAAACCTTAAACCCTACATCCTGCCATCTGAACCGAGCCTAAATCACCGCCTCTAAACATTCTTCTTACGTCATGGTTCCGGTACGTGGATCACTAACTTCCATACGCTCCTATCTAAAGCCAACTCTTTGGATACATTCAAATCCCTCAAGACTCTTTTAACTGTTTCCTTCCACGTCAGTTTTAATCGACCTTTGCCTCTTCTTATGCTTTTGGTACGTCTTAAAATTCCACCATATACTAGTATCCTCTGTGCCGAATCCGGCTCGCTGCCTCCTGGAGGCTCCCCTACCTAGAGCCATCATTGTCCTTGTTGACCACCAAAACTCCAGCGTTGTGCCGCCCAGCGTGATTTGCCCGTGTGGCTGGCCATGCCACCCGCTACGATTCGCAGGCCTCCCTTCGTCCGGCTACCCACACGACCTAGCTAGCATCGTGTTGGCTCCACACTCGTGAGAAGCTGTCTCCCAACCGGTCAAGGGGGTATTTATAGCCCACACTATAAAAACTAGCTGTTGGAAGCAAAACTATTGAAAAATCAGGAATTCCGGTGGTACCGCCGTTATATGGCCGGTACTACTGCTCCCGTTGCAATAGTCAGAAAACTAGCAGTTATTTAGCAAAATCGGAAGTACCGCCACATAAAGTCCGGTACTACCGCTCTACCATTTTCTAGGGAGGAGAAATCCTTCCAACAGATGTCTTTCTGAAAAAAATGTACCGTGGATAAATCGGTGTCTTTTGTGCGTCGAATTTTCTTCACAGACAAGTCTTTGTTGGGGATGTCGTCTTGTTAAAAGACCCAGAGAAATCTGATGATTTAATTGTTCGACAACTGGCTGCCTTGGAAGGCTATGGCATGGCCTCTAGTGATGAGAAGGACGAGCATTTGTGCTTGACAAGGATCAATGCTGGTTCCTGGCAGACAACCAATCACTGAAGCCAAAGGTATGTATGTTATTGATGTATCAAGCAATAATATGCACAATTCCTAAATGTTTCTCAAATCTCGTACCAAACTTGGACAGGGGCTGAATGTTTGTTCCTAATGTTTCTGCAACAGCCGTATGGCCATGAACCAGGATGCACCAGTTCTGGCAGTAGAGCTTGATGTGGGAGAGATGGCAAAGAATAGTAAGATGTAGATAATTAGTGCTTTTGACGTCCTGTGGTGTAACATTTCCCTCCTATGGATTTTGTTATTTGAGATTATTTGCTTCGAGTAGAACCTCCATCTGAATGTTATTCGCTATTTGCTTGTGGATAAGTCTATAATCATCTTAAGAAATAATCATACAGGTTGCTGAATTCTGATCTTTACCAAGTTTTGAGTAATCCGTCTGGTGCTGTCATTGCGTGTAATATCTGGACTGAAGATTAGATGTTTATTTAACAAGGCGGAAATCAAAGTGTAATAAAGGCTTCATATCATCTACATCTTACGAAGATTGACAGATTGTGTTACGTCATTTTCAATACGATGGTGAGACGAGAAGATAATTTGTCCCATCTACATTGCAATCACACGACTTCGCATCATATAATCCAAGAAGCATGCACCTGAAAGAGATACAACCAAGAAGAAACGTATTCGAAGGTAGAAGGGCTGTATCAATCAATCGTCCTCGCTCTGAAAAAAGGCTACATCTATAGATGATCCTTATTACCGTGGATTTCTGTATGTGTTAGACAACAAACATAACAAATCCTGTAAATCATACTTGACAAATGGTAAGTCCTAATTTGTAGATGTTTATCTTCGCATCAGTTTCGGGACTTTCACTGCAAACGTGAATAGTGTCAAAATGGGTTGATAAAAGAATCAAGACATTTGTGCTCAAAACAGTCTCAGTTCTTGTGAGCTTCCTCGTGGTGCTTCTTAGCCGCGACATCACTAGGCAGATCAAGTCCGGCTGGTATCTTTCCGGGGTAGTTGCAGCTAGGGGAATCCGATCCAAGCATACTGCAAAGTTGAAAAGATCATCAACGTCACAGCAGTGCAAAAATATCATTTGCAAAACAATCACCGAAGGAAAGCAAAGCATGCCATTCACACACACGGAAGGAAAACTGACCTTCTGTCAACCAACACCATCGACCGGAGCTCACAGTTGGCAAAGCTGTAAACAACCAAGTGAAAGTTAGCAGTATGTTCTTCCCATGCAATCAAACCATGGTTTGAACATTTTAGCATTAGCACAAGAATCATCATAGTGAGTGTGTAATCCTGTTTGGTCATTATAATGAGACAAAGCATAATAAACTTTTTGAAAAAAATACTCCAATTTGGTTATACTATTTGCTATTGTTTCAACGGCTATATAGTACGAATATAGTACTGTTATGGCAACAATATATCTGCATAAGTTTGCAGAATATTGCTGGGTCGATTAGTTGACAATTAGCAAGGCAAAATGATTGTCAATGTCAAGACACTTACTGCTTGCCCACTTCCTGTCTTATGGTTGGATGACACTCCCTGCTGTACTTGCTTAAGGTGTGATATAAGAAACCACTATGGCTGACAATAGCTATCTCCTTTTCTTCTCTTGTCCATAACCTGCAAGTATATTCGAGGTGTAATTCAATTGAATCCATCTACGAAAATTAAGTTACTGGTCGACAAAATGGCCCATTTAATCATAAGGTTTTTCACTCAACTGTGACAATTCACTGGTGTATGAGAAACAAGCATTCAAAGCAAGCATATGTAGTGTAGGGAAAGCAAAGGGTATATCCAATGCACAAACTTCCGTTTTGTGCACAATCCTTCATGACCAGTTCTAGTTTTTCTTTAAAACGTCAAACAAGTGTTGATGTAGATAAAGTAAGATGTATGGTCAGTTTCAGGTCCTTACATGAAAGTGAAGGGGGAATGGTTGTCATGGCAGACTTAGCGACCACGGCGCCTCTTAGGCGCAGGACGCCATGGCATCCAGGCGGGCGCCATGGCATCCTCAAGGCGATATATGGCGAGCTAATGAAGGGCTACAGCTATATCTTCTGCACCTGCGATGATGCTAACTCCAGGGATGGCCCAACAAGCTGGAGTAAATTCTCTTGGTGTGACCAACAATTATGCAATAAATATGCCTATAGGGCAACATCCCAATGCCCAGCAGCAGCAACAATTCAATTATCCAAGTATGTCAAAATTTGGAGGTAAAGATTTCAGCTTGTGTCTAGCATTGTAGTCATCGTCCCTACTCCCTACCCTAGTAGCTCTGTGGAGCAGTGATGGGAAAAGAGCAATGAAGGGCAGGAAGATCGTGACCCACCCCTGCCAGCTGGCCAAGGCACTCGCCTAGCCGCTCGCCGTGGACGCTGAGGCAACACCGTGGACGCCGCAAAATCCTAGGCGCCCGCCTAGGTGGCCAAGTCAAGGTAAGCCTCCATGGCGTCCCCCTTCGACTTCCAGGACGCCAAGGCGATACCGTGACAACCATGAGAGGGATAGAAAAGAATTTGCTGGGAACATTGACTTATCTCTAACCTGGAGTGGTGAAGGTGAACAAATTGCTTGTTTGGCTGAACAAATTGCTTTGAATGATACAGGAAACACAACCAAAAGTGATACAAGATGCAGATGAATATATTATTGAGGTACTTGCGTTTCATGGTCATATTACCGAATTATTAGGCATCACCAGTTTCAAGACATTGATGACAAGGAACTAAGTGATCTTAGAAAAGAAAATTACCAGTCAATAAACTTCATGCCCCTAGCTGCAACAGACTCATTTGCTTCTCTGACATCAGGTTCCCAAAGAACATCCTCATCGTTCTCTATCTGTACAGAAAGCAAGCACACACATGTTATGGTACACCATTGCAACGCTGTTATAAACGGAGAGGTCCCATGAAATGACTCATGAATTTGCAACACTAGGTACTTGCCAAGGAAAAATCAATGGCAGGAAAGAGAGTCCGATATTCTGTTATACTCCTCCTCTTGTCACAGGGATGAACACCCTGCATTTTAAAATCAAATAAAAATGAAATATTAAGAATGCTTATTCATAGAATTCATTAAGACATTACTGATATGAGAAAACCACAGAGACAAACCAAAGCATCCAATTTCTCAAACAAGGATATTCAACTTAGAATTAGAAAATAATAAGCTGAATAAGTCATTCTAGCAACTGCCAAAATAGTCTATTTTAGTTAACACAAACAAAGGCAAATGAGGCACTAAATGATGATGTCATTATTTAGCAACATATGTACAATAAGAACTTCGTTACCAAATGATTGTTCATGTTTTATATGTGTTCTTCAGGAGAAGTAAATACCAAGTGCTCCCTGCAGGTCTCAACTGCAAGAAATGGTGGGCAGTTCAAACTTGAAACTGACAGACGTCCACTGTGTCCAGCATTTTCCACCATTAATGGTGGTGCACCTACTCCATCAGTACAGTTTTCACCACCAAAGACCCCCACTGCCGTTTGCATGGTCCTGTGAGATCAGTTCATGTGAAATACAGTGAGGCTCATTTAGTAATTACACACTACTGCAATGCACCATCATAGTATATTATGCCTCAGAACAGGAATTGTGATAATAATCTATACTAAATAGCAGCACGCACGCACGCATATATATAGATATACATACATATATACATATACATATATATTACATACATATATTGTTGGGGAAGTGGCTCCATCTTGGCCCAGTTGGCCCACAAATGAGCCTAGTAGGGCTTGTTCTTCTGGCTGAAGCCATGTTTTGGTATGCTTTACCAATGACTGAATGTGTATAATTCTATGGTAAAACTGACATACATAGCAGAGAGGCTTATGGAACACAGACAGAATTTACAGGCCTTTGAAATACCATGTTCAGTTCAAGGAAAGGAAAAATAAATTATTGTTAGGAAGATCGACCTAGTCTCTAGGTTAAAGCTGTGCTACAATTTATCCCAGTAACTTAGATGCTACATTCTCAAATGAACAGCAATGCCAACACTGACGAACACCATTTCTCAAACATTAAGCCTAGAAGAGGATCCAGAACACTAAAAATATATACAGAAAAGTCAAGGAAAAACTGTACCTCAGTAGAGGGGAAGTAATAACCAACTCAATCTTTTTTGCAAGTCCGCACCTTTTCACATGCTCTCGCAGGCAATCAACCTACAAATGTATGTAAAAATTAACATCCATGGAACTTGAAAATGCCACATGAAAGCAATTGAGTGATATTCCAATCAACATTATCTATCAGGCCGAGAAAGAAACTCAACTAATGTACACAATTACAGATGAACACTTCGAAATGAGCATGAACAAAAATTGGCCCACAACCATAAAGGAAACATGAGATGTCATTTTTACAAGTTATTCACTAAAGGCAGCTCAATGTCATCTGAAAAAAGATGTCTTCATTCTGTTTTGATGCAACTAGGGTTAGGACTAACATATTTTATCAGAAGTTGGTACTAATGATAGGGTTCTTGTGAATAACTTACAATAACATAAGATTTTGCATCTAAAATGGCTGTGGATATTTAAGAACTTTGCACCTTCCATTAGTAACATAATATTTTTCATGGTAGATAAGAGACAATCCCTCCAGGATTCAGCAATTGAAGCTCCAAAAAACAATCAATAAAGGCATTGTGGACAGTTTTTAACATAGACAAAAATATTGAACATTGCCATAACACTGCTAACAGCTACAATTGCATTTGATTGAAAATGTAACCATCCAAAAGTAGGTTCAATAATGAAAATACGTGATTGAATACCATAAGTAAGGATTTGTTACTAGGGAGGTGAGTGAATCAAGTATCCAACACTTTATTACCAAAAAAATCAAATGATTTTTTTTATCAGTAAAGCATCATGACATGATGCCACATTCACATTTTCCATTTGAACCATCTTAATAGTTGATTCTATTTTATCATGGACATGCTTGATACCAGGAGCACACCAAAAGAGAGTGGAATGTAGGCTACCATCCAATCCTGTGGCAATTTTTTCATGTCATGATTGGACAACAATAAGCACAAAAACAAAGGAAAAGGGCTTTTCCCGCGTGCATTTGTGCTTCAACTGTATCTTTTAGTACACTTATATTGCTTATTTTAACAAAACAGAGGCATTTTGGATCCAACTTCGGACGTGCAGATCGACTTAAATTTTTGACAAAAAAGCAGAAGCTTAGCTGGCCACAATGTGCACCTTTGTTAGTAGAACTGATAGCACTAAGAGCAGTGATTGAAATGGACAGGGATCAATTTCCGAAACAGAAACAAGAAAAGCTTACTTGGTTCCAGCCCAAAGGGGTAAGGTGAGCATCAAACAGCGCAGGTGACATGTACGCACTGAAATCCTTCTCGCCTTCCACATTGTGAATACCCTGGGCATGCCTCACCTGCATTCGTCAATTGGTTACAATTAATCAGAATGAACATTCTTTGAATGTTTCTTACAAGTTTGTCATCCAGTATTGGGGAAGAGCAGTACCAGGTATATGGTTTTGCAGCGGTGCAGAGGATACATACCAGTGCCAGCATTGGCCTCCATTTCTGCCCAAGATAAATAAATTATCCATTGAAGCGTTAGGCTGAGAACAACGGTATTAAGAGAAAATTGCATCGTTGTCACCTGTACTTCTTAAAAATGCAAATCCCCACGGGTACTTTAAATTCTGGCAATTCACCACCTATACTTTTGAGTTGGTGCAAATTACTACCTGTACTTTCAATTTTGGCAACTTGCCACCCGTACTTTAAATAAATTTAGCGCTATTAACTACCTATACTTTCAGATGCATTGCAACAAATCACTTGTTTTCTTGCTTAATTTTCTCTAGTACTAGCTCAACTCAGCCACGACGGTGCATTTGTTAAAAGGGGTGTGTAGCTCCGCTCATGAATATCGAAAGATTATGCGTACTAAACAGTGAGTAGGAATCCCTTGCGTACGAGATCCAGAATGCGAAATATGAGTTCCTTTCGTAATCAAGAAGATTGATCTTTAGTTAATGTGATCAAGAAGATTACATGAGAAGGCGGTAAACGATCACAACATCCTTAGGGAGGAGATGTTGTTGGTGATTTCAACGCTAATAAAAAAGGAGGAAAATGCAGCCTAGGAATGAGCTGTTGTCTCCATCCTAGGAAGAAGAAGAGAAAGACAGATGATGCGATCCACCAAACCAGGAAGAAGAAAGAAAGATGATGCGATCCACCAAACCAAAGAGAAGAGGAGAGGAGCGGAGAAGAGCGAATCGATCAGTAACATCTGGGTGGAGGAGATATATTAGCGAGATGAGATCTGGTGTTTTGGGAAAGGGGATGGTGCCATACACATACAGGACGAAGAAGAGGACAAGAGAAGAGAAGAGAAGAGGGTACGAGGAAGGGAGGGGGGACACTAGCAATGGACAATCCGCGCAAATCCAAGAACTGAGACGACCGGGCCTAGGAATACAAACAATACAACAATCTAAGGAGAAGCCCAATTTAATTAACGGAGAGGAGGAGGAGGAGAGAGAGAGGGAGGCTTGTTAAATACTACCTGAGGAGGAGGAGTTTGAGCAGCGAAGGGAGGAGACGGTGGCGCGGCGGGAGGGCCGTCTGGCGGAGGAGGAAGATGAAGAAGAAGAAACAGCAGCAGCCGAGATACGGAGGCCTGGGGCGGCGCTAATACGACTAGTAATGACAGTAGTAGGATGCATTGCGGCTGAATGGATCTTGCACTTGTGAATAGAATACACGCAGTCCAGCAACTTGTGACTGGTTTGCTTTCTTCTCGTCTCGCCCTCAAAGCCACTGCTTTGCGGTTCCAACTTCTCCTTGTTTTCTTTCTGCGTGGGTTTCCCATCAAGTGTACACACCTAACTATTACCCACGTCACGCCCCTAAGTTCGAATATGCTCGTAAGATGCCCATACGTAACGAAATTCTGAAAAAAAAATTGTAGTACATATCATCAAATGAATATTAAAAAGAGAGACGTCTTATCATCAAGAGTAATGTTGGCACGGCTAGATCCGCAATTGTCGAGATCGTTGCTCCGGATCTGCCCTCCATGCCCTTGTTGGCTTCGCGATTCTTCCTCATCTCTGACGGTGTACACCTCGTCTGAGCCGATGTACTTCTTCTCCATGTTCATCGTCTATGCCGGTGTACTCCATGCTCCGATCGTCGACATCGGCGGTGTACACTTTCACTCCATCATTGTCCTCAGTAGCGTATACCAACGCCTCATCCACGCCAGTGTGCTCCTCTTCTTTACTACCAAGTACCGCTCCGCCTCTCTCTGTAACACCCCGACGTAACAAAAACCCAAGATATTACCTACAACCACTACAACTACCAATCTAAACCAATAAGTAGGTATTAACATCACCTAGATATTAAGAACAATATTCTACATGAAATTAAATATAAATTTCAACAACATGATAAATTAAAATTTTAACTTAATATTCGATACCAGAAACATTATAAATAAGACTGAACTAAGCAACACATCATCTAGCATTACGGTCTATAAGAAGCTAAGAGAATCCACAGATTAACCAATTATTACAATGAATGAAACCAAAACCAAAAGTGAAATATCACTAGGTAAAGTGAAGAGCTATAATATGCAAATATGCATGTGCTACTCCCTCCATGCATGTCGCCTTCAATGCTCACATAAAAACAACAAATAAAGCCAGGATAAGACCACGACTCAACAAGTATGCAATAAAATAATAGCATCAACAATTTATCTTTTACTCAATTTTCCATTGTTCTATTTTCTTATATCAATTTCTCTTAGCGCAACACAATTGTCCTTTGTAGATTATACCGGTATAGCGGAGGGCACACCCGTCGATGCCACCCTCTGCCTCTATCCCATGGAGGTCCTACTGAAGTATATCTTTCCCTCCATCCCATGGAGGTGCTTATCTCTATAGGTCTTACTCAAGAGTACGCCGGAAGTAGTCACATAGCATTACTCATAGCTATTGGCTCTCTCACTGCTCTGGCTCGTAATGCACATGTCATGTCATGAATACGATTTATCATCATTGTTATCGCATGTCACAATTGCCACCAATTTAATACCATAATGAATAGAATATGAACAAATATCGTATGGTATAAACAAAATAAAAAATATCAACCATCATTTTACTATGCACTTGCTTCTTTAATTGCAACGGCCGGTTTGATTAGGAGATAACACAATCAACGCAACTCCTATAGAAATTATTCATCCTCAACACAATCCATAGCATTATAGGGCAACAAATAAATGACAACACTCCAAAACACTTCCCAAATCCACTCTTTTCCCTCTTTACCGAATAGCCCCCCTTATTGTCTTGGTACTAAAAATATCATAACTCTCAGCTCCCACCTCGTAAAATAGCAAACCATACCAGTTCTAAAATCTATACAAAATTCCCTACGTTTTCTTAGTTGGCCAATTTTTTAGATGAAATCATCTAAACCCCTATTTTTAACCCAAAACACACATCTGTCTTCTCTTGGACAACAGAATTAATAATTTTATATCTTTTCATCTACATGAGCAAATATATTAAACTATAATATTTTTAGAATCTACAAAAAAATTTCTATCACTTTCTAGTTATTTTTAAAATTTAATTATGGCATCAAGTTAGTCAAATTAATGTTTTCCCACGATTGTGTCCAGCAGTAACCCCGTACCGGACAACAGCTTTCCAAAATTCATAACTTCTATTCTACTTATCTAAAAATTGTGTTCTTATACTTTCTGAAAACTTTAAGAAATTATCTACAATGTTCATGTTGACCAAATTCACATATTAGTTCATTCATTATTTTTAATCTACTACCTACTATAGGCAACATGACAAATTCTACCGGATAGCAGAATAAAATTCATACCTCACAATCTACTCATCCGATTGACAAGAATTAAAATTCTACAGAAACCCAACGATACCCTCTACAATTTTCTAGTAGATAAAATTTCTAAATTATGCCTCTATACTATCTGTAAAAATAGTACAACAGTACCGCAGGTGAAACCGATCGAATAATTCCTCCCCCCGAAGAGCACTTGTTATCTCCCTCTAATCTGTGTGTTGAGACTCTAATTAAAATAAAAAAAGAGGGAATAATCAAGTCATTACCCACAAATTAATTAGTAACTGCACAAAACTATCACGAAGTAGCACAAAACAGTACTAACCAGTTTTGACCACTAGCTACCTGTGCAAAACTAGTATGAACAAGGACAAAACAATAGCTAACTCGTTATCCATCTACTGTGCAAAACCATAAAAAATAGTACAAACTAGTTACCATGCTTTCCTCTTGCTACACTACTGAGATGCTGATTCGGGCTGCTGACTGCTCGTCTGTGGCAGAACGTCACCCCGGCCGGATCCACTCCTCACCGAAACAATCAACATCCGGCCTGCCTTTGCCTCCCGTGCGAAAGCGCGCACGTGCTCCCCTTTTAGGTGGGTCCTACTATAGCAGTAATATGGCGGCGCATAAGAGAAAGGAGTAGCCGAGGCTCCGAGAGACTAGGACCCTGTTTGTTTCCATTTAAGATTATTATAATCTATCTTATAATCATAAGTGAAAATAAACATCCTAGATTATAAGGTAACTTATTATAATCTAATAGCCCAGATTATTGTAATCTAATAAGCTCAAAAAAGGAGCTTATTTTATCTTATAGATCCACCTTTTATCTTAAAGACCATAAAACTTTAGGAATATTACCCACTTTGCCATTCATCCATCCCCAACTCCCTTGCCTCTCTCTCAAGGACATTGTAGTCTTTAAACATTCGAATACAACAATCCATAACTCTGATAATCCAGGATGCCAAACACTTGACAACTTATTTTCCACCAACTTATTATAATCTAGCAGGGCGAAGCCCAATAGAGGCCCGTGGGTGCCCAGGCACCCCCCTCACTTCCAGAATTTCTTAAGGATTGGAAAAATTCGGCCCTATAGGCACCCCGCATGGCCCAAGATGAGGCACCCCCACCAGGCCGGCAGCCCAACAAGCCCACTGTGCACCCCCCACCCATTTGCTCTAGCTTCGCCACTAATCTAGCTTATATAACCTCCACCTATAAGCTAGATTATAATAATCTTAAGTGGAAACAAACAGGGCCTAGGTTGAAGAATCAAAAAGGTTGGCCATGTCACATTTTTTCATGACTATCATATTGAGATCTAATGGTTAGGATCGGCTGAGCGAGGACTTGCCCAAGATGTAAATACAAAATACGTCCAACCCCTCTACTCCCACTGGACGCCGCCTCCTCTCCTCCCTCGTCCCCCTTGCCTCCCTGCCGGTGCACTGCCGCCGTCGGGAGATCGCCTCCTCGTCTTCCCTCGCCTCCTCTTAACAGACGGCTCCACGTCACTGGTCACCAGGCCTATCGCCATCAGATCCATCATCCCTGAGGTCACTATCGTCAGATGCATTGTGTCCGAGGTTGCCACCTTCGAATCTAGCTAGTACACCTCCGCCTCTTCCTCCACCTTCGGTACTCCGCTAGGGTTATCGTGCTCCTCGTTGGTGTCCCCAAGCCCATGGTCGTCTAATCTCATGGGTCATCGTCCTTGACACTAGAATTCTCCACCCTGGTGTGATGGATCCCGGGGACCCCGAGGTCACCGCATTTGGATCTAGTGTCCCCGTGGTCACCGCTGTTGAATATGATCGTAACCACCATCAGATCAGGCCATCCTGACAACGAGGCTGTGGAAGAGATGGTGGATCAAGAACATGGAGCCGTAGCTGGAGCCAGCCGACCATGTCGTCAGAAAAGGAGAAGCGGAAGGTGGTGGCGGCAACGGAGGAGAGTCAAAGAGAGAGGCCTTTAATGCTAGCCCCAACCGTCCCTGGTCGCTACCGTCGAACCCGATGAAGAAGCTAGAGTTCGATGGATCTAGTAATATGTAACATTCGGAAATTTTGAATTCTAGGAAATGTGTAGTCCTTGAATTATTTTGAAATGTATCTTCTCGATATTTGGATTTTAGTGGATTTCCTTTGAATTTTTGGGTTGAGGTTCCAACAAATGAAGAAAATCATGAAAAATGAAACAAATAGAAAGTCATGAAGGAAATATGAAAATAATAGAAAATTTTAATTTGAAATTAAATCTAAAAATATGATCCATCAAAAAGGGGAAGAGTATAATTTGAATCAAAATTTAAAATTTACTTTGGGCCTAGTAATAATAATAATAATAATAATAATAATAATAAACAAAGGTAAGTGAATAATAATAATAATAATAACTCAACTTTATGCGCTTTTTCTGTGTTTGTCAAT
This sequence comes from Dendrocalamus latiflorus, assembly GCA_017311315.1. NCBI lineage: Eukaryota > Viridiplantae > Streptophyta > Magnoliopsida > Poales > Poaceae > Dendrocalamus > Dendrocalamus latiflorus. Next base: position 339,010 of record CM029628.1, on the reverse strand, counting down.
ATACTCATCAAGGGGGAGATTGAGAGACCATGTGGAGGTATCCCCATGCTTGTGATGAGTAATTGACGCTTGAGTTAGAGAGCTTGAGTTTGTTTTGAGTATTTCATGTTTGAGTACCTTTCACTAATGCTAATGTATGATTATACTGTTTCGAGCGGTGCTATGTGATATTTTCTTGTCTATGATGGCTGCAGGACTTTGAGGCTAAGTCGTGGCGAGGCATGGATGGTCGGACTAGACACAAGCGGTGCTGAGGTCAAAGCGGTCGGGAGATGCTGAAGACGGCGATGATTCGAAGTGGTTGCAAGGCGTGGATAGCAAGAAAAGAGGAAGCTTCCAGGAAGGTGCAGGAGGGGCATTTCGGTAAAATACGCAAGGCTGCAAAATGGAAGCGGATTCAGTTGAAGCTGATGGGTAAAGTGTTGTAGCAAATGGGTTGGAGACCCGGTAGTAAAAGGCTATAAATAGAAGAGGTTAGGGTTTGGAGTTGGCATCCTGGTTCCCTCCTCTCTTCTGCATGTGAGGGTCTTTTCCTTTTTGTCTCTTGCCCATTTGAGAGTCTGAGAGTTGGTCTACATTTCTTGTTTTTCCATTCTTGGGTGTGTTGCTCATGATGCAAGAACGGGGGATGAAATGGTTGTAGCAAAACTCTATGTAATCATTCATCTCAATGTATCCATTTAAGATATCTTGTATTCTGAGATGGTTTGTTTTCAGTTTTTTGCCTTCTCTGTGTTTCTTTTGCTTCAGGATTGCCCTCTGTTCTTCACTGCCTTCTTTGGTTTGATTTGATTCTTGGGTTGAATAGCTATGGAATCGTTTTGCTCTGAACTAGGAATCAGCCTCAAGGTCATTTGGCCAGTCCATTCCTGAGAGCAAGAGGCTGAATCAAAGAACTCTCTCATCTCTAAATCATGTACCCCAACTTCCTCTGTTCTTGGATTTTCTAGGGTTTTACTGTTTCTGGAGGTAGAGCAATCTTGGTTCTTTATTGTCTGGGCGAAAAGATTGATATATGTTTGTGCTTTCTTGTTATGAGATCCTTCCTTGCTGTGATTAAGAGTCTCATGATCAATTGATATGAAAAACTCGAGCTATTCAGCATTTGGTCTCATCTTTTCTCAAGCATTTTAGTTGTTAGTTTAATGCTCTTTCTTCAGTCAGATTGCTATTTGTTTGCATTCTCTTGTTCCTGAGATCCAGCTATTATTCAGTTTGAAGTCCAAATCATTTTTCCTGAGAAGAGCAGCAAGGATTCATCCTTTCCCTCTATGTTTCTTGTTTTCGGCAAGTAGTTACTATGCTGACCTTTTTCAGTGTCTTCAGTTTTCATTTGCTGCCTGTCTGCAATTCTTTTTGATTTGCTTTTCTTCCTTTAATGTTTCCTTTTGTAGCTCCATTTCTTCTTTGTTTTGTGTTTCCTCTGCTTTGCGGTTCACCGAAAACTAAATTTTGAAACCAACTCAAAACCAGAACTACGCCTCTGTTTCTCAGACCCCAGTCAGACCACTAGGGTTAGCGGTCAGACCGGCTCGATCTTGACGGTCAGATTGGCCTCAGTGTGGTGGTCAGACCGGCCACGTAACCCCGGTCAGACTGGGAGTCTTTTGGCAGTCAGACCGGCCACGTAACCCCGGTCAGACTGGGAGTCTTTTGGCAGTCAGGCCGGGCGAGTAGGTCTGGTCAGACCGGCAAAGCAACGGCAGTCAGACTGGGCCCTCTGGACTGATGGTTTTCTTTGCTTTGTTTTCTGTTCTTTGCTTCGGTTTTTCAGTGAGCTTCTCTCCTCTTTCTTCATAGCTCCTATAGCTATCGGAGAAGAAATTTGTGTGAATACTTGGGGCGGATTTGAAGGCACCATTCACCCCCCTCTGTTGCCATTTCCGATCCTACAAGAACGGTTGGAGAAGCCGAAGATGATTGAGGGCTGCCAGGTGGTTGCAAGCGTGGTTGGCAAGGAAACAGGTTTCTATTAAAGCACTGTGCTCTGTCTGTGCTAGCGGGTTGTCGTGTGTGTAAAACTCGGTGTTAGTTTGGGTTAACGGGTTACCCCCTGCTATTGAAGACAATAAATAGGATGGTAGGCTACCAGTCTAGTTTGAGGTTTTTGGTGAAGCGTTGGGTTTTATTTTCTGTTTCTTGCGTGAGTTGTTCTGTGGTCGAAGCGCTTGTACTCCTGGTCCTCCTGGGTGGAGTGGCTATAGAAACCTCTATGAGTGCAATACATCAATCTGTGTGCTTCCATTTGAGTTCTTTTGTCTGCTTGATATTTGGATGATTTGATTGCGTTTTCTCGGTTCTATCTTATCTTCTCTTTTTTGAGAGATTGTGCTTGCTTGGTTTGCTCCAGATTTGACTTGCTCTGTGCTAGGAATCATCCTCAAAGCCACCTTGGCTAGTCTATTCTCGAGAGCAGATATCGTCGTAAGCATTCTCCGCGATTTCTAGCAGAGATCTTGATTTTGTTACCAATCTTTCAATTAAAAGTCAGTGCAACTTCTTGAGATCTTCTTTTTTCTGTGTGCAAAGTTTCTTGGCCTTTTGTTCTCTAAGTCAAAAGTTCTGCCTGTTCTTGATCTTGCGAGTGTGCGCCTCTCGACCTTCCTCTGTTTCGTCGGATGCGCTAAGACCATGGCTATTTCTGTCGACTTCTTGTCTTCTGGTATTTCTGGTCGTTTGTAGTCAAAATCAGTGCAAAGCCTTGTCTGGTACGTCGACCCGATTTACAAGAATGTTGGTTTCGACCATGGTCAAGTACTAGACTGCATCACACCCTTTTCGACCACGCTGATCCTCTGTCGTGGTGATCTGGTTTCGACCACGTTAATCATTCGACTACCTATTGGCTTACGACCACGTGATTACGATCAAAGAACTGACTGTCTTCTTTCGAGTAGGTTGATCGATCACAAGTTGGCGTTCGATCACTCTGTACATAGACAGTCACCTGCTCGGTCGTTTAGACTACGGCAGAGAGTTTTCGACCGCTTTGGACTTCTTCGGCCAGCATCTGTTTTCGATATGTTTTTTCTCGGTTTCCAGTGAGCATTCAATATCTAACTTCATAGCTCTGTAACTATTAGAGAAGAAGAGTTATGTAAATACCTGGGGAGGTTTGAATGCACTATTTACCCTCCTCTGTTGCATGTTCGGTCATACAATTTCCTTTGTTTTCTGTGTACTGCACTCACGTGCATCACACGAAGGCTGATAGATGCAGATTTTGATTTGGGTTTAGGGGTGAGAAGATATCTTTTTCTTGTGCGTTTTTGGTTAGTTTGCAATTGTTGCGCTGTGTTGGTGTTTCGATCTGGCGATACTATGGAACTTCTTGGTTGTCCCACTATTTCACACAAGTTGCTACAGTAACTTAGAAAAAAATATGCTCGCAGGTTAAAAATTTTTAAAACAATATATTATAAAAAAGGCTTCTGCTGTGGATCACAATGATTTATCCTCTCAACGATCCTAGATTAATTGACCAATCTGAAGGATTTGCATATAGTTGACTGTCCAAAATTGAAGAACCGGTGCGAATTAGGGGGAACAAGAATATGCATGCACACATCCGGCTAAAATTCACCCTCTTGTTAAGCCCTATCTACTTTCCCCCCTATACCACCAGCACCGTACCATATTGCTTGTATATTTTACTTTCAGTGATTACCATTTCTCGGTATTTTACTATTCTGTTTTGCATTCCTTGCGTTGGTTGTATTTTCTTTTCACTGTTCAGAATTCCTTATACAGAAACTATTACTGGAAATTGCACAATCGGAGGAAAATCTATGTATAAAGATTCCAGGGGATGTTTGTAAGTTGAAATAGCAGCAGGGACATGACTAGTACCATTTTCAATGATGAATTAAGAACTTATGTTTGTTCACCGTGACGAGCGAAACATGATTTGATACAGTTGTTTTTATTCAAGTATATTTTGATCCATGAGATATATCCCTGGTTCTTGTATAGTTGTATGCTGTGTGAAGCTCAGACAAAGCCTAGTCTTGCTACATTTCTCGCCGGGGTTTCAGTTAAAAAAAACGGAACTTAGAAAACATATCGGCGACAGCGCATGCTGTCTTTCACGACACTGCTTATGTCATTTCTTGTTCTTCTTTTCTTGTACAATTGATCACCTTTTTTTTTGCGAGGTCTCGTAACTGCATAGTAGCGTTACTGTTTGTCGGTACTTTTCGGTTTTTAAAACCGACTTTTAGTTTCTGCTACAGTACTTAACTTTTAAATAGAGTATTATTTTTTCAAAACAAGATTTACAAGTTAATTGTAATATACGTTAAAAACCCAATATCTATACCATCCAAAATCGCAAGCTAATATCTCTCTTCGTAATTTCTATCACAAACAGTAAAAATTCAAAAATTTTAGTCAAATCTATAAGCCACAGCCATAAAAAAACAGACCCTATACGCAACTGCTTTTCCTACAACACCGACCGCCGCCCCTCACAATGTCATTTACCGATCGATGTTCCCTTTAATCCCTGTAGTTTCTGCTTTTTGGGGAGTAAAAAATCCATGTATAAGATTAGCCGCATAGGTCAAAACACCTTGATTGCAACATGCTGAACACTTTATAACCTCAATAGATATATACATATCCGTTTTATGTGATGAAATTTAAAAGATCATGGTATTGAATGTAAACTATGTTTCACACGCAAACACAAGAAATAAATCATTTAACAGAAAAGCAACACTCCCATGAAGCAGGCGAATGAAGCATCACTGATTAACGATTGCCCTACTTAGCGAGAACAGGTCAAAATCGGATGATTTGCAAGTTTTGCGAGTACTTCAAAAACAACAGTTTGGGCGTTTGGCAGTCACTTATTAAGGATTACCCTGGGCCTCTTGGATTCTTCCCTCTTCAACATTGCACTCTCTATCTCGCTTACTATCTTCTTGGTCGTATCTTCACCGTCTTTGTCGTTCAATTTCAAATGCACTTCTTTGAGTCTTTCAAGGTTTTCTGCGCCAAAAAGGCCCTCTAACATGTTGAACTCTAGCTCAAGCCTTTCGAGCTCTGGCATGGCCTCTTCTGAAAAACTAAGTAATGGCAAGAGAGGAACAGAGAAGCGAAGAAGCTTAAGTTTGTCAAATCCGCCAGCGGGAACTACGATCTCCCCATCGGAGCACAGCTTGTTTTCCGCAAGAATGGTCAGTGTTTCTGAATCCTGCTTTGCTTGACTCAATGAAAACGTGAGAGAAAACAATGCCTTTAGATTGCTAAGGTGGCTCAAGTTATCTTTCCGGAGAGCTGTTACTGACAGGGTTAGCTTCTTGAGAGCATCGAGCTCTCTGATCCATTGGGGGAGCTTAACCATCTTGCCAGACAACTCGAGGGCAACAAGGAATTTTGGAGGGGTAGACAGACCATCCAATGATTTGAGAAACTTAGATGACTCGTCATCTATTACGAGGGTCTGGAGAGAGTAGCCACCGAGGTACTCGATAGAGGAGCTTAAATCTTTGAAACTCGAATCATCCCCCATAATGTTCAGCTTGTAAATGGCAAGCTTCCTCAGCTCGGTCAAATGATGAAGGTCTGCTGATCCCCCAACGATCTCAATCCCCAACAGTATGCGCAGGGCCTTCATTTTCTTCTTCTTCTTCAATTCTTCGGGAAGCTTCAATGCCTTTCGTTTGTTTCTATCCCCACCAAGTATGTTAACCAGTCGTTCAAGCTGGCATACTGTTTTAGGCAATTCAACAACATTCGTCTCTCTTATGTCCAGAGTCTCCAGGTTCTCAAGCTTTCCAATAGTTTTCGGAAGCCGTTTAGTGTCTGTTCCTCGGAGGCTGAGATACTTGAGAAGAAGCATATTGCATATCTCCTTCGTATGGTGCTGTTTGAAACCCGTGCAGCCTTCAAGATCCAGGACCTGTACAATTTCAAACTTGAACGAATGGGGAGGCAGTTGGTTCAAGCTCCCAAACATGGTCAGTGACCGGACATGAGACAAGTTCATCTTCTCCATATCCTTTGCATGTTTGGAATCACTGCCTTGGAGGGACAGCCGCCGGACTTTGCTGCTAGGTAGATGCATGAGCCAGTGTCCACCAACCACTGTGATGAAATTCTCTTCGCTCGCCTTTGCTACAATGTGCTCAAGAACCATGTCGTGAACCACACAGTTCTTTACCTTTCCATTGCTGCTGTGCTCTACAGGCCGTATTATCTTCCTCCTTATGAGATGGTTGAAGTATGTCTCCGCAACATCCTCCACACTCAGCCCCTGCTTCTCACTGACAAAACCTTCGGCTATCCATCGCCTCATCAAACGCTTCCTGCTAATTTTGTGGCCCTTTGGAAATATGCTCAAATACAGCGAGCAAGTCTTGATTTCAGCATCCATGTCATTGTAGCAATGACTAACTATCCTGCCCACTTCCTCCTGGGTAAGATCTTTCCCCGACTCTGCAACTAGAAGACGGCAAAGATCTAACCATTGCTTCTCCGATTTGTGTGGGTTGCAGGCCACATGACCAGCTATGGTAACTATGGCCAATGGCAGGCCCCCGCACATCTTCCAGACATTCTCAGGAACCTTAACATCTTTGCTACCTTTGGATTCGGATAAGGCTTGCTCAAATAGCTCTGCAGGTTTATTGCCACCAAGGACGCCAACATTGTGGATAACATCACCATGTTCTCTCTTACATGTTGTAGCGACAGCTTGAAACCGTGTTGTAACTATTATTCTGCTGCGTTTGTCACTTGGAAGAAAGTACTCAAAGGACTTTCTAATATGATCCCAAGTCGTTGCAGACCACACATCATCAATTAAGAACAAGGAACTGCCAAGAAAAGAAAAAAGTAGGAACTAAGTGAGTGACCGGCAGTAACTGTAACTTCTTTTCTTCTTATCTGACAAAAGGTAAAAATGGTTCTGCTATGTGTAAGTTCCTGATTTTCTTTTGTTAAATATGTCGATTTTTCTGGCCACTGGATTAGCTTTGAGATATGTCTGTCTGATTTTGAATTTGTTTCGATGGTTCACAAATATGACTTCAGGAAAAAATCAGTCGAGTATAAATAGACAGTGCAAAAATAAAATGATTGTATAATTTTTTTCACATTAAAATTTTGCCTGAACTTCTGCAGCCAGGCGATTTGTAGCGTATCTGGTGTTAACTTCTTATTCGATTGATGACACTATATTTTAAAATTTTCGCTAGTTATCTATATCTCTACTATTATATAAAGAGGAGTTGGTGGTCGTTGGTGTGTTCTCCTCTTCCCTCTCTACAGCTATCCGAATTGATCTGAACCATTCGTCTCTCTCCTCCTCTTCCTCTCTCTCTCTCAGGATACAACCGCCCACCCCCTCCACTTTTCCCATCTCCTCGCGTATTCTGGCCACCCTTCTCTCTCTGTCGTTTACTCTCCAATGTTTGATGTGTAAAGTTGGCAAGCAATAAATCCCATCTCACCATTTTTATGACTCTGTTGCAACGTACGTGTCTCTAACTAGTAATAGAGAAAAATGAGTAGATTGAAATTGCCTCCTTCATTTCGAAACAAGCAATTGAAGAACCCAACCCATCATTTTGAATTTTCACTGACCAATTCTCATGAATCAAACACGCCGAAAGTTTAGAGGAGCTAGGTTTCAGCAAGGAGGTGTTAGAGGCCTCTGATGCGTTAGCTTTCTTTTTTAGTGGCAGCACATGAATCAACCATTCGGAAAAGAAATAAGGATTTGATGTACAGCACCTGTTTTTTCCCAAGTGGTTCTTGAGGTCCTTCTTGAGCTGATCTAGCTTCGTGTTGCCTTGCGTTTCCTCTGAGGTGCCGGCGATGCCGCACTTGGCCATGACGGCTGACGTGCCTCGGCTGACGCGACCCAATACGCCTTTGATGGCTGCTGCGAGACCCTTCTCCTCCGAGCCGCCTTGCTGGTCGTGCCTGCTGGACTGTTGCGTGACTTGACTCTTGATGTTGGTCAGGATCGCCTCGAGGTCGGAGCTCTGAGACACCGTGACCATGGCACGACGGTCAAATTTGTTCCCGAACTTCCGGTACAAGGCGGTGGCGATGGTGGTCTTCCCCACCCCCCCAAACCCGACAATGGACAGCACGCGTCGATTAGTCTCCTCGTTGGTCAACCACTTCTCAAGCTCCCCCATGTCCTTCTCCACTCCAACGGGGTCCTTGATGGTGACAAGCTGAAGGTTTGCGTCCTGGTTGTCGGCAGCGTTGAATCCAGTAGTGCTGGCACCTAAAGGAGATGCCTTGGTTCTGCGTCTCTTGGGGTTGTCGACGCCGTACCTGTAGCGTCGCTCGCCGATCTGCTGTGCCCGCAACTTGAGGTTACAGATCTTGGTAGAAATGTCGCGGCGAGGCCCCCATGTGAGGATCTCGTAGACGCTGTTGACGAGAAAGTAGCAGCACATGTCGGTGCGCAGGCCGTGGAGGCGGTGGGCGGAGTCGTCGACGCAGTCCTCGATGTCGTAGGTGATGTCGCGGATCTGCTTCATCCAGTCCTTCATCCGGTGGTCGTGGCCTTGGCCGCGGGCATCCCCGACGGCGCTGAGGTCGCGGAGGAAGGACTGCATGCTGGCCAGCTCGTCGTTGATGTACTGGAGGTCGCCGTGGACGCCCCTGATGAGGGAGTACTCCTGGGCGAGAAGGGCCCCTAGCTTGCCCAGGAGAGACCTCATGGTGGCCTCCGAAGCGCCGACCACCAGCTCCATGGTTAGCTCGTCTCGTCTCGTCTCCTCTCCTGCCGATGCAAATCGCAATCGATTCCCGGCTCTGGACAAATTTGGGCGGAATCAAAGCATAAGCTAGCTGCAGCAATCAAAGGTGTACTGTGTGTGAACTGGATGGAGGACGCATCACTCACCTGAAGCTAGCTGAACAAGAAGCAGCAGCAGCAGGTAGATCGACCGGCGGCGCCCCGTCTTCCCCCTTCCCGTCTCAATCTCCAAAGGGCGGCGGCGGCGCCCGGATCCAGGAGGAACACAGAGCACAAGGGGAGGGGCTGCGAGCCTGCCTGGATAACGCTCCCAAACTCTAATAATTTATTTCGGGATATTTTCGTATTTGTGGCCAAATGAGATTTTTGTTTTCAGAACTAGGCTCCTTCCAGTGTAATTTACAAATTTAGCCTCTATATAATAGATCTGCCTCTGGTGTAAAGTAAAGTTCAATTTATGTAATAATCATACCAGGTAAGACATTTTAGGAGGATATATAACCACTCAATGAGGGCGTCAGGCGTAAAAGGCAAGCAGAATAACAATGATCACCATGTAGTAAATCACATCAAGTGAGGATTAAGAAACAGATTGGCGACTAGGATTCAGTACAATTAGAGACTATTCTTTGGAGTATTTGGCCAGCTATACACCTCCCATCAGCTGCTTGATATCTTGTCTATTATGCAGTTGTAAATGGGCACCTTCCATCAGGACGAACAAGATGAGAGACAATCTGAGGGTGATACTGCACGAGTCTCCTAGTTTCGGCTCTGCTATTAGGTCATCCTACGCCAGCGTAGATATACAACATGCGGAGAGTATAAAGGTGACCGTATTGACCTTGTGCAGGGAAAGATGATCATCGCTGAGTATGAGACAGGATTCAACAATCTGATCCATTTTGTACCATCGGTCACGAGCAATGATCTTCGACATTCTAATCTTCGGCACCTCATTCTTCTTCTGCACCACCAAAATTGTGTCGGTGGTGGGCACCATACTGTCGAATGTTCTTAGGCGGGAGAGTGTCGACAACTAGTTGCGCCATATGGAATGGGTTTGTCATCAAAATCCTTCTAGCATCATCAAGTGCGGTGTAGTTTTGGGAGGAATCAAACAACATTTGTTTACTATTTGGCGATCTCAATTCATACATATACTTGTTCAGTACACCATTAGAAAGGAGTTAGTGGTTGTAAGGTCGTTATCGATTGGGATTGAAAATCTGAGCTGGCTCCATGCATACAACCACTACCGTCCACTAACGTGACGTGGCCTCCCCAACCGGCCCAATGAATGAAACAGATCATGACATTTAGTATTAGTTAATCAATTAACAAAAGCAGTCCAACTAGTATACAATCAGTTTCAAAAAAAATATCATGTTAGAAATCAATTAAAAATAGCAGTCCAACTAGTACATTACAACAAGGGAAAACCATTCCTCAAATAAAATCTGGTTTTGGATTCTTGCCACTGACACGAGGAGGAGAAGCGGGAGGGAGGGATCGAGCAAGAAGCCATGGAGCAAGAAACCGTGTTTAAATCACGTTAGTAGATTTAAATTGACATATATACAATATCATGTTAGAAACTTTGTGGTAAATCACGTCGGAACACTGGATCGAAAAAAGGTGAAATTATAGAAATACCAGTTGGAATAGATAATGAGTGGGTTTTTTGGGCTGTGGCTTATACTTTTTGGCTTATGGTTTATGAATTCTGGCTGTTAGAGAGGGAGAGTACAGAGAGAGCGACACTCGTGTAAGCACAATGTCTACTATAATTGACATTTGGTTGTCTTGAAAAAACGCACCTTTTTGAAAAGTTACTGGAGCACCGTACATAAGCCAAAAAGCCACAATCAAATCGAACCCAGCCAATCTCTACTAGATAACACTGTAAACCACTTAATTAAGACACTTTAAAATATGTACAAGTATATATGTATAGGAAGCCTATTTCGTACTCCCAGAGTACATACTTCCACTTTTAATATACCACTTAAATAAATATTTTATTTCTTTTTATCACTTTCGGTATACTTACTAATTCTAAGATACTCCAATGCAACTTGGTTGAAAATTTTTCATCAGAACCCTTTATTTTTGCTATATATCATTTTCCATGCATGAAAGAACTATATACGCAAATTATGCTATAAAAAGTGGATTTTTACAAAAAAAATTTAATGAAACTCACTTTAGAATATGTTATAACCACTATTAGAATATACTCAAATAGATAAAAAGGTATAATATCATTAAAGCAGTATATGAGAACTAGGAGTATGTATTCCCAGTAGTATGGAGCCATTTTCCTATTATACATACATACATACATACATACATACATACATACATACATACATACATACATACATACATACATACATACATACATACATACATACATACATACATACATACATACATACATACATACATACATACATGCAAGGTTCCAAAACCTGGAACCAAAAGAAATCTCGGTCGGCGCCGGTAACGATACCAAAAAAATCGGTCACAATTTAAAAATCAAAACTTGAATTTTGAGATGTTTTGATACTGGTAACCCTAAAAACCGGCTGGTAACCGGAAAAACCGGAAAAAACCAGCCAAAATTCAAAAATCAAAAATTGACACCGGACGGTTTTTGTAGTTACCGGTCTCCACCGGTAAAAACAGTAACCGCTGGGATTTTGAACCCTGTATACATGCATACATTAACACACACACACACCCCCCAACCAGCCAGCAAGTCGCCCACCAACCCACCCATGGACGGTTACTAGTGAAGTTGTAGCGTTTGTAAATTATGATAAAGGAACTATCATATGTATATCAAGTTATCATCTGTAATTCGTGAAGTTACTTACAATTCTCACGCACGTTAGACCCCTATTAGCGAAGCGGTAGCATTTGTTAATTATGGTAAAGTTACTATCATATGCACATCAAGTTATCATTTGTAATTTATGAAGTTACTAACAGTTCTTATGCGCATAGTACCATTATTGTGATAACTGTCATCCGCTAATTACATCAGTTAATTTAGGGCATTAATTATGGTGGGCTACAGATGATCGTAACTTTATGATTTATAGATGGTAACTTTACATGTTGAGGATAGTAACTTTTCTCTCGAATAAACCACGACCGAATCTTCTAAAATTACGTGTGTTGCACCAGAACAAACAGGCGCTGCACCAGATAACTCGCGCGTAGCGTGTGCACACACGCTGAATAGTGCTGCCATGTGTGTCATACATACACACACATATACATATACATATGTGTGTGTGCTTTCAGATGCGTGCAAGTGCAATAATATATATATATATATATATATATATATATATATATATATATATATATATATATATATATATATATATATATATATATATATATATATATATATATAGGAAAAATACTTTTTACTCCCGGGTGTAATTACACCCACCTCTAATATACCACCTAAATAAATTTGAAATACTCCTTTATCACTTTAGGTATACTCATATACTAATTATAAGATATTCTAATGTGAACCACACGAAAAAATTGCAAGGGAGTCCATAGTTTTTAGCGTATTTTGTAAATACCTTTATATACGTACATAAAAAGGAGTATGTTGAAAAAACTGTACATACCACATCTGAAAATATACTACATGTACATACTCCTTGTTACGCGAGATACTCCCTACGTTGTGAGATACGACATATGGTGTAATTACACCCGGGAGTAGAAAAGAGACTTCCTATATATATATATATATATATATATATATATATATATATATATATATATATATATATATATATATATATATATATATATATATATATATATATATATATATATATATATATATATATATATATATATATATATAACAGAGGCATCATAGTGCCCAAGCTCCATGATTGAGACTTTCCATCCATGATTCTAATGCATGTTATGCCTTTGTTGCAGATTAGCGGAAAGGATGATAAGGGTGCAATCTTGTTCACTATGCACGACATAGTGCATAACTTTATTGCTAGAGTTTTGTGGCATTACAAAGTGCCTTCACAAACATCCCTAAAAATCTTCTCAACGAAAACCTTTTTAAAACCGCACTAGAACTCTCTTCTCAAGTCGCTGCTTATTAGCTATTAGCTTCCCCTACTTTTATATACTAATGTACCATTCGTGTTCGCCTCAAATACGAACATAAAACTCTATCTCTTCCTCAAAACAAGAGATCCGAAACCCTTCCTAATACGGATTTTATTCAAATCTCTATCTTTTCTAAGTGAGGGACTATCCGTAACTCTTTCCGTCTTCTTAGTGATCCACACATAACTCCAAATTCAACACGCAACGAAGTATCCAGGAGAGCATCTCCTATATCTACATCACTACTCATCAACTCCCATGTCGAAACCTTCTGAACCGCACTGCCCATAACTTCTCCACCACATTTGATCTCTACGTGCTCGAGCGTGAGCCTGGCCACCATACGTGATATTTCTCAACCACCTAGACCTCAGACTTTCCCATCCTAGTCCTGATTCTCTTTGTCACTAACAATGATCGTCTCCATGCTCACTTGTATATGCAAAAACTAAATAAAATATTTTTTCTGATACAAGTTCTTCACAACTTGACCGTCATCAATACACGCACAAACCACACAACCTTCGTCTACTCATAGATAAAAACCAAACCTTCATTAAATACCAATTAAATCATACACGATCATAAAATCATATCGCTATTCAGTAATTAACCAAGTACCAATCAGGGGGCCCGCAGAAGGAGGTTCGCGGATTCGGGCGGGGTCGCCTCCTCCAGCGTGGGCACAGTCCTTCTTCATCCAAGACGGCGTTATCCACGGCGGTGCTGTGCGGGGCCACGGCCCACAGGTCTAAATCCGGTTACGGAGGCCGTGTCCCGCGGTGCACTGACGATTTTCCCCTGATTTTGTCTTGCAAGTTTTTCCCCTTTTTCTCGTTGTAGATCCAACATGTACACAGAGTTGGGGGGATAGATTTACGTCCGCATGTTTCGGTGAATCAGATCGAAGTTGTTTTCGTTCCTCTCTGCCGTTAAAATTTTATGATCTATATTTTTTGGACTCCTGTGTGCGGTGTAGTTTTGGCCAGCCCAACCATTTCCTCAAATCTGGTTTTGGACTCACTCCACATTCAAGCCACTGGGAGGAGGAGAAGCGGGAGGGAGGGAAGAAGCCATGGAGGCTATCAAGCGAGAAGCCATGTTGCTTACCTCGGCGGCAGTCGTCGGTGTGGCATGCGCCAAGCTGGGGTCCGCCATCGGAGATGATGCGGCGGTCATGGTGGGTGGTCGGAACTTGAGGGGCGACCTGGTGGACATGAAGACGACGCTGGAGGCCATCGGGGCGCCGCTGGAGATGCGGTCAACCGACGAGGAGTGGGTGCGGGTGGAGCAGTGGCTGAAGCGGGTGGAGGAGGCCGCCTACGACATCTGGGACATGCTCGACGACCTCCAAGCCAACACCACCACACCGCCTGCTGCTAACACGGTATGTATGCATGTAGATCTAGCTACTTGATTCGTTACTTGCCGGCCGCTAGATTAATTTAGCTAGTATGCATGCACGCGCGCGCAGGAAGAAAAATGATTGAAATCAATTCCTTGCAGATTCGAACTGGGATGCTCACCCGCCTTGCGATTGTACCCAACGCTACGAACAAGATTGCCAACAGGACGAACACTCTGAGAGACAATCTGAGGGTGATACTGCAGGAGTCTCCTAGTTTCAGCTCTGCTATTAGGTCATCCTACGCCAGCGAGGGGCTATTACATAGTAGACGAGAAACACCACAACAACATATTGTTGAAGAAACAATTATAACAGGACGGGATGAAGACAAACAGAGGATAGTGCTTGCTGTGTTATCTGCAACCGACGACATCAGAGAAGGGACGGGCCCCATCATTCTTCCCATCGTTGGGGTCCCAGGCATAGGCAAGACAACCTTGGCACGACTGGTTTACAATGACGCCAGATTCAAAGACTACACCAAGGTGTGGGTCTACGTGTGGATGGATTTTGAGTTGCTTAAAATAGGGAGATGTATAATTTCTCAACTATCAGCTGGAGCAGAGAGCAAGGATTCAAATGATATGGAGTTCATAATGGGGCGCCTCAACGAGCTACTTGGTGGAAAGAAGAAGGTACTCGTTGTTTTAGACGAGCTGTGGCCGCGGGACCGCGGCTTTGAGTTGGAGCGCTTGAGGGAAATGTTAAGTCCAAGCGACAAGGGCAGTAAGGTGATTGTCATAGTAACCACACGCTCCGAATTCGTCGCGTCGACAATCTGCACGCTTCCACCATACAAGCTAGATCCCTTGAGCGATGACATGTGCTGGACAATAATCAAGCAAAAAAGTGCCTTTGAAGATAGAACTGACAAACAAGAGTTGGAGCAGATAGAACGGATGATTGTAAACATGCTTTGGGGTTCACCGTTAGCAGCTCAAGCACTTGGGTACATGCTGCGGTCCAAAGATCTTAGAGCATGGTCTATGCTGTTGAACAATTCTATCTGGAATGACCGCCGTCTATACCATTTACTAGTGTATGCAGTCTTGGTGTTGTGCTACCAAGATATGCCACCAAGTTTGAGGTTTTGCTTTGCCTACTGTGCCATCTTTCCATATGGTCACGACATAGTTAGAGATGAGTTGATTCACCAATGGATTGCTCTCGATTTTATCGAGCCATCCGACAGATTCTCTACCACACAGCTTGCTGAGGAGTATATCACGACGCTTTTGGGCATGTCATTCCTTCAACCTACAAAGTCAGCTTCAGTAAGTTACTAGGCTGCTTTCCTCTTTCCTTCACTCCATCGTCAAGCAACTTACATTACAAATGCAAATTCTTTCAGCCATGCAGAGAACACAGATTTTGCATCATATTGCGGTGAGCACAGTTGTGCATGCAAGGTTGCTTTATAGAGACTAGAGATTAGGAACAATGATTTGCAAGACAGGCTAGCAACAAACTAAATCTCACCGCTCATTGTTATTTACTAATATCTTACATAAAAAGTAGCCGAATGGTCCGCCCAATTGCCGAATGGTCTGATTAATTTGCACTGTTGTAATCTGGAGCCACAGAAATAAGCATTATAGATCTTTTTATAATGTGTGAATTCGAGCCACTTAGAGTAAACATGGCATCCCATTTTAACCTTGTTTTAATAAGAAAAATACATAGATGACTATGGCACAGTTGCTTGTAAATTGGACAAGTCAGTATAACTTCTCTCGCCTCCTTATAATGATTTAATAAGATTTTGTGCAAATATCGGGGTTTTACATTAAAAAAAAAAGCCGAAGTAACTAAGAAAGGTGTTTAGGGACACCATAGATAACTCTTGAAACAAATTCTTAAATCACACGTTTTCTGCACGAAACAAACTCTCTTGAAACAAACTCTTGACACCTTCAACACGAAACCTAATTATATTTTGGGAAATACTTTCAATGAACCACACGTTTTCTGCAAAATGTTTCAATTTGCCCTTAATTTGTTAAATCCCATTATATTCACTGAAATTTGACAAAGGAACCCACCTACTAGTAGTACATAACAAATAGGACCCACCTGTCAGATCTACCTTCCCCTATTTCTCCTACTAGTACATGCCTGTGATGTAGGTTAAAATTTCTATATCCATGTTATCTAACGCATGTTATGCCTTTGTTGCAGACTAGTGGAAAGGATGATAAGGGTGCAATGTTGCTCACTATGCACGACGTTGTGCATGAGTTCGCAAGGCGACTCTTTGGTGTGGATCATATGTATGGGTTATCTTACGAGGACAACAATTACCGCTATGCATTTTTCACCGATTCTGGCATCTCGCCATTGGATTTATCCAGTATATTGCATGCCCGACGAAGGGCGGTCCATTTTCTGGGCTGTAGCGAAATGGAGCTGCTCAGTGATGGTGCGTTTTCATCTGCTAAGCGCCTACGTGTGTTGGATTTAAGGGACTGCCCCATGCAGAAGCTGCCAGATTCTATTTGTCAACTGAGGCAGTTGAGGTATCTTCATTTATCAGGCAGTTCTGGACTAGTAAATCTACCGGAACCATTTGGGGGTCTAAAAAATTTGGCATATCTATATTTATTAGGCTGCTCTGGACTAGTAAAACTGCCGGAAACATTTGGGAAGCTTGAAAATTTGGTGCATCTGGATTTATCAGGCTGCTCTGGACTAGTAAAACTGACAGAATCATTTGGGAAGCTCCAAAATTTGGTGCATCTGGATTTATCAGGCTGCTCAGGACTAGTAAAACTGCCAGAACCATTTGGGAAGCTCGAAAATTTGGTGTATCTGGATTTATCAGGCTGCTCTGGACTAGTAAAACTGCCGGAATCATTTGGGAAGCTTGAACATTTGGTGCATCTGGATTTATCAGGCTGCTCTTGTTTTCAAGGGATCCCGGCAGCTCTGCGTGGCCTAACCAACCTCCAGCATTTGAATTTGTCACATTCCTGCTGTTATCTTGTCGAACACCGGTCTCATCTCGAAGGGCTGACACATGTTTGGGGCGACCTCACCAAACTCCAGTATTTGAACCTATCGATGTGCCTAAATCCTATCCTTTGCTACCTGCCAGAAGAGAAAAGTGTCGAATACATTAAAAGTATCAGTGACCTTTCCAGTCTGGAGCATCTAGACTTATCTCACAACATATTTCTTTGTGATCTACCTGAAAGTCTAGGTAAACTCACTAAGCTACATACACTGGACCTCTCAGGCTGCATTAGACTAAAGGGACTGAACAAATGGGTGGGTGAAATGAACTCTCTGAAGTTTCTAGTCAGGAGGAACTGCCAGGGTCTGGAAAATTACCAGTTTGTGGTTCGCGCTGATGACGGAGGATGTAGCAGCAACCTTGTTCAGCTTGAGGATGTAAACCCCAAAGAGTTGGAGATAAGTTGCCTTGAAAATGTGAAGTCTATAGAGGAAGCACAGAGAATAAGATTGGTAGACAAACAAAAGCTTGAAAGGTTGACACTTGCTTGGACTGTGGGCTGTCGTGGATCTGTGGAGGACAATGCTTTGTTAGGAGAATTGGTGCCACCACATAATCTGCAGTGCCTTGAGCTACATGGTTACAACGGCACATGCCTCCCAGCCTGGATATTGAGCTTATCTTCCCATCTCCCTAATCTTGTAGAGGTTACCATGGAGGACATTCCGAGGTGCAGCCGCCTACCACCACTCGCTCTGTTACGAAACCTGAAACAAGTTGTTCTCAGAAGGATGGCTAGCGTCACAAGAATCGACGCTAGTGACTTGATTGGTGGCAACAAAGCGGCGGCATTCCTTCAGCATTTGAAGATGTCGCTGATATCAGCTTGCGACCAAGTGATGTCTTCTTTGGGGAAGAGAGGAGTTGGAGGGCATTGTGTGGAGAGCTCTTCTGCTTGCAGTACCTCTACAACAGTAACTAAACAGTTCCTCCAATCGCTGTGTTTCTCTCATTGCGACAGCATGACCTCGCTACCAGAATCCTTGGGCGGTCTCAACTCTCTACAGGAATTGCAGATCGTGTGCTGCAAACAGCTTCAGTCTCTGCCAGATAGCATGCAACACCTCACCTCCCTTCAATCGGTGCATTTCAGTGACTGCCAGAGGATCACAGTACTTCCGGAATGGTTCGGAGACCTCACCTCTCTTCAGAAACTTGCCATCCACAAATGCCATGCCATTAAATCTTTGCCTCAGAGCATACGTAAACTCAACAATCTGAAGGATCTGCATATAGTTGACTGTCCAGAATTAGAGAACTGGTTAAAGAACTGGTGCGAATCAGAGGAGAACAAGAATTGGCTCACACGCATCCGGCCAAAATATGAGTATGTGCTCTGCTAGGCGTAGCTACTTGCCCGAATTAATACCGTACCATATTGCTCGTATATTTTTCTTTCAGTGATTACCATTTCTCGGTATTTTTCTATTCTGTTTTGCATTCCTTCTACAGAAGCAGAACTAGAATTGCCACTAATGGAAGTGTTGACCTTATTACTTGTGCAGAGAACATGGTACTGGCAAGCCAGACAGTGCCGTTACCGTCCACGACGAACAACGTACTCAAATCCAAACGATTGTTTAGATTGAGGCACTGCATTGGTAGCTCTCACCGGAAATTGCACAATCGGAGGAAATTCCATGAATGAAGATTCCAGGGGGTGTTTGTAAGCTGAAATAGCAGCAGGGATTGGTAGCATTTTCAATGATTGATTAAGTACTTGTGTTCATTCGCCGTGACTGCTGACGAGTGACATCATTTGATACAGCTTTTCTTTATTCAAGTATATTTTGATCCTTGAGATTGTGTAACACCCCGATCCAAGCCCAGAATACTACCACTACTATATAACACTACTATTTACATCCAATGCTGCTAGACTTGGACAACATGCATTTAACAATAAGTATTGAAGCTAATTTATAAATTCACTAACTATCGGAAAAAATGCATGAGTCATAGACGACTAAATATTATCATTAAGATATTTGTCGTAGGGGTGGCCCCACCTAAACCCAGCAGGCCTGGTAGGAAGGTATAAGGCCCAGAATAGGCCACGTGTAATGACACAAATACCCCTGAAAGGGATGATCAGCTGTAAGGGCATAATTGTAAAAGCACTCCCCATGTAAATATATATAGAATACCGGCCACGGGAGGAGGCAGGCCATCATACTCATCTCCATCACTCTCCACTACCATCTCTCTCTCTGTTTGGTCTGTAGTCACAACAGTTGGCGCCGTCCGTGGGGAGGACAAGGACAAGCCTGAAGACCGAAGAAGAAGGATGGCATCGAAAAAAGCTTCGTCAGCGGCGGCGAAGGGAAAGAAGGCGGCCGGGCCGGAGCGTCGTATGAGTACCAGGGCTTCGGCATCGGCAGTGGCGGGCGCGGGTGGCGACGCAGGCGCGGTGGCCGAAGACGTCGACGTTCGCGCGGCGACGACCAAGCCCGTCACTGGCACCGCGACGACCAACCCCGTCACCGGCACCGCGACGACCAACCCCGTCACCGGCGTTGCGGGGACGGACCCCGCGGTCGAAGACGTCGACGCTGGTGCGGCGACAACCGACCCCGTCGACGCAACGACAGCTGACCTCGCCGCCCCCGCTGCAACCCTCACCGGCAGCGCGGACCGGGCGATTCGAGGTAGCCACGACGGAGCGACCGGCAGCTCGGGACCTCGCGACGCGGCCGTGCCCGCGCCAATCCGCCCGTTGGGAGTACCGGCGACCCCGCCGGCACAGGCGGTGGAAAGCGCCCTGCTGGCAGCCCTCAACGCGTTCCAGCGGGAGCTAGGGGACCTTCGCGGAGCCGTCCGAGATATGCAAAAGGCTCGGAGCCAGCAGGCCGCGCCGGTAATCGCACCCGAGCCCACGCCGGAGAGGACGGACAGTCGCGAAGCCCCCACGTCTAGCCGCGTGCCGCTGCGGCGCGTAGATCCGGAGTCCCCGCTTTCGGCGGGGCTGCAGCAAGCGGCATGGCTCGAAGACTTCAAGTTTCCTAGCGCCATCGACTCGTACAAAGGCGACACGGACCCCCGCGAGTTCGTGCGCGTGTACGAAACCACGATCGAAGCCGCGGGCGGAGACGACACCACGAAGGCGAAGGGACTCCCCCTCGCGCTGCAAGGCGTGGCGCTCTCTTGGTTCTTTACCATAGAGCCGGGCTCCATCTACGCGTGGGAGCAGCTTCGCGTCCGCCTTCACAACAACTTCTAAGGAAACTACGTCGACCGAGTCGACGCGGACCAACTTTTTGCTGTCAAGCAAAAACCCTCGGAGAAGCTCCGGGACTACTTCAAACGCTTCACCAAGATTCGATGCCAAGTGAAAGACGTTAACGAAACCACCATCGTTAATGCAGCCATACAGGGCCTTCGTCCGGGCCCGATGGCCGAGTACAACGCGCGAAAGCCAATCAAGACGGTGGCGAAGCTCTTCAACAAAATGGAGGAATATGCCAGGGCAGAAGAAGACGCGCGGCGAAGGCAAGGGGACGACTCCGACACCAACTAGGCCGGAGCCTCGGCAAAAGCCGAAGATCCTCCGAAGAACGGCTCTTCGAAGGGAAAGCGTAAGCAGGAGTCGTCCAGGGACGCGCCCGACCGCAGGGATGACGCGCGGCCAGCAGAGGTCGAGGCGAAACCGGTACGTCCTCGACATTGAGGGCGGTTCCGACGAGGGCGCTCCTGCGGGCCGAGGCGGTCGGGGGCGCCGTGGCCGCGGGCGCGGCCGTGGCCGGGGCCGCGACGATAAAGGTCGTGGAGATTACGATGACCAGCACCAGGGACTGTGGTGTGTAGTCCACGGCCGCGGCAATCATGATACCCGCACCTGCACCTCCATCGCGGCGCACCGCGATAGCGTCGCTAGGGACAGGAACCCGGAGACGCGTCCGCCTGCGGTGGCCCACGTCCAATTCCCGTACGAGGCCCCCATGCAGGTACAGGCGCAAGGGATGCAACCCCAGGAAGGCACCTTACGGATCCAAGCTCACGTACAGCAGCCTCGGGAGGGCCTCCTGTCGCTGCAGGCTCTAGAGGCAACCCACCGCAGGATCATTAACGTCATATCCGGAGGCTCTGCGCTGGAATTCGCCTCAGCACGGCAGCAGAAGGCCTATGCGTGAAGACTACATCATGTGGCGGCATACCCAGCGCAAGCACCCCCGGACTGGGCGCAGCACGAAGTTACATTCACACCCGACGACGCCCAAGGCGTGGACTTCCCTCATCAGGACCCCCTGGTCATCCGGGTCACTATCGCGGGATGCGACGTGGAGCGTGCCCTGGTGGACGGCGGTAGCTCCGCGAACGTATTGTTTGCGGCGGCCTTCGACCAGATGGGGATCCCTCGAAGCCACCTAGGGCCCTCGGGAATCCCACTGCAGGGCTTCGGGGGACAACCCCTGCGGGCACTGGGACAAGTAGGTCTTCAAGTCTCCTTCGGCCAAGATGACAATGTGCGGGCCGAAGATGCCACCTTCGACGTCGTCGACCTTCCGTACCCCTACAATGCCATATTAGGGCGCCCAATCCTCAACTCCTTCGGCGCGGTACCACATCACGGCTATCTATGCATGAAGATCCCAGGTCCCCGGGCCATCATCACCGTCCGAGGCGATCAGGATATGGCCCGGCGCATCGAGCCAGGTACCAGGTGCCCGCGTCGCGAAGCCCAACGACGCTCCTAGAGCCGGCGTCACAGCGCGGAGGTCCGCGGGGCCATTCGGAGGCGCCTTGGCGGGCCCTGCAGAGGTCTAGCGACTAGAGGCTTCGACCGCACCAAGAGCAAACGGTTAGTATATCCACCCCTTGTAATTGCTTGCCCGCGCAAACGGGGATGTAATGAAGATCGCCGTTTGTCGCTAATCTTTCTTCATCATGCGCAAGTACGTGGCGGAGACGCGCGCAGGCTTCGCCAGCGCGCGCGCTCCCGCAGTATAAACAAAGACGCACGTTCGCGTGTGCACTCGCCGTAGCCAGGGGTACGGGACTGAGTATAAATCGAAGTCGCACGTTCGCGTGTGCACTCGCCGTAGCCAAAGGTGACGGGCCTGAGTATAAACAAAGACGCACGTTCGTGTGTGCACTCGCCGTAGCCAGGGGTACGGGACTGAGTATAAATCGAAGTCGCACGTTCGCGTGTGCACTCGCCGTAGCCAAAGGTGACGGGCCTGAGTATAAACAAAAGACGCACCGGGGGGACGCCCTCGCGCGCACCAGTCTTCGGACTATAAAGAAAGACGTAGTGTCGAGGTCCGCCTCCGCACGCACTAGTCCACGGACTCTAAATAAGACGTAGCGTCGAGGTCTGCCCCCGCACGCGCGAGTCTCTGGACTATAAAGGAAGACGTAGCGTCGAGGTCCGCCTCCGCACGCACTAGTCCACGGACTCTAAATAAGACGTAGCGTCGAGGTCTGCCTCCGCACGCGTGAGTCTCCGGACTATAAAATAAGACGTAGCGTCGAGGTCTGCCTCCGCACGCGCGAGTCTCCGGACTATAAAGGAAGACGTATAGCGTCGAGGTCCGCCTCCGCACGCACTAGTCCACGGACTCTAAATAAGACGTAGCGTCGAGGTCTGCCTCCGCACGCGCGAGTCTCCGGACTATAAAGGAAGACGTAGCGTCGAGGTCCGCCTCCGCACGCACTAGTCCACGGACTCTAAATAAGACGTAGCGTCGAGGTCTGCCTCCGCACGCGTGAGTCTCCGGACTATAAAATAAGACGTAGCGTCGAGGTCTGCCTCCGCACGCGCGAGTCTCCGGACTATAAAGGAAGATGTATAGCGTCGAGGTCCGCCTCCGCACGCACTAGTCCACGGACTCTAAATAAGACGTAGCGTCGAGGTCTGCCTCCGCACGCGCGAGTCTCCGGACTATAAAGAAAGACGTAGCGTCGAGGTCCGCCTCCGCACGCACTAGTCCACGGACTCTAAATAAGACGTAGCGTCGAGGTCTGCCTCCGCACGCGCGAGTCTCCGGACTATAAAGGAAGACGTAGCGTCGAGGTCTGCCTCCGCACACACTAGTCCACGGACTCTAAATAAGACGTAGCGTCGAGGTCTGCCTCCGCACGCGCGAGTCTCCGGACTACAAAGGAAGACGTAGCGTCGAGGTCCGCCTCCGCCCACGCCAGTCTACGGACTATCAAAAGGCGAAGCGTTGAGGTCCGCCTCCGCACACGCCAGTCTACGGGCTGTAAAAAGGCGAGGTGCCAAGGCCTGCCCCAGTAAGCGCCGTTCTAAGGAACCCTCGCGCAGCTACTTCGCCAACGGTGCGCGTCGAGCGCGAAGATCTCGTCCCCGCGCAGCATGCGGCGTACTGGTGAATCCAAAGTGGCATCAACACAGCGCATATCCTAAAATGCCAGAAAATCTGCATACCGGAAAAATCACAAGTACAAAGGTCCGGCAACATCCTTGCCGCTCTAAGCCGCTATCCCGCGGGTTCGTCCTTAACATGCGCTAGAGCTGGGGCCCCGCTCGAAGAAGGTCGGCCCGCCCAAAAGTCCAGCGACTCTTCGGCCCTTCGCCAGCGTCGAAGGCGTCGCCGGGTTGGAAGGTCGGCCGCAAGAAGCCGGCCCCAGCAAGGAAGCTGCCCGGGATATAGGCGAAAGTCAGAATAAATGCAGCAAGTGTGTACTCCATTCGCAAAGAGAGGGAGCAGTACAACACACGCCTACACCTAGGCACCGCGGCGTCAGACCTGCGGGTTCCCGGCGCCTTCGGAGGGCCCAGCGTTGCCCTCGCCGCGTCGAGGGACCCCGTCCAGAAATTGGCCGAGGCTCCCCGTCCCGTAGAGCGACTTCCAGAGCTCGATCCGTGCAGCTTCCGGCCCGACGTAATCCCAGATCCGGTCGAAGAAGGGCCCGAGGGCACGGCGAGCGGAGCGGACAGCGCCGGACATTACTCTGGCCCCGCCAGGTATCTCCAGTTGGGGGTCATCTAGCCCGGCGACGTGCGTACAGCCGCGGTGCTGGAGGAGCGCGCACACCAAGCAGGCCGAAGTGTACGCGCAGTGGGTGCCAAAGGACGTCGCGGCGTCGCGCGCGACGTTGGCGGCATCCCCGACCCAGCGGAGGGTCCGAGACAACTCCTCCGGGCCAAAGGCGTGGTCCGGTACCTCAGTTACCAGCCCTTAAAGATGGCTCTCCAGCGCTTGCATGGCGTTCCACGCAACCACCGAGGCGTCGCCCAGCGTCTGGTTACGCTCCGCTAGAGTCAAGGCAAGCTCGCCTTTTTCCTTCTCTAGCGCGGCGACCTGCTCCAGGAGCCCGTCCCGCTCCGCCGCAAACTTTTGTTCAGCAGCTGCCGCAGCCGACTCCTGCGCCGACGCAACAAGTCCCTTGGCGTGTGCCCTCGCTTCGGCACATTCCGCTTCCAGCTGGCGGATGCGGGCGTCCTGGGCAGAGCGGGCTCTGGAGGCTTCGCGTAGCTCCTCCTCGGCGACCCGCAGTCTATCCTCGAGCGCCTTTCGGCCACGAGTATAGACCGCTTGCAAGGCCTGCCCCAGCACAAGTGTCTGCAGAGGGAGAAGACTCAGCAAGCTCAGCTAGATCAGGCGTTGTCGCATGAGTACTTACCCTCACCCCAGACACCTCGAAGGCGTCCTCGAGGAGCCCCGCACCGTAGGCCTGCAGCACTTGCGGGTCGACGCTCGTGGCCGCGTCATTCACAATCCCGCGCCACGCCCGCAGCGTCTCCGGAGGCGGCACGAAGTCCGCAGGGCTTACGTGCTCGGAGGCTCCGTGTTCCGCCGAGTGCTCCCCCTCCGGAATGAGCAACGCTGCAAACAGGGATACGGGTGAGCACCCCAAGGCATAAAAGCACACACCAGAGTAAGCTAAGCCACCTTACCTTCGGTAGCAGAAGGAATGGTCCCGCCGCGGGCAGAAGCCTCCGCGTTCGGGGAGGGCGACGGCTGTCCCTGCGCGGCGGGCGGCGTGGCCAGGGGGGCAGAAGGCGCGTATGCCGCAGGGTCTCCGGCGCTTGCGCTGGAGTCCCACAAGCTTCTGATGCCCGTGGCCACGACGAATCCCCGCGGTGTCCGGTGGAGCTCCGGCCGCACGCACAGCCGTTTTGCCGGGGCAGCCAGCGGCGACACCGCCCCCGCAGCCGCGGTTAGCGAAGCCCCCGCGGCTGCCGCGCCCGGGGGCGAAGGTTCCATGGTGGCAGTTGTTGCAGGGGGCACCTCGGTTTCTGCTGCTGTCGGTAAGGGCAGCACGGCTCCGTGCGTCCCCGCGGAAGGCGCCTCCGGCACCGCAGCGGCCATGGTCGAAAGCTCCACCTCGGCATCGCCGGTCCGCACGGGTTCCGCCTCGGTGACTTCGGCGGGCGGTGAGGCTTCCCCCCTTCGGCTGCTCGCGGTAAACCCGCCGTCCGGGACGCTCGCCGAAGATACCTCGCCTTCGACGTCCGCACCGCCCAAACCGGAATCGGCATATCTCGCCGAGTCCGACTCCGCGTCCGCCGCACCCTCGGAAGCACTAGCAGCAACAGCAACAGCCGCCGCGCCAAGCGCGGCAGGCGCCCCGCTGCGGCCCCTCTTCCGAGACGGTGTCTTCTTCTTCTTCGCTGCACCGTCATCTGGAGCGACACGGTCCGGCACGGCAAGGCCCAGAGCCTCGCACACGCGGTTGATTCGCCCCAGCCCCGCCTCGGCAATAGCAGCCGCGCGTTGCTCGTGCTCCCTGCCGGTGTACGGCCCCAGGAATACGCGCGCGGCTTGCTCCGCCTCCTCCAAGGAAATCCCTGATACAGAGGAGAAGACCATCAGCATATAACACATTCCGCGTGAACACAGGAGAGACACGATCGAGGCTTACGAAGATCGCCGGGCGCCGGCAGCAAGCCGACCGATGGCAAAACATTGTCGTCTCGACGCCTCTCGGCGGCAAGACGCCAGTTGCGGGCAAGCAGTGCCACGCCGTACATCACGAACTCTTCGGCGAGGTCGCGCATGTTGAAGCGGGCGGCCACGCCTACAAGCCGCCGGACCCTCTGCTTGTCCTCATCATCGAGCGTTCGGCCGGGCGAGGGCTTGAACGCGATGGGTCGGCCTGTGCACTCAAGGCCGCTCCCGCTCTCCACACGGTGGTAGAACCACCGCTTCATCCAGTAAGACTCCCACTTACCGCGAGTTGAGTTCGCAGGGAAGAGCTTCTTGCACGATGGACGAAGAATAAAGGTGACGCTACCGAAGCTCGACAGCGTCCCGTCCTTCCGGTCCTTGGGCTGGCATCGTGCCTCGTGAAGGTAGGCGAACAGCGAGGCGCTGGGCCAACACGCCCCAAGCGCAAGGCCCAGCTGTACACCGCGAGCCGGGCCACGGCGTTCAGAGTCAGTTGCGCCAGCTCCAGCCCGAAGGTCCGCAGCACGTCGCCCGCGACAGCCGTCGCTGGGATGCGGAGCCCCGCGTCGAAAAAGGCGACGAACACGACCGCCTCCAATCTCTCGGGATGCGGTTCCGTCTCGTCGGCGGCGGGCAATCGTACCCCCTGGCGCTCGGACAACTTCCCCGCGCGCAGAAGCCTTTGGATCGTCTTCTCAGTCATGAGCGAGGGGCCTAGCTCGCCGGAGAATGTGCCTCCCTCCTCCGCCACCAGCCGCTCCTTGTCAGCCGCTCCGCTGCCACCCGTTCGAAGGGTAGGGGACGGAGCGCGCGCGTCTACTTCGCCTAGGCGCCAGCTTCGCTGCCGCCCGTTCGAAGGGTAGCGGACGGAGCGAGCTTGAAGAACGCAGAACAGCACATACGACCACAATAACTCGAACATGCAAAGGTCAATTTGCGGCAAGAACAGACATGCTCTTGTAAACAGATATGCGTCGCCACACCAGCATATGCTCGTTCGCACGATCAGAGCGTATGGATGACTTCATATCTGTCTACGAGAGCAAGTCAGGCCTTGCCATTTCCGCATCAAGCTGTGAAGCATTCCCACAAATAGGACACATTTTGTTCACCAACGCTCGTGGGCATTGACGCCGGTCGACGCAGTCATCAAACGCAGATGAACAAAATTTTCCCTACATGTGAGAAGTTAACCATGAACAGGTACGGGATGTACAGCAAGGGATGTCTAGGGAGCGGCCCCCGACGCCAACATATTTATACTCGGCCTCACCAGGCGAAGAGTCGCCAG
This sequence comes from Dendrocalamus latiflorus, assembly GCA_017311315.1. Classification (NCBI taxonomy): domain Eukaryota; kingdom Viridiplantae; phylum Streptophyta; class Magnoliopsida; order Poales; family Poaceae; genus Dendrocalamus; species Dendrocalamus latiflorus. The sequence continues at coordinate 311,548 of CM029628.1, read as the reverse complement.
CGTGGAGGGATGCCAATCGGCGGCATGCCAACCGACGAAAGCACAAACGGAGGGTGTCGGGCGGTTCAGCTACCGGGGGTGCGCAAGTGCAACCGTCCGCACCCCACCGCGCGCACACCGGAAACCGTCGCACGTTCCACTCGCGAGAAGGCGCACTGCACGGTGCGACAGCCTGCCCCCTGGCAAGCCAACCGCCATTAAAAGGCACACCACCAGGCGGCAAGGTCGCAACGACTACGGAGCGCGCGCGCCTCAGAAGTCCAAATGCCGGGAATCCGCCGTCCCATTGATGGTCACGACGCCTTAAGGCCTGCACCGCGTCAGGCACGCTTCACCACGTGGACAGCCGGAAGAGCGAGCGTCGCAGCGCGTCCCTTAGCGTTTAAGGCTCATGCGGTGGCTCAGGGGCCCGCCACGCCTACCTATGCCAGCGCAACGCCCTCGGCGCGCGTCTGCTTCGGCTGGGGCCACTTCCGCCGCCGCCCAAATTGAAGGGTGAGGGCCGGACCGTGCGCATCTGCTTCGGCCACATCGCAGCCCCAGGTCATGTTTGGAGAAGTTCACAGGCCGCGGGGACGGAGGGGGCCAAAGGACTCGGCGACATGGCTTCGGCCCTGTGAAGGGCTTCACCATGAGAGGCTCCTGTCGTAGGGGTGGCCCCCACCTAAACCCAGCAGGCCTGGTAGGAAGGTATAAGGCCCAGAATAGGCCACGCGTAATGACACAAATACCCCTGAAAGGGATGATCAGCTGTAAGGGCATAATTGTAAAAGCACTCCCCATGTAAATATATATAGAATACCGGCCACGGGAGGAGGCAAGCCATCATACTCATCTCCATCACTCTCCACTACCATCTCTCTCTCTGTTTGGTCTGTAGCCACAACAGATATATTATTAACTGCTAACCATCTAAACATGTCATTAAAGTTTGAATATGTCAACCAAAGATGATATATGAATTATTGTTTGTACGCAGGATAAATAGGGCCTGTTTGGCGCGGCTGCGGCTTATGACTTTTGGCTGAAATTTTTGAATTTTAGCTATTTACGACAAAGATTATGGAGAGAGAGATACTCGTTTGCGATTTTGGTTGATACAGATGTTGGGCTTTTAACATGTACTACAATTAACTTGTAGACCCCGTCTTGAGAAAATACTTCGTTTGAAAGTTAGGTACTGTAGCAAAAGCCAAAAGCCGCTAGCTTCGGTTGAAAAGAACAGGGCCATATGCTACTCCCGTACATGTCGCCTTCAATATTCACCTAAAACAACAATAAAATAAGAGTGAGTTTAAACATTCAGCAAATACATAGCAGAACAGTAAACATTAATAGCACTATAAGCATAAATACGGCCATGTAATTTTTCACGTATCATATTATCATTGTTTTCTCTCCATTAATGTAATGCACACATCCATGTCATTCACATTACCCATATGACCAGAACATATGGGGAGGATGGCAATATTGTAGCTCCTAGAAGGAGTAAGAGACAAAAGATTGCAAAATCTTGAAGTGATGACTTTACTGTGTATCTCGTGGATGATGTTTTTTAGAACAATTTTAGAGGCATATGCATCCCTGGATGTAAAATACTAGAAGGATGCTATTAGTAGAGAAATGGATTTTATTATCGCTAATGAAAGTTGGAAAATCACCGATTGTCCAATTGGGTGTTCAAGAAAAAGTTTAGGTCTGATGGTACTATTGAAAAGTACAAGGCTTGGCTTGTAGCTAAGGGTTATACCCAAAAAGAAGGGGAAATTTCTTTGATACTTACTCACCTGTTGATCAGGTTAACTACCATCCAAATATTACTATCCTTGGTTGCCTTACATGGTCTTCTTGTCTATTAAATGGATGTAAAGATGACTTTCTTTAATAGAGAGTTAGAGGAAGAAATTTACATGGATTAGTTTGATGGTTTTGTATTACTCAGACAAGAGGGCAAAGTGTGTAAATTGCTAAAATATTTGTATGGCCTAAAGTAAGCATCTAAACAATGGCATGAGAAGTTCAATAGAACTTTAACATCTACAGGCTTCATGGTAAATGAAGCTCATAGATGTGTGTACTATCGCCATGGTGGGGGTAAAGGAGTAATTCTATATTTGTATATTGATGACATACTTATCTTTGGGACATATATTGATGTGATAAATGAGGTCAAAATATTTCTATTCCAAAGCTTTGGCATGAAGGATCTGGGAGAGGCTGATGTTATATTAAACATCCAATTGATCAGGTGTAATAATGGGATTACTCTAACATAATCCCATTACGTGGAAAAGATTTTGAGTCGATTCGACTATATGGACAGCAAGCATTCTGCAACACTATATGATCCTAGTCTAATACTTCGAAAGAACAAAAGACTAGGAAAAGATCAATTGAGATATTCTCAGATCATTGGTTCAATCATATACTTAGCTGGTGCTACTCATCTTGATATCTCTTTTGCTGTGAACAAATTAAGCCAGTTTACTTAAGCAAGTTTTGTGCTATTTGAAAGGCACAATGAGCTATGAAATTCACTATATAGGGTATCCTAGTGTACTCGAGGGATATAGTGATTCTAACTAGATATCAGATGCTGATGAGATTAAAGCTACGAGTGGATATGTGTTCTCTCTAAGGGGAGCTGCTGTTTCATGAAGGTCATGTAAATAGACCATTTTTGATGAGGTCAACTATGGAAGCAGAACATACAGCGCCAGACTCAGCAACCATTGAGGCTGAATGGTTGTGAGAGCTCTTGATGGACTTGCTTGTGGTCGAGAAACCTATTTTGGCTATCCTTATGTACTATGATAACCAAACAGTTATCATAAAGGTGACAAGTGCTAAGGATAACATGAAGTCCTTAAGACACGTGAAAATGGTGACCAAAGACTATCAAAAAATTGAGAAACTCTAGAGTGATAGCTGTGAATTGTATCCAAACAGCTAAGGATCTAGTAGATCCCTTTAGAAAGGGATTGTCACAAAATGTGATTGATAATGCACATAAGGAGATGGGTTTGAGACCTATTTGAGTTACACACAGTGACAACCCACCCTATATGATTGGAGATCTCGTGAAATACGTTCTTGGAAATAACAAGGTGTGTGTAACTGGAGAGTACACTTTAATGTTAATGAACCACTCCATTGGAGATGCAGTACTATCATTACTGTATGGTAGGATAACTTTTGTCTTAATGTGTTCTGAGGCTCTAAAGAGCGAGATACCGACCTGCAGGGTATTCTTGTAAGATCACACCTATATAATCCTGACTATTAGTCATAGTCTGTGAGATGTGGAAACTCTCTAAGAAGCTCATAAAGAGGCATACGAGTTTGATCTATATGCTCCACCCAAGGGGTAGCCTATTAGCAGCTAAGTATCAGATTAGGTTCTAAGTGAAACTTGTCTGTACAAAACTGTCAATTCAAGGCCTAGTCTATTGTGCAGTTTTGGATAGGTGTAGCTTGGGATTCTAGGTGATGTTCAACCCTAATCAGGTCTCCACCGAAAAACTGATATATTAATGGTGCTTTAACACAGTGAGAAATCTCTGGATGCCTTTGAGATCTGGTGGGGATTATTAGAGCATTTGGTCCTCAATCCAAATAGCCCAAACAATAATTTCCAAAAATCACAAAGGCCCACTCATGTATGGTAAGTGGTGGGATTAATAGTCCCATATTGCTCACCAAAAGAGAGTCACACCTATTAATAAGAGTGGATATGGCTATGGTGAAGAAAAGCAAAGGAAGACTACATGTGCACACTCGCTTGCCTCACCTCACCACACCAAGCCATGCCACACCATGCCATCACCCACTCGTGGCATGCACGTGAATGGTGCTGCAATTTCAGGCCTGGATGCTTACGGAGGCGCTGCTTCTTTTTGCACCTTGCATGATCTTTTAATTTACACCTGTAACTGAATATTTGCACTGATAATGTGTGCATTAATGCGGCCATTACAATACAATAAATTGTGTTTAATGTGTCAGTTACTGGTTCATGTTTAAAAAGGAGGAAGCGACCAGGAATTTGTAGTACCTTGATCTCTCTTCCTCTCATTCTCACCATTTTCTACGCTTAGCTACTTCTGGCTTCTCCGTTCCTATATCGGCATTCACTTGCATGGGAAGCGCTTCATCCAACTGCTCACTACTTCCTGCAACTCTCGAGTTGATCCTAGCACCCACTGTGAGTATAATGTCATTTTGCCTCATTGTATTGTCTGATATATACAAGATTACCATGCTACTATTCTTGCTGTCCCGTAATATGTTGAGAGCCTGCAATACACATGTATTTGCAATATGTGAATTTGCATTTATGTTATTTATTGGTTTAAATTAGTCACTAAAGTGCACTATTTGCTAACAGTTCACCCTCTACCTCCATTCCATTGAGATGCCTACCAAAATAGGTCCTTTCCTTTATCCCGTGGAGGTATCTACTGAAGTAGGTCTTTTCTGTAACACCCCAGCTTCTAAAAAACCCAAGGTATCACCTAGGTCATTTCTGTAACACCCCAACTTCTCAAAAACCCAAGATATCACCTACAACTAATTACACTATCAATTTTAACCAATTAAACAAGCATTACCGACAACTAGACTTCAAGAATAAACATTCAACATAACAATAAATTTCAGTAACAATGTAAACCATAACCTGAATTTAATATGAACAAACAATAATCAAGATGAAACATAAATAAGTTTACATTAAGTAAAGTATCAAGTAGCAATATCATGAAATATGAAAACTAAGGGAATTCTTGAATTATCTAATCAATGCTATGGAAACTATTAAATTGTTCATGTCTATAAGTGATAAATAGCTAAGTAGAGTGAAGAGCTACAATTGTAAAATAATCCATGTTCTACACCCACCCATGAATGCCGCCTTCAATGCTCACCTAAAAACAACAACAAAGTAAGGGTGAGTTCATTACTTAGCAAGTACAAAGCAAAATAATAAGTGAGACATCATCTTATTAGCAATTCATAACCATTTATAATAACTCAATTCCTCATATTCATTCTCATTAGTTTCCATTCACATATCTCAATATCTCAAATTACTTTTCAATATTCATGAATGCTATGCAAAACTCATGCACATGTCTCAACTCTTTTTCTGCATATACTTCTATAGCTGAGTGTTCACTCATCAATGACACACTCTCGCCCTATCCTTTTTCATACAGGGTTTCTCTTCTACCTCTGTAGAGTGTTTACCGAAGTATGTCTTTGCAACACAGACTCTCGCCTGTTCTTTCTCATATAGGGTCGTCCTGTTCTTTTTTATACCGGGTCATACCTCTACTCCTGTGGAGTGCCTATTGAAGTAGGTCTTTGCAATACTAATGCTCACATGCAATGTAATGATTTTCCTTTTATTAGTAAATTTACAACATTAACCAACTGACATAATCATCATTGTAACCGTAAACATATGAGCAATAAAAAAGGCATTGTCTTATGAATAGTCAGGGCAAGGATTTATTTAATAATAATTTTAAGCACTCGAATACTATTCTACAATGCACTTGTCTTTTTAGTTGCTGTAGGATCGAAATGGCAACAGGAGGGGGGGTGAATGGTGCCTTCAAAAACCGCTCCGAAGTATCCACATACTTCTTCTCCGATAGCTATAGTAGCTATGAAGAAGAAGATTCATGCTCACTGGAAATCTACACAGATCAGAAACTAAAGCGAGACAAAGAAATTAAAACAGATTAGAGAGCAGCAACCAGAGGCCGGTTTGACCGGAGGTGTGATACTGGTCTGACCGCCGTGCTACCCCCGGTCTGACCGCCGGTGAAGCTTCGGTCTAACCGGGTACAGGGAAATTTGGCGATTACAGAACAGAGTAGAGAGGCTGCAGAAGCACCGAAAACTGAAGAAAAGGAGACACCGAAAACTGAAAGCACAGAGACTACTACAGATAGGAAGCAAAGAACAGAGAAGTGATTAAAAGATCCATGAGCTTCTCAGGACAATTAATCAAATCCAAGTAGATGACTGAAACCTGAACAAAAACACTACACAACAGAAGTTGCAAAAGAGGAGAAACAAACCCAAAAGGAAAAGAGGCCAGGCGACTGAAAAGAGCAGAGAGGCAACTGAAAAGAAAAGAAAACAGCCGACAAAAGGATAGCAGGTAGCTGAAATTTTGTCTACATAGAAATTACTGAAGAAGAGAAGAAAGAATAAAAACCATCATCGATCGATTTGCTGCTCTTCTCAAAAAGATTGGAACTTCAAACTAAATAGCATCTCGATCTCAGGAAACAAGAAAATGCAAGCAGAAGGGCTATTCGACAGAAGAAAGAGATCAGACAAGCAGAAACCGAAAACCGAACTGAAATCATAAAAACAAACAGAGAATGAGACTGAGGCCCAAAACCTTGCGGTTCTTGAATCTTTTGAACAAGAGACTTTTGGTCACAGCATGAGACAGCCTCAGATTAAGAAAAACACAAGCTGAAAGCAATTTCTACGCAAGAAATCAGGAACTCCACAAAGCTCTGCCTCCAAACCTAGAAAAAACTGAAATAGAGGAAATGCCGCTGAGGTCAATCGGGAAGAAACCAGAGATTAAAATCTTTTCTCTTGGGAATATGCTAGCCAAGGGGGCTTTGAGGAACGATTCCCAGTTCAAAGATAAAGAAGTTCTGCAGCTACTCTAACACAAACTCCATTCAAACAACAGGAGGCAAAGAATAGAGAAACTCAAGAACAGAAAAAGAGAAGCAAGAATAAACACAGGGAGAACTGGAAGACCGGACAACTTAAGACAACTTAAATTGATTCAGAGATGTGAATGATTGCATTAAAGTGTTCTACAGCCAGTTCATACATGATCTCTCATTTTGAGCAACCCACGCACACAAAAAGAAACTACTACCACCCAAACCCTCTCACACAAAATCTCACATCCTGAGCAAAACCTCACCCAGAGACGACAACAACACACGTAAAAGGAAAATCAAGAAGCTTGCACCCACTCCTACTACATGACTCTTGTACAGGCAAGGAAACAAGACAAGGAGGCTCCTCTGCCCAACCTTTTCTCTCCAGAGTAAGAGACAAAAGCTAAAAAACCCTTTACATCAAAATAGAGGAGGGAACCAGCACACACTCTCCAAACCCTAACCCTCTCTATTTATAGCTTCCACTACTGGGTTCACATCTCGCTTTGCCCAATAGCTTCAACAACTTTAGCACTTTACCCATTTGCTTCAACCAAACCCGCTTCCTCAAGCCTGAGCCAATTTTACCGAATTGCCCCTCACGTTCCTTCCTGGAAGCTTCCTCTTTTCTTACTGTCCACGCCTCGCAACCACTTCGAGTCCTCGCCGTCTTCGGTATCTCTCGACCGCTTTGACCTCAGCACCGCCTATGCCTAGTCTGGCCATCCATGCCTTGCCACGACCTAGCCTCAAAGTCCTGCAGCCATCACAGACAAGAAGACATCACATAGCACCGCTCGAGATAATGTAATCAACATTTGCATTAATAGAAAGTACTTAAGCGCGAAACATCCGAAACAAACTCAAACTATCTAAAATAAGAGTCAATTACTCATCACAACCATGGAATCAACTCCACATGGTCTCTCAGTTGCGATGGCCGATTTGATTAGGAAATGACAATACACCCAATGCTACTCCTCCTATAGCAATGATTCATTCTCAATACATGCCACAACAATACAAGGTAACAAATAAACGACAATGCTCCTGCATGCTTTCCAAATTCACCACTCTTTCTTGTTATCAAACAATCAACTCTGTTGTTTCGGTACTAAAAACATCATAACTTTCACCTCACAAGTCCCATCATGACAAATCTTACAATTCAAGAACCTAACAACTTTTCCCATAATTTCTTAGTTGGTCACACTTGCAAATTAAAAAGTCTGATCCCTCGTTCTTAACCTAGAAAACAGATATGTCATCTTTTGGACATCAAATTAATTAATCTAATATCTTTTAATCTTCCTTTGCAAATATATTTTACTATAAAATTTTTAGAATATACATAAAATTTTCTACCACTTTGTAGTTATTCCTAAAATTTAATTCTGCCATTAAATTAGTCAAATTAATGATTTCCCAGGACTACGTTCAGCAACAACCTAGTACCAAGCAACAGTCTCCTAAAATTCATAACTTCTACTCTACTTATCTAAAAATTGAGTTTTGGACCTTCTAGAAACCTTACAAAATTACTTACAATGTTCATGTAGACCAAATCTCCAAATTAGGCCATTTACTATTTTTAATTAATAGATTAATATGTGCCAGCAAAACATGATAAATTTACCAAACAGCAGGCTTATTAAATTTATATATCAAAATCTACTCATTCAATCGATATGAATAAAAATTATACCGAAATCTATCGAAATCTCTACAACTTTCTAGTAGATAAAATTCTCAAATTATGCACGTACAATCTTCGAAATCACAGTTGAACAACTGCGCATGTTAAACGAATCTACTCTTTACCCCCACAAACAACGAGCTAGCGCCCTCTCTAATTTCTATTTCTAATCTATAATTGAAATAAACAAAGTTGAGAGAAATAACTAGATGTTACCCATGAGATGAAAACCAAAGCCACGAACTCTTCTTTTTCCCCCTTCTCCCTTCGTTCTTGCGGCAAACACCAAACAGCAGCAACTCAGGTGCTAGTCAGGGCATGCACCAGCAGCATATGCTCAAGCCATTAACTAGTCACGGCATGCAGCCATGCATAATGCACAAGCCATTAACTCACGGCGTGCAGCAACGCATGCATGCACCGGCCATTAACTAGTGGGCAGCACTTGTAGTTACATGTGTGCATGTACTGGGCGGCCGAAGAAAAGCTAGCGACGCCCAGCGACTTCACGCAGGCAGCTAGGTCATGCACGCGTCGGCAGGCAACTGCACCGGCAATGGGGCGCGGGTGAGCGTGGCAATGGCGCGTGGCGCTACAGGAAGCCGACGCTGGCGCAATGCTGCAGATTGCGCGGGAAAGGCGTTCACTCTAGCGAGCAGACGACCGGGCAGCGCAGCGATCGAGCGGTGTGAGCTCATGCGCGACGGCGGAGGAAAATTATTGCGCATGAACTGTTTCGGCTGGCGGCGCCGCTACCGTAAAAGAAAGAAGATGGCTTGGGCTTTGGGTCCTTTCTCCTCCATGATCCTTTTATCACGTAAATATTCCTAATTTGGTTCTATTTTCCCGTACAACTCGTTCTAGGAAACTAACCCCCAAAAGGACCTGCATCCTCCTTTTCACGTACTTCTTTTCACTAATTAGACACAGGTCCTCAAGAAGAATATTTTCCAGAATATTACATTTCCTCTATCCCGTAGAGGTGCTTACATCTATAGGTCTTACTCAAGAGTGCTCCGTATTATTCATATAGGTTACTCATCGACCTGGCTCGTGCACTCTAGACTAGCTATATGACTTACTCACCATCCTGGCTCATATGCAATATGCATTATGTGAATGCAAGTGATGCAATACTTTCTAATGATCATTTGTCATATACCAACTTTACCATATAACCATCGATATCATTAATTCAACATCGTATAACATCAAATTGAACAAGAATAACATAAATATAGTGCGACGAGTAGATTTAGATAAGCAAGAGCAAGAGTAAACAATTATCTACCGTTCTACTATGCACTTGCATGCAATGTGATATTTTCATCTGAGCATTCATCACACGAGGTTAACCATTATTCATCATCTCAACGTAACCATGTCATATACTATTGCCATTATTCACCCTCACGACGGAACTAGCATTACTTTTTTGAACTACAATTTAATGTGTCTTTTTTGAATTCTACACTTTTTTGAACTATTAAGTTTTTCCCAATTTTTCGGGCTGAACGGGCTAGCAGGGCCAAACGAGCGTTTCAGGCCTCTGTGGCCCATCGGACTAGACGGGCCGCATGCTGACCCGGCACAGCACGAACCCCCTTTGGGCCGTGCCTGGGGCTGCATGCCATGGCCCGTTCTGGCTGACGGACTAAACGGACTGTGTCTAACAGGCTTGTGCCATGTTGGACCTAGGCTGTGCCATGTCGTGCCACCCATGTGGGCACATCTGCCTATTAGTCATTGTTATCATTTCTAATAAGAAAACATGAAAATTATTCTATAAGGTAGCGTAATGATGCCTAATTTTGGTCAAGAAATCAGCGTCTTAAACTATCATTTAGTTATTGGAACCAAGAGCACTATCTTGTATTGGCAAATTCCAATATTTTTCAGATGTGAATTCCGTGAGCACGCTTACTAGTTCACGTAAACATGTCCTAGTTCATAACAGAATGATCCTACCAATGCATGGAAACGAACAAAATTAGCAGACTTGCACTTTGGTCACCTTCTTCAGATCACTTAATCACTTTCTTCAGATCACTTAATCACTTTCTTCAGATCTAAGACGGCGGGAATTGTGGGGCATGCACTTATTTGCAGAATCTGCCTGCTGCACCTTTGATCACCTTCTTCAGATCACTTAATCACTTTCTTCAAATCACTTAAATCACCTTCTTCGAAGAGGGCTTCGAGTCCAGAGGAGCTGACAGGGGCAAAACAAAGATAATTTCTTTTAGATCGCAGGGCTTGCAAGCCTCAAAAATTAAATCCCCAATTACAGCGCAGCAGATATGTGATGTGGCCTGATCTCTTCGATCATCCTCCGGTTCTTCAACCACACGCCTGCCTCCGCCCACACTTACGGCGATCAACCCAGGAGAGGGATCGGAGCTAGGAGTCGTGGGGTGGATTAGAGTAAAGGGAGCTTGGACTCAACTGGTTGGCGTCATCTTGCCTTCTCTTGGACTTTGATCCTGTACCTTAGGTTGATCAGGTCGGGTGTTAGCGCACGGGAGAGGAACGTACGTGTTTATGCTGAACTCTTATGCAATGTCAGTTGCTTAGCATTGATATACCTTCCTGATTGGTTGCTTGTTGATTTCCTTTCACACCTGGTCATCGTATCTATATGTTGGTTTCTGTCTTCAATTGTTGATCAAATGCAAAGATGGACGCAATCGCTAAGCTTCGATCCTTGTGGCGTGGAGCGCACCCATCTATCATATATTAAAGTTGGGGGACTTTTCGGTGTTTTGCGAAATTGCATAAAGGTCCTCCGTTCTCGCAAACAGGTCTCTGCTTCTCGCAAACAGGTCCTTGCCAGGTTTTTTTTCCGAAAAGCACCCTCCACTTCACCGATAGCAACCCGCGGTTTCCAAAATTATGTATAAGTCCTTGTTTAGTTACGTACAGGTCCTTGGTTTTTTTTTGAAAAAGCCCTTTAGTTTTTCCAAAATTACGCATTCATCCTCGATTTCTTTTAAGAAACGTCTCACGAATTATCGTCTCTTTTACTTCGGTCTACACGGTGGCTAGCGCGGCGTGGCGCCGTGCTTACGTAGCTAGTATGACTTGATGATAGGAAGCTTTCCGTGGTGTTCGTGGTCTACTGTCGCAGATCGTTTCCGGTACTAACTTGTTATTGGTCATGCCTTGCGACCCTAACTGTGTCATTATGTGTAGCAGTACCGAATCATGTTAATGTATTAACATCAGATATCTCTACTTTAAAACTGAAAGATATTGATTTTTGTAAAATTTAATCTCTTCTTGATAGGTACGCACATAAACTTTAGACTTATATTACGGACAGAGTAAGTATATTGTTTTTCCATGTGAGTGGGTCAGAGAAAGTACATTGTTTTTCCATGTGGGTAGGAGACTGGTTGGATGGAATAACGATGAGTATTATGGGTAATTTGACTATAGGCACCGATCAACTGGGCTGAAGCTGCGGGCTGCAGGCTTTTTGGAGCTGCTACAGTGCCTGCAGCCGAAGCCGTTGCTTGCAGTCGAAGCCGGCCGCTCCTTGCGAAGCCAACGAGGGAAGCTCGGAGTCTACGAAGCAGGCGGCCTAAGGCATCAAGCGACGCTCCCCCCAAATCACTGTCCGCTGGAATGCGCCTGCCCCGTCGCCGCAAGCCACATAAGTATGTATCGTTATATAGTAGACGAGAAACACCACCACCACATATTTTTGTTGAAGAAACAATTTTAACAGGAAGGGATGAAGACATTTTAAAATAAGTATGTATCGTGTGCGAGGTGTGAGGGTGTGATAGTACCGGCCTATGGTGAGAGATAGTACCGGCTCAGAGGAAAATTCTTAGATTTTGGAAGATTGAGTAGTGGATTTAGTTGGTTTGATATAGGTCAGTGCATTAATATTGTAGGAAATATATTTTGACTAACGTGGGTCAATTTGTGAAGAACTTATGTTTCAAAACGATTTCTTTGTCTTTACATGTGCAGAGTCACTTAAAGTTAACCATGACCAACGGCGAGGATTGAGACGCCAAGACCCAGAACGGTCGAGAATGCCAGGTGAGATGTTGAATTCAAGCATAGCATGAGAAAAAACGTAAAATATTGAAGATAAATTCGAACGACGGGTTGCACTATGTGGCTTGTGAAAGGAGAGGAGGATTTTGCCGCGCACAGGATTTTGTAGAGCTTGAGTCTGTCCTATTATTATATTGTAGCTCTCATGTTACACTCTTAATTAGCCTGGTTTTAGATTGGCCAGCTAATTCTTAAAATTATTCTTAGGATCTCTCAAAATTAATACGTATACTTGTGTCCATTAGAAAAGAGTACTCGTTGCAGCAACGCCACAGCAGTGTAGGAATCAAACAACATTGTTTACTATTCGCGCTTTCACTAACTTGGCTATTTTAAAAAGTAAACGCCACCTATTATTATATTGTACATGTTACACTCTTAATTAGCTGGAGCTGTCGGTGGCCACCTTGATTGCTCGGATGCTCTCTCTCTCTCTCTCTCTCTCTCGTTTTATAAGCGCAAAATTGATGATGAATTCGAGATGTCAAAGGAAAAGAGTGTGTGACTTGTTACAAAAAAAAGCAGGAAAAGGCAAAAGAATGCTCCTCGAAGGGGAAAAAAAAAGCAAAAGATGCATGCAAAAAAAAAACGGATTTGCTAATTTTTAGTTGTCTGAAATTTTATTATCCTCAGTTACCTAAAGTTGTACAATACTAATTCTAAAATTAAATTACAGTACCAAGTGATATATAATTTTAATATAGCTTTACTACAACTTCTAATTATATTTGGCTTTGTATTTTTAGAGGGTTATAATAACGGAGCTCCTGCAACCATGCACATGCCCTGCGGTGGATCATCGTTTCGTGAGACCAGAGGAACGGGATGCACATGCCAACCATGCACATGCCTACTACATTTATTAACGTGACGTGGCCAGCCCACTACATTACAATCAGGGAAAGCCATTCCTCAAATCAAATCTGGTTTCCAACTGGAGGAGGAGAAGCGGGAGGTGGAAGCCATGGATGCTATCAATCGAGAAGCCGTGTTGCTTACCTCGGCGGCAGTCGTCGGTGTGGCATGCGCCAAGCTGGGGTCCGCCATCGGAGATGACGCGGCGGTCATGGTGGGTGGTCGGAACTTGAGGGGCGACCTGGTGGACATGAAGACCACGCTGGAGGCCATCGGGGCGCCGCTGGAGATGCGGTCAACCGGCGAGGAGTGGGTGCAGGTGGGGCGGTGGCTGAAGCGGGTGAAGGAGGCCGCCTACGACATCTGTGAGATGCTCGACGACCTCCAAGCCGACAACACTACACCGCCTGCTGCTAACACGGTATGTATGCATGCATGTAGATCTATCTACTTGATTCGTTACTTGCCGGCCGCTAGATTAATTTAGCTAGCATGCATGCACGCGCGCGCAGGAAGAAAAATGATTGAAATCAATTCCTTGCAGATTCGAACTGGGGTGCTCACCGGCCTTGCGATTGTACCCAACGCTACGAACGAGATTGCCAACAGGACGAACGAGATGCGAGACAATCTGAGGGTGATACAGGAGGAGTCTCCTAGTTTCAGCTCTGCTATTAGGTCATCCTACGCCAGCGAGGGGCTATTATTATATCGTAGACGAGAAACAACACCACCACATATTATTGTTGAAGAAACAATTATAACAGGAAGGGATGCAGACAAACAGAGGATAATGCTTGATGTGTTATCTGCAACCGATGAAGGCCCCATCATTCTTCCCATCCTTGGGTTAAGAGGCATAGGCAGGACAACCTTGGCAAAACTGGTTTCCTATGACGCCAGATTCAAAGACTACACCAAGGTGTGGGTCTCGGTGTCCGAAACTTTTGGCTTGATTGAAATAGGGAGATGCATAATTTCTCAACTATCAGGAGCAGAGAGCAACAAGGATTCGAATGATATGGAGTTCATAATGGGGCGCCTCAACGAGTTACTTGGTGGAAAGAAGCTACTCGTTGTTTTAGACGACCTATGGTTTATGAGCGACGACTCTGAGTTGGATCGCTTCAGGCATATGTTCAGTCCAAGCGACAAGGGCAGTAAGAGAATCTGCACGCTTCGACCATACAGGCTAGATCCCTTGAGCGATGACATGTGCTGGACAATAATCAAGCAAAAAAGTGCCCTTGAAGATAGAGCTGACAAACAAGAGTTGGAGCAGATAGGACGGGAGATTGCAAACAAGTGTATGGGTTTCCCGTTAGCAGCTCAAGCACTTGGGTACATGCTGCGGTCCAAAGACCTTAGAGCATGGTCAATGCTGTTGAACAATATTAATGCTATCCGGAAACGTGATGAATATCATCCAGTGTATTCAACCTTGGTGTTATGCTGCCAACAAATGCCACCAAATTTGAGGTTATGCTTTGCCTACTGTGCCATCTTCCCGCGTGGTCACAGCATAGCTAGAGATGAGTTGATTCACCAATGGATTGCTCTCGATTTTATCCAGCCATCCGACAGATTCTCTACCACACAGCTTGCTGAGGGGTATATTACGACGCTTTTGGCCATGTCATTCCTTGAACCTACAAAGTCAGCTTCAGTAAGTTACTAGATACATCTAAGACTTTTCTTTTTTGAAACATGTAACCTCTTTGAAACATCTAAGTTACTAGGCAGATTTCCTCTTTTCTTCACTCCATCATCAAGCAACCCACATTAGAAATGCAAATTCTTTCGGAACACTTGAAAAAGGTGAAATTATGAAATACCAATTGGAATAGATAATATCTACTATATAACACTGTAAACCACTTAATTAAGACAATTCTATGCCTATGCGCACTGTGCATACCGAAAAATTATTATCATCCGTGAGTGAAGTTACTGTCCTATACATATAAAGTTACTAGCACTTTTATAGTGTTACAACTGACAATAACTCTATATGTGCTGGGCAGTAACTTCATTCACACACGACAGTAACTTTTTGGCACGCATTGTATACCTGCGTGAAGAATAGTAATCACACACACACACATAATATCAGAACTGACTATCTAACGCATGTTATGCCTTTGTTGCAGTCTTGCAGACTAGTGGAAAGGATGATAAGGGTGCAATGTTGCTCACTATGCACGGCATGGTGCATGAGTTCGCATGGCTACTCTTCGGTTACGAGTTGTTTGTTGTGGATCCTATATATGAGATATCTCACGAGGACAACAATCGCCGCTATGCATTGATCACCGATTTTGGCCGCTATTTCAGAAGGATGCCAACGTTAATATATCGCAAGCCATTGAATTTATCCAGTGTATTGAATGCCCGACTAAGGGCCGTCCATTTTCTGGGCTGTAGCGAAATGGAGCTGCTCAGCGATGGTGCGTTTTCATCTGCTAAGCGCCTGCGTGTCTTGGATTTAAGGGACTGCCCCATGCAGAAGCTGCCAGATTCTATTTGTCAATTGAGGCACTTGAGGTATCTCAATTTATCAGGCCACTCTGGACTAGTAAATCTACCGGAACCATTTGGGGGTATAAAAAATTTGGTATATCTATATTTATCAGGCTGCTCTGGACTAGTAGAACTGCCGGAATCATTTGGGAAGCTCAAAAATTTGATGCATCTAGATTTATCAGGCTGCTCTGGACTAGTAAAACTGCCAGAATCATTTGAGAAGCTTGAAAATTTGATGCATTTGGATTTATCAGTATGTTTTGGACTAGTAAAACTGCCATACTCATTTGGAAAACTCAAAAATTTGGTGTATCTAGATTTATCAGGCTGCTCTGGACTAGTAAAACTGCCAGACTCATTTGGGAAGCTTGAACATTTGGTGTATCTGGCTTTATCAGGCTGCTCTGGACTAGTAAAACTGCCAGACAAACTGCCAGAATCATTTGAGAAGCTCGAAAATTTGGCGTATCTGGATTTATCAAGCTGCTCTGGACTAGTAAAACTGCCAGACTCATTTGGGAAGCTCGAACATTTGATGCATTTGGATTTATCAGTATGTTTTGGACTAGTAAAACTGCCAGACTCATTTGGAAAACTAAAAAATTTGGTGTATCTGGATTTATCAGGCTGCTCTGGACTAGTAAAACTGCCAGACTCATTTGGGAAGCTCGAACATTTGATGCATTTGGATTTATCAGTATGTTTTGGACTAGTAAAACTGCCAGACTCATTTGGAAAGCTCAAAAGTTTGGTGCATCTGGATTTATCAGGTTGTTCTTGTTTTGAAGGGATCCCGACAGCTCTACGTGGCCTAACCAACCTCCAGCATTTGAATTTGTCACACCCTTGCTGTTATTTTGTTGAACACCGGTTCCATCTCAAAGAGCTGACAGATGTTTGGGGTGACCTCACCAAACTCCAGTATTTAAACTTATCGATGTGCCTGAATCCTATCCTTTGCTACCTACCAGAAGAGGAAAGTCTCGAATATATTCAATGTATCAGTGGCCTTTCCAGTCTGGAGCATCTGGACTTATCTCACAACATATTTCTTTGTGATCTACCTGAAAGTCTAGGTGAACTCACTAAGCTACATACACTGGACCTCTCAGGCTGCATTAGACTAAAGAGACTGAACAAATGGGTGGGTGAAATGAACTCTCTGAAGTTTCTAGTCAAGAGGAACTGCCGGGGTCTGGAAAATTACCAGTTTGTGGTTCGCGCTGATGATGGAGGATATAGCAGCAACCTTGTTCAGCTTGAGGGTGTAAACTCCAAAGGGTTGGAGATAAGCTGCCTTGAAAAAGTGATGTCTATAGAGGAAGCACACAGAGTAAGATTGGTAGACAACCGAAAGCTCAAAAGGTTGACACTTGCTTGGACTGTGGGCTGTCGTGGATCTGTGGTGGACAATGCTTTGTTAGGAGAATTGGTGCCACCACATAATCTGCGGTGCCTCGAGCTACATGGTTACAACGGCATATGCCTCCCAGCCTGGACATTGAGCTTATCTTCCTATCTCCCTAATCTTGTAGAGGTTACCATGGAGGACATTCCGAGGTGCAGCCGCCTACCACCACTCGCTCTGTTACCAAACCTGCAACAAGTGGTTCTCAGAAGGATGGCTAGCATCACAAGAATCGACGCTAGTGACTTGATTGGCGGCAACAGAGCAGCAGCATTCCTTCGGCTTTTGAAGTTTACCCTAGATGATATGGAAAGATTGGAAGAGTGGAACACCACATACTACAGTGGTGGTGAGGAGTTCATGTTCCCCGCCATTGATGAATTGGTGATAAACAGTTGCCCCAAGTTGAGCTTTAGGCCTGACCCCCCGAGAGCCCAGAAGATGTCGCTGATATCAACTTGCGACCAAGTGATGTCTTCTTTGGGGACGAGAGGAGTTGGAGGGCATTGTGTGGAGAGCTCTTCTGCTTGCAGTACCTCTGCAACAGTAACTAAACATTCCCTCCAATCGCTGTGTTTCTCTCATTGCGACAGCATGACCTCGCTACCAGAATCCTTGGGCGGTCTCAACTCTCTCCAGGAACTGCAGATCGTGTGCTGCAAACACCTTCAGTCTCTGCCGGACAGCATGCAACACCTCACCTCCCTTCAATCGGTGCATTTCAATGACTGCGAGAGCATCACAGCACTTCCGAAATGGTTCGGAGGCCTCACCTCTCTTCATAAACTTGCCATCCACAAATGCCATGCCATTAAATCGTTGCCTCAGAACATACGTAAACTAACCAATCTGAAGAATCTGCATATAGTTGACTGTCCAGAATTAGAGAACTGGTTAAAGAACTGGTGCGAATCAGAGGAGAACAAGAATTGGCTATCACGCATCCGGCCAAAATATGAGTATGTGCCCTGCTAGGCGTAGCTATTTGCCCGAATTAATACCGTACCATATTGCTCGTATATTTTACTTTCAGTGAGTACCATTTCTCGGTATTTTTCTATTCTGTTTTGCATTCCTTCTACAGAAACAGAACTGGAATTGCCGCTAATGCAAGCGTTGACCTTATTACTTGTGCAGAGAACATGGTACTGACAAGCCAGACAATGCCGTTACCGTCTACGGCAAACAACTTACTCAAATCCGAAGGTGTGCCTTGATTCTTTAGATTGAGGCACTGCATTAGTAGCTCTCACTGGAAATTGCACAATCGGAGGAAATTCCATGAATGAAGATTCCAGGGTGTGTTTGTAAGCTGAAATAGCAGCAGGGATTGGTAGCATTTTCAATGATTGATTTAGAACTTGTGTTCATTCGCCATGACTGCTGACGAGCGACATCATTTGATACAGCTTTTCTTTATTCAAGTATATTTTGATCCTTGAGATTGTGTACCACCCCGGCCCAACCACTGAGCCTAGAATACTATCACTACTGTATAGCACTACTATTTACATCCAATGCTGCTAGACTTGGGCAGCTACTCCTCTAGTTAATCACAATGAAGCGGTAAACAACATGCATTTAACAATACGTATTGAAGCTAATTTATAAATTCACCAACTATTGAAAAAATGCACGAGCCATAGACGGCTAAATATTTTCATTAAGATATATTATTAACTGCTAGCCATCTAAACATGTCATTAAAGTTTGAATATGTCAACCAAAGGTGATATGTGAATTACTGTTTGTACACGGGATACGTATGCTACTCCCATACATGTCGCCTTCAATATTCACCTAAAACAACAATAAAATAATAGTGAGTTTAAAGACTCAGCAAATACATAGCAGAACAGTAAACATTAATAGCACTATAAGCATAAGTACAGCCATGTAATTTTTCATGTATCATATTATCATTGTTTTCTCTCTATTAATGTAATGTACACATCCATGTCATTCGCATTACCCATATGACCAGTACATATGGGGAGGATGGCAGTATTGTAGCTCCTAGAAGGAGTAAGAGACAAAAGATTGCAAAATCCTTTAGTGATGACTTTACTGTGTACCTCGTGGATGATGTTCCTAGAACCATTTTAGAGGCATATGCATCCCCAGATGTAGAATACTAGAAGGATGCTGTTAGTAGAGAAATGGATTCTATTATAGCTAATAAAACTTGGAAAATCACTGATTGTCCAATTGGGTGTTCAAGAAAAAGTTTAGGCCTAATGGTACTATTGAAAAGTACAAGGATTGGCTTGTAGCTAAAGGTTATACCTAAAAAGAAGGGGAAAATTTCTTTGATACTTACTCACTTGTTGATCAGGTTAACTACCATCCAAGTATTACTATCCTTGGTTGCCTTACATGGTCTTCTTGTCTATCAAATGGATGTAAAGATGGCTTTCCTTAATAGAGAGTTAGAGGAAGAGATTTACATAGATTAGTTTGATGGTTTTGTATTACTCAGACAAGAGGGCAAAGTGTGTAAATTGCTAAAATATTTGTATGGCCTAAAGTAAGCACCTAAACAATGGCATGAGAAGTTCAACAAAACTTTAACATCTGCAGGCTTCACGGTAAATGAAGCTGATAAATGTGTGTACTACTGCCATGGTGGGGGTAAAGGAGTAATTCTATGTTTGTATGTTGATGACATACTTATCTTTGGGACATATATTGATGTGATAAATGATTGTCAAAATATTTCTATTCCAAAGCTTTGACATGAAGGATTTGGGAGAGGCTGATGTTATATTAAACATCAAATTGATCAGGTGTAATAATGGGATTACTCTCACATAATCCCATTATGTGGAAAAGATCTTGAGCCGATTCGACTATATGGACAGCAAGCATTCCACAACACTATATGATCCTAATCTAATACTTCGAAAGAACAAAAGACTAGGAAAAGATCAATTGAGATATTCTCCAATCATTGGTTCAATCATGTACCTAGCTGGTGCTACCCATCTTGATATCTCTTTTGTTGTTAACAAATTAAGCCAATTTACTTAAGCGGGTTTTGCGCTATTTGAAAGGCACAATGAGTTATGAAATTCACTATACAGGGTACCTAGTGTACTCGAGGGATATAGTGATTCTAACTAGATATCAGATGCTGACGAGATTAAAGCTACGAGTAGATATATGTTCACTCTAAGTGGAGCTGCTATTGTAAACAGACCATTTTTTTATGAGGTCAACCATAGAAGTAGAACATACAGTGCTAGACTCAGCAACCATTGAGGTTGAATGGTTGTGAGAGTTCTTGATGGACTTGCCTGTGGTCGAGAAACCTATTCCAGTTATCCTTATGTACTATGATAAACAAACAGTTATCGTAATGGTGACAAGTGCTAAGGATAACATGAAGTCCTTAAGACACGTGAAATGGTGACTGAAGACTATCAAAAAATTGAGAAACTCCAGAGTGATAGCTGTGAATTGTATTCAAACAGCTAAGGATCTGGTAGATCCCTTTAGAAAGGGATTGTCACAAAACGTGATTGATAATGCATATAAGGAGATGGGTTTGAGACCTATTTGAGTTACACACAATGACAACCCACCCTATATGATCAGAGATCCCGTGAAGTACGTTCTTGGAAATAACAAGGTGTGTGTAACTGGAGAGTACACTTTAGTGTTAATGAACCACTCCATTGAAGATGCAGTACTATCATTACTGTATGGTAGAATAATTTTTGTCTCAATGTGTTATGAGGCTCTAAAGAGCAAGATACCGACCTGCAGGGTATTTTTGTAAGATCACACCTATATGATCTTGACTATTAGTCATAGTGTGGAAACTCTCTAAGAAGCTCATAAAGAGACATAGGAGTTTGACCTATATGCTCCACCCGAGGGGTAGCCTATCAGCAGCTAAGTATCATATTAGGTTCTAAGTGAAACTTGTTTGTACAAAATTGTCGATTCAAGGCCTAGTCTATTGTGCAGTTTTGGATAGGTGTAGCTTGGGATTCTAGGTGATGTTCAACCCTAATCAGGTCTCCACCAAAAAAACTGATATATTAATGGTGCTTTAACATAGTGAGAAATCTCTGGGTGCCTTTGAAATCTGGTGGGGATTGTTAGAGCATTTGGTCCTCAATCCAAATAGCCCAAGTAATAATTTCCAAAAATCACAAAGGCCCACTCATGTATGGCAAGTGGTGGGATTAATAGTCCCATATTGCTCACCAAAAGAGAGTCACACCTATTAATAAAGAAGAGTGGATATGGCTATGGTGAAGAAAAGCAAAGGAAGACTACATGCGCATGCTCGCTTGCCTCACCTCACCACACCAGGCCATGCCACACCGTGCCATCACCCACCTGTGGCGTGCACGTGAATGGTGCTGCAATTTCAAGCCTAGATGCTTACGGAGGCGCTGCTTCTTTTTGCACCTTGCATGATCTTTTAATTTACACCTGTAACTGAATATTTGCACTGATAATGTGTGCATTAATGTCGCCATTACAACACAGTAAATTGTGTTTAATGTGTCAGTTACTGGTTCATGTTTAAAAAGGAGGAGGCAACCAGGAATTTTGTAGTACCTTGATCTCTCCTCCTCTCATTTTCACCATTTTCTACACTTAGCTACTTCTGGCTTGTCTGTTCCTACATCGGCTTGCACTTGCATGGGAAGCGCTTCATGCAACTGCTCGCTACTTCCTGCAACTCTCCAGTTGATCCTAGCACCCACTGTGAGTATAATGTCATTTTTACTCATTGTATTGTCTAATATATACAACATTACCATGCTACTATTCTTGCTGTCCCGTAATCTGTTGAGAGCCTGCAATACACATGTATTTGCAATATGTGAATTTGCATTTCTGTTATTTATTGGTTTAAATTAGTAACTAAAGTGCACTATTTGCTAACAGTTCACCCTCTGCCTCCATTCTGTCGAGATGCTTATCAAAATAGGTCATTTCCTCTATCCCGTGGAGGTATCTACCGAACTAGGTCTTTTCTGTAGCACCCTATCTTCTAAAAAACCCAAGGTATCACCTAGATCATTTCTGTAACACCCCAATTTCTCAAAAACCCAAGGTATCACCTACAACTAATTACACTATCAATTTTAACCAATTAAACAAGCATTACCGACAACTAGACTTCAAGAATAAATATTCAACATAACAATAATCATAAATTTTAGTAACAATGTAAACCATAAACTGGATTTAATATGAACAAACAATAACCAAGATGAATCATAAATAAGTTTACATTAAGTAAAGTATCAAGTAGCAATATCATGAAATATGAAAACTAAGGGAATTCTTGAATTATCTAATCAATGCTATGTAAATTATTCAAGTCTATAAGTGATAAATAGCTAAGTGGAGTGAAGATCTACAATTATAAAATAATCCATGTTCTACACCCACCCATGAATGCCGCCTTCAATGCTCACCTGAAAATGACAACAAAGTAAGGGTGAGTTGTAACATCCTGAATTTCAGAGCCTTTTTGAAGTTTTTGAAATAAAAATTCACCATTTGTATTTTTCTGAAATTAACTAAAGCTTAATTGGAATATGTATCAATTAAAAAGATTTAACATGACTAAAGTTAAACATTAACATTTGCCAAAAATACTTTATTTGAGTTCCTTGTGTCTCAAGGAATTTATTGGTTTTTTTCTGGATTTTCTGGATTTATTTGCTATTTTCTAGAGCTCAAAATGATTTAATTGAATTTCTGGAAAAAGAAAAAGAAAAAGAAAAAGAAAAACCAGTCGGTCGAGCCGCAACCGCTTCCGCCCCCGCCGCGTGTCAGCCATCTAGAACCCCGCCCCCGCATCGCAGCCGCCCGCTTTTAGCAAGTCGTACTCGTATACGAGTGGGACTCTCAGGTCGTATCCCACCCGGACTCGTACTCGTGGCCGACCAGGACACCTCTACGACCGGGTATGAAAGGGCCCGAACCCCTGGTGTCTCCCTCGTCCCAAGTCAAGCCTCGCCTCCGAGTTGAGCCGCAAACCGAAGTCGTGCCGCCCGCCGCTGTGGTCGTGCGCCTCGCCGAAGCCGTGGTCATACGCGTAGCCGCTGCCGTGGTCGTGCCGGAGCCCGAGGTCGTGTCGTCCTCGCCGTCGTTTCGCCTTCGCCGATCCGCCGTCGCCGGTGAGTCCCGCCACCGTCCCTAGTCACCGCCGACCAGATCCCGCCGCCATCCGTGGTCGTAGATCCGTGTGTCGTAGATCCGTGTAGTCGTAAGGTTCTACGACTACGTTGTAGAGCCTTAGTCGTAAGTCGTAAAGCCACCAGTAAGTTCGATCATGTGGTCGTAAACGACTTCATGGTCGTAAGTCTGCCTGAGTAGTCGTAGCCGCTGTGCAGTCGTAGCCGCCCGTGTGGTCGTAGTCGTAGATTGTTCTGTGTGGTCGAAGTAGTAGGTTCGACTACGTAGTCGTAATCTCGACTGAGTGATCGTAGTCATGTGCTCGACTACGTGGTCGTAAGCCTGCCTAAGTGGTCGTAATCGGCTTCGTAGTCTTAGATTCGGCTCTGTGGTCGTGGTTGTAGGTTTCCTAGTGTAGTCGTAGTTATAGATTGGTTTGTGGTCGTAGTCATAAAGTTCTTCGTGGTCGTAAATTTCTCTGCGTGGTCGTAGGGATCCTTTGTGGTCGTAACGACTACCAGTCTGTCTCTTTTTCTCTGAATTAAAACTTCCCAGAGCCCGCTCTCCTTCGTCCTAACTCCGATTGACCAGATTCTTTTTCCTAAATTCATCTAAAATTGAGCTCTATCTTTTGGTTCAAGTTTGAGAATTTTTGGAGTTCATTTGAATTTTATTTGATTTTATTTTTTGTTTCGATTTGCGTTCTCTCTCGTTAGATCACGCGTTCGAAGGAGCGGAAGTTGGATTTGAAGATCAAGAGCCGTCAACTGAGCAAGGCCAAGGCAAGTCGTGTCCTTTGATCATGTTGAACCCAGTTTTCAAATCTATTATGTATTATGTTGCTTTAAATTATCATGCATTGCTACTTTATTATAAAACCCTTGTATTGGTAGTTATCGTCCCAATTGGTTATTTCCCTCCTTGATATTTTGGAATACCTTGATGCCATTGTCACCTTAGGTTGGGAATTTAATTAGTGATGCTATGTTATTTGTCATATTGGGTTGGTACGATTAGAATGCTTAGCCTTGCTTATTTTGCGAAAGGGTTCATCATCACATGTGATTAATTAATTTGACTTTAATGAGATATTGAATCGTGGTTGGTGCCACTGTTATAAAATTTGTGCCGTGACGTTGGTGCGTCATTGGCGGTGGTTATACAAAATTGGTTTTCACTTGGGCGATTGATCGTGCAGTAAAGGTGGTGCGAGAGGCACATGGGATGTGGATGTTTCGCCCGGGTAATTCTTAAGGACTTAACTTTGTGCGCCATTGATCTGAGTCTTACCGTGCAAACCACATGTCTAGTATGGGATAGACCTGGCATAATAATTTGTGAAGTCTTCATTTTGGTTTTACTACCGATGTTGTTGTGGCGCAAGAGGGGGCAATTATCGACTAGGGGGTTACCCTACTCGACGGCGAAACCTTAGCGAGTGGGATCAGGTGGAGATGGATCATTGTAAAAGCCTTGTTGTGATTATCTTTAACGTGAGGATTATCACATCGTGTGGGTACAGTTGTGCAACCTCTGCAGAGTGTAAAACTATTCGAATAGCCGTGTCCTCGGTCATGGACAATGCTCGGTGATTTCACACGAGGGGTAGAGTCTTTATGAAATCTGGTTGGTTTGAGCTGGGAAGTGAATGGTTAGTTCACTTGTGGTTATATTCAATTCCTTTGATTATTTATTTGATGTCTTTTGTTAAAGTTGCTTTTCAATTTATTTATTGTATTTACTTTAAATCATTGCTTTATGCAAAGTTAACCTTTCAGCCATTCATTGTTAAGCCCTGCACACTATATTGCATTCATTTGTTACAAACGACTTGCTGAGTACCAATGTACTCACGGCTTCATGCCCCTGTTGCTCAGTTGAGGAGGAGTATCACCAGCAGGAGGTTCCAGAAGGAGAGTACTTCGACGTCTTCGCGGATTAGGCTTCGTTCTCCACTCGATAGCCTGTGGGCGTGTCGATTGGCTGCTGCGCTTTCTTTTGGATTTCCGCTGCTAGTTTCTTTAAGCCCTTCGGGCTAGTCTATTGTAAGCTTGGCCATAAGGTCGCACTCTGATAATTATTAATAATATTTGTGTCTTTTCCTAGTACATTGTGATATGTTCGATATTTCATCTTTGTTTATACTGTGTGCACTAGCGTGATCCTGGACTAGTGCAGAATACACAGGAGAGTCCGGATTTGCATATTCGGGTCTCGACAGAGATGGTATCAGAGCCATATCGACTGTAGGACGAAGCCCTAGTTAGAGTGGTCGAATTAGCAAAATTTTCAAAATTTATTTTCTAAATCAAATCAACCAAATGATTGTCTAGTAATTCTTTACTCTTACCCCATTCTTAGGATTCTTACTCTTTGGCTCCTCTGAAATATTGTTTTCGAAACTCAATTTGACTTCTTATCTCTATAATATCCATAGATGTCTCGAGTGTCCCTCAATCAAGGTGAAAGTTGGCATGGAATTCTTCAAGCTGTGCTGTGAAGTTTGGATCAAGGAAGCACCTCAATAAGTCAAGACAAGACTGAAGGTTTGCGAGAAGATTAGGAGCCATTAAATTTGAACCCTATTATAGTTTTAGTATCGTGTAAATCGTCTCACTTCTTATTTGCCGTTGGGTGTGATGTGAGCTGCAGTTTTGCTTCTAGCATTATGATGCAGTCATGTCAAAAGCCTTTTGTGGAGTTTATTGCTTCTTTTGTTAGCCTTTTCGGCTAAGTGTTTGCTTAGTTTTAGGATTGCCATTAGTTACCCCCTTAGACGAGTTTACCACTTACCTTTGCTTTTCCCTCTTACCTATTGAGCCTTGAAGAGTCAGTTCTCAACAAATGGTCTTTTCTTTCAGAACGGAGCAGAAATGGTTGACACCCGGAGCTCCGCAGGATGCGGTCAAATGAACCAAGATCCGGAAGGCAGTAATGGAAACCAAGCAACTCCAGAGCAGCATGCGAATCCGGCTGGTTTAGATCCGACCTTGAGTCAGTTCATGGCTGCCCAGACCCAATTAATGAATACCATGATGCAGAATATGAACGCAATGATGAATCGGCAGAATCAAGAAATGGCAATGCCCCAACCAGTTCGTCAACAGTCTAAATTTGCAGAATTCATGAGGACAAGGCCACCCACTTATTCACGATCTTCGGAGCCTTTGGAAGCCGATGACTGGATGCGCTCAACAGAAAAGAAGCTTAATCTTGCCCAGTGTACGGACCGCGAGAAGGTTTTGTATGCCGCCCACCAGCTAGAAGGCGCTGCAGCTGAATGGTGGGAAAACTACTGTGCTGCTCATGAAGATCAAGATAGCATCACTTGGGCGGAGTTCGCCGCAGCTTTTCGTCATACCCATGTTTTGGACGGAGTGATTGAGATGAAGAAGGAGGAATTCCGGGAGTTACAGCAGAAGAACATGTCAGTGAGTGAGTATCTCAATAAATTCACCCAACTAGCCCGTTATGCCCCGGAGGATGTCGCTACAGATGATGCCCGTCAAAAGAGGTTCAAGAAAGGACTAAACCCCGGTCTGAAAGTTCAAGTGGTGGGAAATGACTACGCCAGCTTTCAAAACATGGTGGACAAAGCGATGCTCATTGAGGAGAGTCATCGTGAGTTAGAGGAATCCCGCAAGCGGAGGATGATGCAGCAAGGATCACAGATGCACCAGGCTTAGAGGACCCGCTTCAGTAGTTTCAGCCCGCTCGTGTTCCACAGCAGTCAGGATTCAAAACACCTGCACCAGCTCCTCGCCAGTTCTCATCAGGACCAAGGCCAATTCCAGTTGGAAGCCAACAGCAGAGGATCACCAAGCCCATGACAGCAGTTACCTGTTTCAAATGCCATGAAACAGGACATTATGCAAACAAATGCCCGCAGAATCAAGCCTTGACACCAGTTCGTTTCAACTTGGGCTCTACACCAGATCGGACTCCCGCAGCAGGATCAGGACGCGGAGCACCGCAAACATCAAGTCAACCCAACAGAGGATTGCAGACCGTGATGCGCGACCAGGTGAACCATGTCACCATGGAGGAGGCTCAAGCAGCACCAGATGTTGTGATCGGTAAGTTTCAAGTAAACTCAGTTCCTGCCACAGTTTTGTTCGATTCTGGAGCTTCACATTCGTTTGTTTCCCGGAGTTTTGCTCTAAAGCATAAATTGGAAGTTGTTGCTCTTGGTTCTATTTTGCTGGTTCAATCCCCGGGCTCTGAGATGAGTACCAATCTAGGATGCCCTAGAGTTAAAATAGCCATCCAAGGAATGGAGTTCTCCGCTGATTTGGTAGTGCTAAACATCCAGTCCTTGGATGTGATTCTGGGTATGGATTGGCTCAAAAAGCATCAAGCAGTGTTGGAATGTGGAAGTCGAGCCGTCACCTTGGTCGGTTCAGATGGAAGTAAAGTTAGATTTGAAGCCAACATGAAGCAGCCAGAAAAAGTGATGGTATGCCAAAGCAAAGGGATCATGATAGAGGAAGTGCCAATTGTACGAGAATATCCCGATGTATTCCCCGATGATCTTCCTGGGATGCCACCCGACAGAGAAGTAGAGTTCGCAATTGAGTTAGTACCGGGTACATCGCCTATTTCCAAGAGACCCTACCGAATGCCATCCAATGAATTGGCAGAATTGAAGAAACAAATACAAGAGTTGTTGGATAAAGGCTATGTCAGGCCTAGTACCTCTCCGTGGGGAGCACCAGTATTGTTTGTCAAAAAGAAGGATGGTAGCCAGCGCATGTGCGTGGATTACCGAGCTCTCAATGAAGTTACCATCAAGAACAAGTATCCCTTGCCCAGAATTGATGACTTGTTCGATCAACTAAAAGGAGCCGGAGTGTTTTCCAAGATTGATTTGAGGTCAGGTTATCATCAAATGAAGATTCGACCGGAGGATATACCTAAGACAGCATTCTCAACTCGTTATGGTTTATACGAATTCTCCGTAATGTCTTTTGGCCTAACCAATGCCCCAGCATACTTCATGTACCTGATGAACAAGGTGTTCATGGATTACCTGGATAAGTTCGTTGTCGTGTTTATTGATGACATTCTGATCTACTCCAAGAATGAGGAAGAACATGAAGAGCATTTGAGGATGGTATTGCAGAGGTTGCGAGAGCATAAGTTGTATGCCAAGTTTAGCAAATGTGAATTTTGGATGAAGGAAGTTGCGTTTTTGGGCCATGTGATGACCGCAGAAGGAGTAGCAGTTGACCCCGGGAAAGTGAACGATGTACTCACTTGGAGGGCACCAACGTCAGTAACTCAGGTCAGAAGCTTCCTGGGAATGGCGGGTTATTACCGCCGTTTCATTGAAGGATTCTCCAGTGTAGCGCGCCCGCTCACTCAGCTGTTGAAAAAGGAAAAGAAATTTGAATGGACGCCGGAGTGCGCGAAGAGTTTTCAGAAATTAAAGGAGAGCCTAACAACAGCGCCAGTACTAATTCTACCCGACATCAAGAAGGACTTTGAGATCTACTATGATGCATCCCGCAAAGGTTTGGGGTGTGTGTTGATGCAGGACAAGAGGGTGGTGGCTTATGCATCACGCCAACTGAGACCACACGAAGAGAACTACCCCACGCATGACTTGGAGTTGGCAGCAGTTGTGCATGCCCTGAAAATTTGGCGTCACTATTTAATGGGTAACCGAAGTGAGATCTACACGGATCATAAGAGCCTGAAATATATTTTCACACAATCGGAGCTCAACCTAAGACAAAGAAGATGGTTGGAATTAATAAAGGATTATGACATCGGAATCCATTATCATCCAGGAAAGGCCAATGTAGTGGCAGACGCGTTGAGCAGAAAGGTGTATTGCAATACAGTGATGGTCAAGGAAAACCAACCAGCTCTACACGAGGAATTTCAGAAGCTTAGTTTGGAGTTGGTTGAGGAAGGGATGTTAGCTACCTTGGACTTGCAGCCGACCCTGGATAGTCAGATTCGTCACGAGCAACCAGGGGATGAAAATATCCAGAGAATCAAAGAAGGTTTAAAGGAAGGCAAAGCACCCGGCTTTGTGGAGGACGATCAGGGAATCATGTGGTATAAGACGCGTTTGTGCGTACCAAACAAGGGTGCACTGAAGAAGTTATTACTTAAGGAAGCGCATGAGTCCTTATATTCAATCCATCCCGGCAGTACCAAGATGTACCAGGATATTAAAGACAAATATTGGTGGCTAGGTATGAAGCGCGAGATAGCCGAGTATGTAGCACTTTGCGATGTGTGCCAAAGAGTGAAGGCTGAACATCAAAGACCAGCAGATTTGCTGCAACCCTTGAAGATTCCTGAATGGAAGTGGGAAGATGTGGGAATGGACTTTATTACAGGCTTACCCAAGACTAAAGAGGGCTACGACTCAATATGGGTAATTGTGGATCGATTAACGAAGGTCGCTCACTTTCTTCCGGTCAAAACAACTTATTCTGGTGATAAATTGGCCGAGTTATACATGTCCTGGATTGTGAGTCTTCATGGGGTGCCCAAGAGGATAGTATCGGATCGTGGGTCGCAGTTTACTTCACGATTTTGGAATAGCTTTCACGAGGCAATGGGTGCTCACTTGAACTTCAGTACAGCATATCATCCGCAAACTGATGGTCAGACGGAGCGTGTGAATCAAATCCTGGAGGATATGTTAAGAGCGTGTGTATTGGATCACGGAGCTAAATGGGATAGTTGTTTACCTTTTGCGGAGTTCTCCTACAATAACAGTTACCAGACTAGTCTACAAATGTCACCGTTTGAAGCCCTGTATGGCAGAAAATGTAGAACCCCTCTCAATTGGAAAGAGACGGGGGAGAGTCAAATCTTCGGGCCAGAATGTCTTCAGGAAGCAGAAGAGAAAGTGCGTTTGATTCAAGAAAGGCTAAAGGCAGCCCAAGCCAGACAGAAGAGTTATGCTGATACTCGTCGAAGAGATTTAAGTTTTAAGTCAAATGACTATGTGTATCTCAGGATCACACCCTTCAAAGGTGTTAAGAGATTTCAAATGAAGGGAAAGCTAGCACCAAGGTATGTGGGGCCATTTAAAATTTTAAAGCGCAAAGGAGAGGTTGCATACCAGCTGGAATTACCAAACACCTTGAGCAGGATCCATGATGTTTTCCATGTTTCTCAACTAAAGAAGTGCTTGAGAGTGCCAGAGGAAGCAGTGCCCGTAGAGGCGGTGGATCTTCAGGAGGATCTGTCTTATAAAGAACATCCTATAAAAATTTTGGAAGTGGCAGAGCGTGTAACCAGAAGAAGGACAGTTCGCTTTTGCAAGGTTCAATGGAGCAACCTTTCCGAGGAGGAAGCAACCTGGGAGAGCGAGAAGGATCTTAGAGCGGAGTTTCCAAACCTATTCCTTAGAGAGCCAGAATCTCGGGGTCGAGATTCCGTTTAAGGGGGGAGGTTTGTAACATCCTGAATTTCAGAGCCTTTTTGAAGTTTTTGAAATAAAAATTCACCATTTGTATTTTTCTGAAATTAACTAAAGCTTAATTGGAATATGTATCAATTAAAAAGATTTAACATGACTAAAGTTAAACATTAACATTTGCCAAAAATACTTTATTTGAGTTCCTTGTGTCTCAAGGAATTTATTGGTTTTTTTCTGGATTTATTTGCTATTTTCTAGAGCTCAAAATGATTTAATTGAATTTCTGGAAAAAGAAAAAGAAAAAGAAAAACCAGTCGGTCGAGCCGCAACCGCTTCCGCCCCCGCCGCGTGTCAGCCATCCAGAACCCCGCCCCCGCATCGCAGCCGCCCGCTTTTAGCAAGTCGTACTCGTATACGAGTGGGACTCTCAGGTCGTATCCCACCCGGACTCGTACTCGTGGCCGACCAGGACACCTCTACGACCGGGTATGAAAGGGCCCGAACCCCTGGTGTCTCCCTCGTCCCAAGGCAAGCCTCACCTCCGAGTTGAGCCGCAAACCGAAGTCGTGCCGCCCGCCGCTGTGGTCATGCGCCTCGCCGAAGCCGTGGTCATACGCGTAGCCGCTGCCGTGGTCGTGCCGGAGCCCGAGGTCGTGTCGTCCTCGCCATCGTTTCGCCTTCGCCGATCCGCCGTCGCCGGTGAGTCCCGCCACCGTCCCTAGTCACCGCCGACCAGATCCCGCCGCCATCCGTGGTCGTAGATCCGTGTGTCGTAGATCCGTGTAGTCGTAAGGTTCTACGACTACGTTGTAGAGCCTTAGTCGTAAGTCGTAAAGCCACCAGTAAGTTCGATCATGTGGTCGTAAACGACTTCATGGTCGTAAGTCTGCCTGAGTAGTCGTAGCCGCTGTGCAGTCGTAGCCGCCCGTGTGGTCGTAGTCGTAGATTGTTCTGTGTGGTCGAAGTAGTAGGTTCGACTACGTAGTCGTAATCTCGACTGAGTGATCGTAGTCATGTGCTCGACTACGTGGTCGTAAGCCTGCCTAAGTGGTCGTAATCGGCTTCGTAGTCTTAGATTCGGCTCTGTGGTCGTGGTTGTAGGTTTCCTAGTGTAGTCGTAGTTATAGATTGGTTTGTGGTCGTAGTCATAAAGTTCTTCGTGGTAGTTCTTCGACATCTTGTCTCTTAGTGCTACCCCCCTTAAAATGGGTACCACTAGTCATTATTCAACTCTTCTAACTCCAGGCACGATGGGTCTTGTGGCGATCTATCACTTTGTCTCAGTAGATTTGACTGGGTTTGTAGCAACGGGGTAAGAGGGAATAGCATGAGATAAGAACTGAGTCGTGGGGATAAGGTGATCTATTCTTTTTAATTTTTAAAAGAGCACACCCGGGGAATTGGGCTGATACAAAACCATACAGATTTTTAAAAACAAGCTTTTCCCGTGACTGCGAAATAGGACGCCCGAGAGCAAGAAGGCAGTGCACAGGGCCAAAGTGAAATCTTGCGACAATACAACGTCTACTCGGGGAGCACACACATGGGGGCACAGGGTTCATTGGTATGGTCTATTTAAAACAAGACCACCTTATATTCATGACAATCTTCAACGTTTCTAACCTTAAATCTTTGGAGTAAGGGTACGAGAAGAGGAACAAAATTTTCCTTTTGAAATCAATAGAGAGAAGAGGAAAGTATTTGGGGTAATTTGATTGATATTAGCATTCACTCTTGTGCTATGGTTTTGAATATGGGGTAAGGGAGCTGTAGAAGTAAAAATGGCTAAGGCAGCATATAGATGAGAGAGAATCATCTAAGAGAGATGAGAATGAGCAATACAACTTATATTTGTCAAAATAGATCTTGAAGATATAATTCTAGTCATGGAACTAACGGCCAGGCTAACTAGGTCACGACCTGCAGTCGATATGCTCTGATACCATCGCTGTCAGAGCCCAGATTATACAATCTGGAATCCTCTGTGATTCCACCGCACTATTCCCTGGATCAGTAGATAGTGCTCACAGATTACAGTTCTGAATATCAAAAGTACGTATCAAGCGGAAGCGTAAATATAATGGTAGACTTACTCATGGGCCGATTAGGCCGAAATCAATAAATTGCAGCAGCGGAAGAACGAAGCACACAGGTGGGACCTTCAGGACATGCCCACAGGCAGCCAACTGGAGGTTCGCGACCTAGCCCTTGACATCTTCATCTTCTCTGCCAGCTTGACCAATCTTGTAGCTGAGACGAGGTGATTTGATTCTTGATTCTGAATTTTGTCGCAAAAGCGAGCGTGAGCACTCCGACCCCGTGCTCCGCGAGCCAATACACAGAATGCAAATAAATAGTATGCATGGCTAAACAAAGGAGAGGCTCGGGTTATTTTATTTGCCATAAAACGTGTTTAGCAGCATTTCTATTATTATATCATATTGTTATTTTTGTGACCTAAAGACTCCTCACCACAATTGACATCATTGACTTGATCCACCAAAGACTCACTCTCATTATTAGCAGTTGTCTAAGACTCCCAACAGCGATTGCCATAATTGACTTAATCCACCGAAATTACACTTTCTTTATTGAGTGCTGTCTAAACTCCAAACAGCATGTGTCATCCTCTATTCAATCCACCGATCATATTCTTTCTGTAATGGTTGCTGTCTAAGACTCCAAACAACGAGTGACATCATTTAAATGATCCACCGACTACCCACATTTTATATTGATTTCTGTCTAAAACTCCAAACAGCGAGTGACATCACCTAATTAATCCACCGAACATTTTCATTAAGATTTTCTAATAATCCAATCCTTTTTATTATTGATTCAAATCCACCAAGAATATCATTGATCAAGCCTACGATTCAATATTATATGTCCACCAAGAATATCATTGATCAATTCTATGATTCACCATTATATATCCACCAAGAATATCATTGATTAATTCTACGATCCACTAGTATCCTCTCACCAAGTAAATCACTAATCAGGAACTATAATCCAATACTTGTATTACTCCTCCAAATTCCCTAAAATTCAATTAGATCATCTATTTAGCATGTCTATTCAGCTAGACTCCACCAATTTATTTCTCCCAGAACCCACACTATCATTTCCTATTTATGATCGACATGAATCCACCAATACCTTTATGTGTACACTACAAACATCTATTTCCTTTACTCACGACCCTGCTTATTCTTTCCATATTTTATTTTGTAGGAATAGAAATGCCACTATTTGAAATACTATACATAAAATTTCCTGAGACCTAGCAGCTTTGGAACAAAACATAATGTTCAAGGAATATTAACATGATTTTTCATACATATGGCATCACACCATATGCCTAATATCACCATAATTTTTCCATACATATGGCATCACACCATATGCCATCTTTCAGCGTTATAGCCGCTTAACTTACCACTGGGACGACACCCAGGACAACTCAAATCAGGGCTTTCCACTGCCCTCCACTTTTCCATTCCCATTTTCCAAACATTTTTAAATAGAACTATATCTAGTTAAGTTCCCATGTCCGCCCATGACCGTGGGCACGGCTATTCGAATAGTTTTGACTCTGCAGAGTTTGTACACTTTACCCACAAGAGACAGTTTACTCGTTGCCCCACACGATTCCTTAGTCATGCGGTTGAGCAAACCATCACAGTAACCGTTCAAAGTACCTCGCCCCATCCATCATCTCACCCGATGGGCCACTCCCACTTGCGGTGGGTCCCATACGTTGTGCGGGATGTTCCCCTCCTATGCGCCTAGCAGCTGACTCCCCGTACTGCTAGCACGCCGCAGAGGAACTTCACTCACAAAGAGTGTCCCATTCAAGCCGTCACCCAGAATCGCTACTTGCACCACCACTTCTCCTCCACCGATGATGATGACTTTCGGGGTCCGGTAAATTTACTAGGCCAAGTTGTACTTTACAGACTTGTGGTTGCACTTGTTTTACACAGGAGGTCATGACGAGATTCAGTCCTTAGGGTTATCTGGGCGGTTCTACCACAAACCACACTCTCGTGCACACCTGCACCATACCCCCGAACCATCCGCCCAGATAATAAGCAATTTGAGGTTTTTGGGAGCATAAAATAATCATATCCAACATATACCAGTCATTACCACCATGACTGCCCAACAGTCATTACCACCATGACTGCCCAACCAAATTTTCTCATGATTAAAGTGATGCTTGGACGTTCTTACTCCCACAAGTATCTAAGCAAAACTAAGCATGGCATATAATTATGGACTTATTTTCAAAAGGTAGTATTATAATTTTGCTAGGGCAACAAGGTTCTCATATTCAAATATTCCAAAGGAGGGGCAATATTAATCAAGTTAGATAATAGGCATTTAACTAGAATTCTAAATTAAACATGTATTTGCATATAAATTAACAGCATGCAATTTTGATAATTTAAACAAAAGTAATTTGCAGAAAATGTAGGTTCAACATGATCAAAGTATTGACTCGCCTTGCGCGGTTTACCGCGGTCTTGAGCTCACTCAAAGCTATCTCATTTGATGGTATTGGGCTTCTGGTCTTTATCTCCACCTTGATCTTGATCTCGCTTGATCCATCGATTCTTCAGGACTCCAATTTCTAACTATGCGATAAGCGACTGAATCCAAATAAACACAAATAACTCAAGAGATCCAAATAAATCCAAACACTCTAAATACCCGATTTAATTTTAAACCATACATCTATTATGATTTGAGAACAGAAGGATGATTCAGGTTAGCGTGTTGTAATCACAGCGGTAGCTGGATTTGAGCAGGAGGACGAGTTGCTTGAATGCTTTACCGTGAGGGAAAATTTTAGGAACACGAGGGATCAAAAGTGAAGATGTACCTACAGGAATTATCTGCTTTTGGGAAAAGAAGGTGGCCAGACATAGCCGATTGGGGAAAAGTGAGGCTTGACCTCTTGCTTGATGACTTTCTTTTAATTGATTTATATTTATCAAGGAAGTTCCATGAGCTAGGTTAGACCTATGATTCGGTGTACAAGTTTTTAGCTGAGCTTTGTTTTTGTCGAGCATTAATCTTCAGGGCATATGTTACATATAGAGATGTATATAATTTTTAGTTTACCAATTAAATGTTGGAGTCCGGTTTTATAGCATTTTATGGCTCAACATTTTATGTATCCTCAGTTATTACTAGGCTTAATTTAATCTAAATTAGGATCTATCTATACGGGTCGTAGCTTGCTATACTCAATCATGCTTGACAATATTATTTACTAAATCTAACGTTGAGGTTTAATTGGTGACACCATTATCATTTTGTCTATACATTTGTTATTATTATTATTAGACTTAGCTTTATTTATTTATCTAGCGAGGCTTGATTTACAAAGTTGTATTTCGGGATTTGCTATTTATAGTTACATTTGGTGTCAACTTTATTTTCCCTAATTTAACTTGGAGGTCTTTTGGTTGGGTGCTTATTACTTTTGGAACTCTCTTTTCTTATTGCCTACACTTTCTTTTTAGGTTAAGATAACTAATAAAGACACCTTACTTATGCATATATGGTAATTAACCCATATTAAATCTTAAACAACTTCATTTACAACCTAATGAGGTTTGTTGGCTAATTACTTTGATATAAATTTGAATTGTCAGTTTTATTTTAATTAAGGTTCTTGTGGTAATTGGACATTTACACAAAAGAACCATCTTCTATTAATACTCCATTATAAATCTTTAGATTTAGAATAAATAAATAAAGGCACATTAATTACTCATACATGATGATTAACTTAATATTAAGTCTTAAATTATGCTATTTATGCCCTCTCTAAATATATTAGTCGCATGAACCATTTTAGTTTTCTTTTCCAATTTTTCTTGATGGATTTTTACTAAACTAAAATGGGCTAATAACAGTACAAGCAAAAAGAAAATACCCACGCAGGGAGGCGGTTTGAACTCAGGATCTGGGGGCTGCTCTGTGTCACAAGCGCTCGGTTAGCCAAGTCGGCCAATGCCCAGGACCGATTGAGGACGCGCCATAACTGTAAAGAGTTAACGGTCTGCTGAGAGTTCCAAACAGGGGAGGTGGCTGGTACACGGTGGTGATGGCGTCGCCGGTGAGGGGGGGGCGGCCGGGGGGAGGTGGAGACCAGCAAAATGCATCCCCATGGCGTCAAGGAAGACGGTGGAGGGACTGGTGTGGGCCGAGGAGCCCCACAGCTGGCCGACGGCGAGGTTTGGCTGCCGGAGGTGGGGGTGGAACGGGGCGGTGGCGCCGGCGTGGAAGAGAGGAAAATTTGGCGGACGTGTGAGCAGTAGGGGACGCCGAGAAACCTTACCCCGTGGTTGGCCGAGCCGGAAAGGCGCCGTGGTGGGCCGGCGGCGGCGGCCATGGAAGGTGCGGGGGGGTCACCGCGGCGGGGGAGCTCGGGTGGCGGAGGGCTTCAACCGACGGTGGGGGAGGCTTCGGGGCACCTGGGAGTTGCTCTCTTCGCAGGGAATTGTGCTGGGGCCGACAGAGGTGGAGGCGGCAATGGAATTGGCGGTGGCGGCCAGACTTGGGGAAGATGGCCATCCCGGCAATCTTGGCGCACGGGATTCCAATCAAGACGGCGGGGATGACGAAGGGATGTAGGGGATCGATATGGCGTGCTCAATTTTTGGAGGGGCTCGCCGGAGGGCGGGATTCGGCATGGAGGCGGTGGTGGCTTGCTTGCGGCGGAGGGGGAGAAAGGGTGGGGGAAGGAAAAGAGATGGCGCAGGGGGGGCAATGGGGAGCCGGGTGGCTTACTTGTAGGAGCGGAGGGAGTCGCTGCGTTGCACTGTGGCCGACCACCGAGCTCGGCGACGTGCGGGCAGGGCGATGGCGACGGAGGCGACTGGAGCTGATGGGCAGGGCATGGGCGCAGGCGACGTGGGGGCAGGGCAGGGGCGCAGACACGAGGGTGACGGGCGTGACGCGAGCTCCACGGGCGACGTGCGCGCTGCAGGCTGTGGTCCGGGTGTGACGGGCTGGTCCTGTGGATGACGGAGCGGCATGAGAGGCGGTGACCGACCCGGGCGGGAGGACAGGCGATGACGGAGCGGTGACCACCGAACAGGAAAAAGGGATCGGGGAAAGAAGAAAGAAAAAGGGGAAAAGAGGTCGGGCCCGGCTGCAGAGAAAAATCGGGAGAGAGGGAGCGAAAAGATAAAGGGGAAAGAATTTTTAAGCACAAATTTGGGATTTGAACTTTGCATCTAAATTTCTATTTCATGTTTAAGATCATTAATTTCAATTTAATTCAAATCTTGTTTCGAATATCTAGGTATAAAATCTAAGACTTCTCTATTTTACATTTTATTTAGTTTGATTTTCTAGTTTTTTTTTGCTTCTTAGCAAATTTTAACTCACATTTAAACTAATTTGTATCTTTTATCATCACAGTTCTTCGTTGCATTTGAGAATTATTTCCATTTATTATTTATCTAATTATTATTTGCACTGGGGAAATTATTCTTGATTAGTGATTTGCATGCCGCAAAACTCAAGAAATTTCAATTAACTGCTCAAAAGGAATTTTTAACACCAGCCAAATGCAAGAAAAGTTTTTAAAAGTTCCATATTTTCGAATACCTGAATTTTGGGATGTTACAGTGCGTCATTGGCGGTGGTTATACAAAATTGGTTTTCACTTGGGCGATTGATCGTGCAGTAAAGGGGGTGCGAGAGGCACATGGGATGTGGATGTTTTGCCCGGGTAATTCTTAAGGACTTAACTTTGTGCGCCATTGATCTGAGTCTTACCGTGCAAACCACATGTCTAGTATGGGATAGACCTGGCATAATAATTTGTGAAGTCTTCATTTTGGTTTTACTACCGATGTTGTTGTGGCGCAAGAGGGGGCAATTATCGACTAGGGGGTTACCCTACTCGACGGCGAAACCTTAGCGAGTGGGATCAGGTGGAGATGGATCATTGTAAAAGCCTTGTTGTGATTATCTTTAACGTGAGGATTATCACATCGTGTGGGTACAGTTGTGCAACCTCTGCAGAGTGTAAAACTATTCGAATAGCCGTGTCCTCGGTCATGGACAATGCTCGGTGATTTCACACGAGGGGTAGAGTCTTTATGAAATCTGGTTGGTTTGAGCTGGGAAGTGAATGGTTAGTTCACTTGTGGTTATATTCAATTCCTTTGATTATTTATTTGATGTCTTTTGTTAAAGTTGCTTTTCAATTTATTTATTGTATTTACTTTAAATCGTTGCTTTATGCAAAGTTAACCTTTCAGCCATTCATTGTTAAGCCCTGCACACTATATTGCATTCATTTGTTACAAACGACTTGCTGAGTACCAATGTACTCACGGCTTCATGCCCCTGTTGCTCAGTTGAGGAGGAGTATCACCAGCAGGAGGTTCCAGAAGGAGAGTACTTCGACGTCTTCGCGGATTAGGCTTCGTTCTCCACTCGATAGCCTGTGGGCGTGTCGATTGGCTGCTGCGCTTTCTTTTGGATTTCCGCTGCTAGTTTCTTTAAGCCCTTCGGGCTAGTCTATTGTAAGCTTGGCCATAAGGTCGCACTCTGATAATTATTAATAATATTTGTGTCTTTTCCTAGTACATTGTGATATGTTCGATATTTCATCTTTGTTTATACTGTGTGCACTAGCGTGATCCTGGACTAGTGCAGAATACACAGGAGAGTCCGGATTTGCATATTCGGGTCTCGACATGAGTCCATGACTCAGCAAGTACAAAGCAGAATAATAAGCGAGACATTATCTTATTAGCAATTCATAACCATTTAGAATAACTCAATCCCTCATATTCATTCTCATTAGTTTCCATTCACATATCTCAATATCTCAAATTACTTTTCAATTTTCATGAATGCTATGCAAAACTCATGCACATGTCTCAACTTTTCTTCTGCATATACTTCTATAGCTGAGTGTTCACCTATCAATGACACACTCTCACCCTATCCTTTTTCATATAGGGTTTCTCTTCCACCTTCGTATAGTGTTTACCGAAGTATGTCTTTGCAACACGGACTCTCGCCTGTTCTTTCTCATATAGGGTTATCCTGTTCTTTTTCATACAAGGTCATACCTCTACTCCTGTGAAGTGCCTACTGAAGTAGATCTTTGCAATACTAATGCTCACATGCAATGTAATGATTTTCCTTTTATTAGTAAATTTACAACATTAACCAACTAACATAATCATCATTGTAACTGTAAACATATGAACAATACAAAAAGGTGTTGTCGTATGAATAGTCAGGGCAAGAATTTATTTAATAATAATTTTAAGCACTCGAATACTATTCTACAATGCACTTGTCTTTTTAGTTGCGATGGCCGATTTGATTAGGAGATGACAATACACCCAACGCTACTCCTCCTATAGCAATTATTCACATGCCACAACAATACAAGGTAGGAAATAAATGACAATGCTCCTGCATGATTTCCAAATTCACCACTCTTTCCCATTATCAAACAATCAACTCTGTTGTTTCGGTACTAAAAACATCACAACTTCCACCTCACAAGTACCATTAACAAATATTACAATTCAAGAACCTAACAACTTTTCCCATAATTTATTAGTTGGCCACACTTTCAAATTAAATAATCTAATCCCCCGTTCTTGACCCAGACGACAGATCTATCATCTTTTGAATAGCAAATTAATTAATATAATATATTTTAATCTACCTATGCAAATATATTTTACTATAACATTTTTAGAATATGTAGAAAATTTTCTACCACTTTGTAGATATTCCTAAAATTTAATTTTGCTATTAAATTAGTCAAATTAATGATTCCCTAGGACTACATGCAACAGCAACCTAGTACCGAGCACCAGTTTCCAAAAATTCATAACTTCTACTCTACTTATCTAAAAGTTGAGTTCTTGGACCTTGTAGAAACCTTACAAAATTACATACAATGTTCATGTAGAATAAATCTCCAAATTAGGCCGTTTACTATTTTTAATTAATAGATTAGTATGTGCTAGCAAAACACGATAAATTTACCAAACAGTAGGCTTATTAAATTTATATATCAAAATCTACTCATTCAATCGACATGAATAAAAATTCTACCAAAATCTATTGAATCCTCTACAATTTTTTAGTAGATGAAATTCTCAAATTATGCACATACAATCCTCGAAATCACAGTTGAACAACTCTGCATGTCAAACGAATCTACTCTTTACCCCCACAAACTGTTGTAAAATTTGCGGTATAAGCAAGTATTTACTCTTAATTCCAGCATAAAGGAATAGGACCCAAGCATGATAAATTGAATGGAAAAATGACTTCTTCAAGAAATAATCATGTGGATTCATTAAGCCATTTAAATAGTATATCATGCAAGAGTAAAGAATCAACATATATTCAAGTTTGTGATATGAATCGTTAAAGTGACATGCTGCCATCAAAATTAGCCAAGCATAAATGACTAAAATTAGCATGTGAACATTGTTGTTATTTGCTCTCAAAAACCTAGATGCGCAAGAATAAATCTTGACCTTCTCTGCCATTACAGATTTTAATCTCGACAATATATGACAGTTGCAAATTTTATCTTGAGCCCTAGAATAATCTCACTAAGCCCAAAACTCACCAATAATATGTTTCAAATAAGCTGAACTGGGAAGACCACAATATAACCAATCTAAAATTCAATATATATATATATATATATATATATATATATATATATATATATATATATATATATATATATATGAATACTATTGATTATAACAGAGTTCGGCCACTGCAAAGTAATCAAAATTAATTCCTCAGCTAAAGACAGCAGCAAGAACAATCTCCAGGACAGTAATAAGAGAACAACAGTGAGACTCAATTCAAACTCAAGATCAAATTGCCATCACATTCATATATAGTCTCATTAAATTCTTTGTTTGATCACAGAGCAATTGGTCCCCTCCTTTGCACTTTTAGTTGTATAATATCACAGAGATACCAGGTAAAGCACAGGAGAAGAGCCTGAGTACTCACAAGACGATGGTATTCAAAACCACTGTGAAGAATCTGAAATGGCAAGGCACGATCAAATTGCTATCTCAGAAAACCTATCAGCCCACTGTGACAAGCATGAAGAAGGCTCACGGAGATACAATGCCACAACCCCAATTTTCAACCATAGCCAGAAATAGGAGCCGAGGGTCAAATAGCACCGCACAAAACCACCGAGGTTCACAAAGAACAACTCGTGAGCACCAAAAGGACGTTAAGATCTCTCAGATTTTCAGCCTCAATCCGACCCAAGACACCCCCAAGATTTCCCTTCCTATCACATCCGAAGAAGTGACAGTCGAAGAGCCACATGGGAAACCCTAGACAGGGGGGTTTCTAATCCCTTGATGCTGACGATGACCAAAACAGGCCGACCAGCAGCCTTCAAACTCAGAGAATGAAGATGCTGAGAGGAATTCGAGAGGGAAGAGAGATCTTATTGCAGATTGGTGCCCCAAACAGAGAGGAGGCGATGGCTTATAAAGGAGGTGAAGGGGGGCCGAGCCAGCGGGCTACGGTGCGACTGACGCCAAGGCGCCCACACCATCGTTGCCTCTGTCGCCGTTGCCCCCTTGACCCGCTACCTCCCGAGCGACTCGATCAAAAGGAAACCGCCCACACACGCAGGCGCACCCATGGGAGGAGACGCTCCTCCCCTTATCTTTCCCGCCGGCCCACTGACAGGTGGTCCCCACATCCTCTCTTTTTTCTTTTTCCTCAAAATGGAAAATTACCGAAATGCCCTCAGTATTTCAACAGTCCCCACCAATTTGTCAATTTGACAAGGATGTTCGAATGTCTTGTTTGATATACAGCTATTCGACTATGGGTACCTTGCGGGTTTGAACCCAAAGCCTAGCGACAAGGACTACAACTCTGCACAGACACAGAAGGACTTTGCCTTGATCCAATGCCTTGGTGTGAGAATTTTCGCCCAAGTCACATTCTGTACTGGGGGGCTTGCCCTTTCCCTCTCGGGTTGGGACGTTACGGTCATGTCCCTGTATCTATCTCATGAGTGCTCAAGAAAGTATACCCTCAACTTTCTTTGATCGTGACCTCACGATCTCACTCACGTTGGTGAATTCTTCTAGGAATCCTGTAGGACGATTCCCGAAGTCATATAGACATCGAATTCTTTAAGAGCTAATGCTCAACCTTCCATACAGAAAGAGCACTGCAGTTAATGGGACCTGTTTAGTTGTGCTCTTTAATCTCACACAGTTTGTTGCTTTAGAGCCTAGTTCACGGGATCTCCGATCTCCTAGGATAGGTTACCACCAATGTGAGCCTTTATACGGGTATAAGCCCCATTCCCTGAGACGCTGCAAGGATGGCCTTCCGCGCCAATCCTTTAGTGAAAGGATCTGCCAAGTTCCTTTCAGACTGGATGTATTCTACAGAAATAACACCTGTCTCTCTGGCAAGCCTTATCGACTTAAGTCGTCTCTTTATGTATTTTGAGGACTTCATATTGTCCTCCCTACTCTTTGCCTTAACCAGAACGGTTTGGTTATTGCAGTAGGTTAATATGGCTGGAATTGGCTTTTCCAGCACAGGCAAATCAGAAAGAAGTTCTTTAATCCATTCTGCCTCTACAGCCGCTGAATCAAGTGCTACTAATTCAGCCTCCTTGGTGGACCGTGTAAGGATAGTCTGTTTTGAAGACTTCCACGAAACAGCCCCAATTTCTAGAGTGAATACATAGCCACTCGTAGCCTTCATATCACCCGAGCCTTCATGTCATCCGAGTCACTGATCCAGTTAGAATTACTGAATCCTTCCAAGACTGCCGGATGACCAGAATA
Organism: Dendrocalamus latiflorus; assembly: GCA_017311315.1. NCBI lineage: Eukaryota > Viridiplantae > Streptophyta > Magnoliopsida > Poales > Poaceae > Dendrocalamus > Dendrocalamus latiflorus. Next base: position 267,876 of record CM029628.1, on the reverse strand, counting down.
GTGTATTCCCGAATTAGAGGTTCCCTTCAAGTATCTGAGTACTCTTTTTAGTGCTATCTAATGATCATCTCCTGGATTGGATGTATAACAACTCAATCTACTTACAGCACATGAGATGTCTGGCCTCGTTGCACAAGTTAGGTACATCAGGGATCCTATTATTTGAGAATATTTAAGTTGGTCCTTCCTATGCCCGGTGTTCTTATGTAGCTTTGCATTTGGATCATAGGGTGTGGTGTAACATCCCAAATTTTTGAGATTCAAAAATGTGAACTTTTTAAAAACTTTTCTTGCATTTTGCTGGCATTCAGATTTGTTCTGAATATTTAATCGAAGATCAATGGAGTTTTGTGTCATGCAAGCAAACATATTGAGAAACAAAACACTGGTGATATCATAAAAGGAAAAAGTTCAAATAATAGAGAACAAGAATTTAAAATACGAATCTGAAAAGATGATCCATAAAATGATGGGATGGCTTGAATTCAAAACATAAAATCTCATTACTAGAAATAATGGCACGAATAACAATAGAAATAAATAAATAGAGGTCAAAGGATATTAAAGGGAGAGGAGTCTAAAGATATAAATAAATATATATATACATACATACATACATACATACATAAACTATGCAACTAAATACTAGTGTCCACATTAGAGTTGCGATTTAACAAAAGGGGTTTTGGACACCGAGCTCAAGTAATTAAAAACAAATTGCAATGCCATGCTAAACTCCAAAATCAGAGATCATAAATGTGAAATCAAAAATTTAAATTAAAAGTCTGAAAATCCAAAGCTAGCAATAGAGTTTTCCTTCTTTTTTTCTTTCCCCTCTCCTTTTTCTTTTCCCCCTATCCTCCTCCTCATCTCCTCACTGCCAGTGGTCCTAGCCCCCACCGGCCTCTCTCCTTTCCCCTTTCCCTCTCTTTTATTCTCTGCGCGCGGGGCCCAGCTCCTGCCCCGGCCTGTCCTCCTCTTTTTTCCTCTGTGCATGGGCCCGGCTACCAGTCTCCTTTTCCCCCACTGCGCAAGGCCATCTTCCTGCTCCCGTCCCTGTCAGGCCGTGTGCTCGCCATCCCGGCCCCGCCTCCTCTGGCGCCACCGGCTCCCTCTCTGCCCCGCGCACGTCTTCCCCGTCCTTCCCCTCGCGTCATCCCGGCCCCGCCTCCTCTGGCGCACCTGCCCCCGTCGCCTCGCCGTTCCTCGCCCTTGCGCCCGCATTGCGTCACCCCATCACGCGCAAGTCGCCGCCCATCTCGCTGTGCATCTGCCGCCATGCCCTGCGCACGCGCCTGCCCCGCCGTCCCGTCGCCCCGGTCGTCGGCCACAGTACCCCACGGCACCCCCCGCACTATAAAGCAGCCCGACTGCCCCCATTTCTCCCCGTGTTGCGCCGCCCCTTCCCGTTCCGGCCGCCTTCGGCAAGGTCTTCACCGCCCAACGCATCACCGCGCACCTATTCGCACCCACTGCCGTCCTCCGCAGCGAATCGAAGGATCAACGCATGCTCGAGCCGCGCCTGCTCCTCCTCCATTTTCGGCCGGCCACCGCCCCTTCCACCGTCGTTCACCCCTCGCTCGATCCCAAATCAATTTGGCGCGGTGGGAGCAACTACGGGGTGCCCTGTAGCTATTCCACCCGCCGGCCGGAGCTGCCGTCCACCCTACCTCGCCGGCGACATGAAGCTCCGCGCGCCACCACCGGCCGTCGCCGCCGGCTCGCCTCAGTGCATCCCCAACCAAGCTGTCACCACCGGTGAGATTCTCCCCGCCCCGTCGTGCTCACCCTCCTCTCTAATTTTGCTCCCACCCCCTCCGGCGCCGCCGCCCCCGAGCCCACCTCACCACCGGCCGCCCCACACCGTCCCCCTCCCGACTCGTCGCCGTTTCGGGCCACGCCACCCTCCACCTGCTCCCTCGCCTCCGTGCGGTCCCGTTTTGCCGGCCTACCCAGCCTCCCCGGCCAATCCCCTCCGGCGACTTCGTCGGCCGAGCGCCACCCGGACCTCCTCTGGTTTTGCTCTGTTTTGCCCCAGGCCCATCCATCGCCTTATTTAATTTCTCCCCCTTTCCTAGTCAGGAAACAACCGTCGCCAAGTTGGTCACCAGTGCCAGCCCTTGCACTCTCTTACCAATAGGTCCCGAGTTCGATTCCGGAGATGGCACCTTTTGCCATTTCTTTTTAATTTGATTTTTGCAGCTCATTTTAAGTAAGAAAAAGTATAGAAAATTAGAGAATAATTTAGAGAAGTTAATAAAATTTAATTAGGATATAAAATAAGATTATTTAGGATTTAATAATGGATTAAATGTTAAATATAAGTAACTAATGTAGTTTGGAACATTTAACCAAAAAATAAGTTTTAATTAAAGGTATTAATAAAAGATGACTTTGGTTAATTATCCAAAATTTAATAAAAGATATTAGATATCATGTTTATCTATAAAAATAAGGGTTTGAATTAAAGATTATACAGTCTTTTCTTTAAGGCTTAAATTGCACTACACCACAATTAAAGATACATAAATCGATAGCAACCTTTAATCAAAAGAGTGTCTTTAAGTAGAAATGCCATGTTAGAGAAATATATAAGTGGCAATTATAATAAAGCAACCTCTAGGTCATCGGATGATTAAAAGTAACCTACCCAATGTAGCTATGTAAATAGTAGTCTTCACTAGCGTGTCATCGATAAATAAATCTCAACCGTAAATTTAATCGACTATTGATATTAAAATATAACCTGGTATGGCATGCTCGGTCCTAGGTAAATAAATTTGAATAACAACGATAATAATAATAACACTACAATAGTAACTAAAAGATACGCAGAATATCTACGATACCTAATCCGAAGAGCCTCTTTAAGTAAAAATCATGTTGGCATATCTACCAAAATCCCTACTTCATCGGTAGTTAAAATAATCTTACCACCTTGCCTTTTTGTGAACAAGATAACAGTAGCACAACCTAAAGTAATGCATCTCGGATTGCTAAAAATGTAAGCCATAAGATTAATCCGACAAACCAGAAATCGTATACATCGTGTATGTAACTCATGCCCTAACTCTTAAAAGCTAACATTAGACAAGGCAATACCCTACACCCAACTACAGTCTTACGTCTACCCATAGGTCTAGTGTGACTCATGGAACTTCCTTGATAAATATAAAAATAATAAAAAGAAGTTATTAATAAATAGATCGAGTCATCATATTCTGCCATCATCTATACCTAACCATCTCCAAGTTTTAAGCAGAAACCTTCCCATGAATATTTATTCACTATAAACCATCCTTGGCACCCACCTCAACAAATTTCCTTTGGCCGTGTACTCCTTCGCTTCCATCCATCTGACTTCGTCAACACCCCAGCCAACCCAACCTCAAATCATACATTAATCATAATAAGATTAATCCAGTTCAAAGGGATTTGTTTGGATCTTAAAGTTGTTTGCCTTTATTTGAATTCAATTGTTTAGCGCGTAATTAGAAATGGGAGTCCGGAAGAATCAAGGATCAAGCGAGATCAGGATCGAAGTGAAGAAAAAGACCAAAAGCTCAAGACCATCCAATGGAAAAGATTTGAGTGAGCTCAAGACCGCGGTAAACCGCGCAAGGCGAGTCAATACTTTGATCATGTTGAACCTACACTTTCTGCAAATTACTTTTGTTTAAATTATCAAATTGCATGCTGTTATTTCATATGCAAATACATGTTTAATTAAATAATCTAGTTATACCCCATTATGTACCTTGATTAATATTACACCTCCTTTGGAATATTTGAATTTGTGAACCTTGTCGCCCTAGCAAAAATTATAATAGTAACCTTTCAAAAATAAGTCCATAATTATATGCCATGCTTAGTATTGCTTAGAAACTCATGAGTGCAAGAATGGTCAAGCATCACTTTCAATCATGAGAAAAGTTGGTTGGGCAGTCATGGTGGTAATGACTGGTGTATGTTGGATATGGTTATTTTGTATTCCAAAAAAAACGTCATTGCTTAATTATCTGGGCGGATGGTTCGGGGGTGTGGTGCAGTGGTGCACGAGAGTGTGGTTTGTGGTAGAACCGCCCAGATAACCCTAAGGACTGAATCCTGTCATGACCTCCTGTGTAAAACAGTACAACCACAAGCTGGCAAAGTGTAGGCAGGGTTAACTAATTTGTATGGCTCTAAGGTGGTTACGTGAAGGTGTGAACACAAGCAAAGGGATGGATGGTCTCACCCCGCCTTTGCCCGTGATGGTTCACGGGGGACCCTTCTCGAGGGATGTGCGCATCCTACAGAAGGCAGAACCTAGCGGGCGTAACCACAGTAGGACTATGCATTGTAAAGGCCCTGTGATAGTCTACTCAACCGCATGGCTAAGGAATCATGTGGGGCAATGAGCAGATTTATCTCTTGTGGGTAAAGTATACAAACTCTGCAGAGTCAAAACTATTCGAATAGCCGTGCCCACGGTCAAGGGCGGACATAGGAACTTAACTAGATATAGTTCTATTTCAAAAACTTTGTGGGTGGGAATGGAAAAGTGGAGGGCAGCGGAAAGCCCTGATTTGAGCTGTCCTGGGTGTCGTCCCAGTGGTAAGTTAAGCGGCTATAACGCTGAAAGATGTTATACGGTGTGATGCCATATGTATGGAAAAATTATGGTGATATTAGGCATATGGTGTGATGCCATATGTATGGAAAATCATGTTAATATTCCTTGAACATCATGTTTTGTTCCAAAGCTGCTAGGTCTCAGGAAATTTTATGTATTGTATTTCAAATAGTGGCATTTCTATTCCTACAGAATAAAATATGGAAAGAATAAGTAGTGTCGTGAGTAAAGGAAATAGATGTTTGTAGTGTACACATAAAGGTATTGGTGGATTCATGTCGATCATAAATAGGAAATGATAGTGTGGGTTCTGGGAGAAATAAATTGGTGGAGTCTAGCTGAGTAGATAGGCTAAATAGATGATCTAATTAAATTTTTGGGAACTTGGAGGATTAATACTAAGTATTGGATTATAGTTCCTAATTAGTGATTTACTTGGTGGGAGGATACTAGTGGATCGTAGAATTAATCAATGATATTATTGGTGGATATATAATGGTGAATCGTAGAATTGATCAATGATATTCTTCGTGGATATATAGTATTGAATTGTAGGCTTGATCAATGATATTCTTGGTGGATTTGAATCAATAATAAAAAGGATTGGATTGTTAGAAAATCTTGATGAGAATGTTCGGTGGATTAATTAGGTGATGTCACTCGCTGTTTGGAGATTAGACAGCAATCAATTTGGAAAGAGTATGTTTGGTGGAATATCTAAATAATGTCACACGCTGTTTGGAGTTTTAGGCAGCAATCAATATAAAATGTGTGTAGTCGGTGGATCATTTAAATGATGTCACTCGTTGTTTGGAGTCTTAGACAGCAACCATTACAGAAAGAATATGATCGGTGGATTGAATAGAGGATGACACATGCTGTTTGGAGTTTAGACAGCACCCAATAAAGAAAGTATAATTTCGGTGGATTAAGTCAATTATGGCAATCGCTGTTGGGAGTCTTAGACAGCAGCTAATAATGAGAGTGAATCTTTGGTGGATTAAGTCAATGATGTCAATCGCGGTGAGGAGTTTTTAGGTTGCAAAAACAACAATATGATTAATAACAGAAATGCTACTAAAAGCGATTTATGGCAAATAAAATAACCCGAGCCTCCCCTTTGATAAGCCATGCATACTATTTATTTGCATTCTGTGTATTGGCTCGCGGAGCACGGGGTTGGAGTGCTCACACTCGCTTTTGCGACAAAATTCAGAATCAGGAATCAAATCACCTCGCCTCAGCAACAAGATTGGACAAGCTGGCAGAGAAGGTAAAGATGTCAAGGGCTAGGTCGCGATCCTCCAGTTGGCTGCCTGTGGGCATGTCCTGAAGGACCCACCTGCGTGCTTCGTTTTCGCTGCTACATTTCATTGATTTCGGCCCAATCGGCCCGTGAGTAAGTTTACTATTATATTTACGCTTCCGCATGATATGTACTTTGATATTCAGAACTGTAATCTGTGAGCACTATCTACTGATCCAGGGAATAGTGCGGTGGAATCACAGAGGATTCCGGATTGAAATATCTGGGCTCTTACATGTGGCTACTGGCTTACAATCCATAAACCCAAATCTGCTTAGGACTTTATCCACATAATTGGATTGTGAAAGAGTAATCCCATTCTCACCCTTTATAACCTTAATGTTTAGGATAACATCACCCTCACCCAGATCTTTCATATCAAAATTCTGGGAAAGAAAAGACTTTGTTCTATTGATAACATCCACGTTGGTCCCAAAAAGCAATATGTCATCTACATAAAGGCATAGAATGACACCTTCGCCCCCGCTAAACCGATAGTAGACACATTTATCGGCTTCGTTTACACAAATGCCGACCGAGGTCATTGTACTATCGAATTTCTCATGCCATTGCTTGGGAGCTTGCTTTAGATCATACAAAGATTTAATCAATCGACATACTTTCTTTTCTTGCCCTTCAACCACAAAACCTTCAGGCTGTTGCATATAAATCTCCTCATCCAACTCCATTTAGGAAAGCGGTCTTTACATCCATTTGATGTACTTGGAGTTTATATGCAGCAGCTAGTGCTAAAAGCACCCGAATTGTGGGTAAACGAGCCATAGGAGAGTATGTATCAAAATGGTCTTCCCCTTCTTTTTGGGTAAAACCTTTAGCCACTAAACGAGCCTTGTACTTTCTATAGTACCATCGGGTCTCCGCTTCCTTTTAAAGATCCATTTGCAGCCTATTGGCTTACAACCAGGCGGGAGATCAGCTATTTCCCAAGTTCCGTTAGCTATGATGGAGTCCATCTTGCTACGGACTGCCTCTGCCTCCTTCCAGTAATTCACATCCAGAGATGCGAAAGTGTTCGTGGTTCATCATCCACGACATAGGTGACAAAGTCATCGCCAAGTGACTTTTCGGTCTTCTGTCTCTTACTCCTCCTCAACTCCAACTCTGGAGCGGTGTTATCCACACTAGGAAGAATAGAGAGTTCATCTAAACTAGAATGGTCAACGATTTCATTAGGTTTCATAGGAAATACATGCTCAAAGAATGTCGCATCACAAGACTCCATCACTATATTTGTAGCGATGTCACTTACCTCGGATTTGACCACTAGGAATTTATAAGCCGTGCTATTTGTAGCATATCCTAGAAAGACACAATCAACGGTTTTAGGACCAAGCTTCCTTTTCTTCGACAATGGCACATGCACTTTTGCAAGGCATCCCCACGTTCAAAGAAACGATAGGTTGGGTTTTCTCCCCTTCCATCCTTCATAGGGTGTTTTCGCCTGATTGCGAGGTAGAACTCTGTTCAGCACATAATTAGCTGTGAGAACTGCTTCACCCCACCAATAGTCTGGCATACCTGAACTTTGAAGCATGGCGTTAACCAAGTCACAAAGAGTTCGGTTCTTTCTTTCGGCTATTCCATTAGATTGGGGTGAATATGGTGGAGTAATTTTATAAATTATTCCACTTTCTTCACAGAATTGAGAGAACTCGTGTGAGACGTATTCACCGCCTCGGTCCAATCTTAACCGTTTGATTTTCTTTTCTAGTTGATTTTCAACTTCAGCTTTATAGGTTTTAAAGTGTTCAAGTGCTTCATCTTTCGACTTAAGTAGATAAATATAACAATACTTAGTCGCATCATCTATGAGAGTTAAGAAGTATCGTTTGCCACCTTTAGTTAATATTCCATTCTTGTCACAAAGATCAAAATGAATTAGTTCAAGTGGAGAAGTGCTTCGCCCTTCAACACTATGAAAAGGTTTTCGGGGCTACTTTGCTTGCACACACACTTCACACTTTGAACCCTTATCATAATTATAGCTTGGAATTAAACTCATTTTAATCAACCGCATAATGGCCTCAACGTTAACATGACACAACCGTGAATGCCAAATATCATGAACTTTATTGCAGTGGGAAACATTATAAATGTTTAAATTATTTAAATCAAGAATGGATAAGCGGAACATGCCTCCGCTATCATAGCCTTTGCCCACAAAGCTACCAAATTTGGTCAAGATAACCTTATTGGACTCAAATACAAGCTTTATTCTTTGCTTGCACAGCATCGACCCGCTCAGGAGATTGCGCATCATTGCAGGTACATACAGTACATCTTTGAGGATGAGTGTTTTGCCCGAGGTAAGCTTCAGGCAAACCTGTCCAATCCCACGTACTGTTGCGGCGGCTCCATTGCTCATTAGGACGGATCCACCACCTTCACCCTGAAATGAAGAGAAACACGATCGATCAGCACATATATGTCTAGTAGCACCTGTATTAATCCACCAAGCAATACATGGACTTGCCATAAAGGCTTGAGGTACATACTCTTCCGAGCTGGAGCTAGCCAGCGCGACATTTACTTTAACCTTGCGGCTTTTGTGCTGACCAAGAGATGGAACCCTGCCCTTCCGATTGCAGCAATGGTTGGCCTTATGGCCAGCCTCTCCGCAAATAAAGCAGATAATGTCCTCCTTTTTCTTCTTCATTTTCTTTGGTTGGAGCTTGACTTGGGGCTAATTCTTGAATTTTGGTTTCCCAGAGCCTCCAGTTCTCTTGACCTCCACCTGATGAGCTTGGACTTAAGGCTTTCCCGTGCCGTCACTGGCTTTGGCACGCTCTTCGATATTGATGGCGGCTAACAACTCATTGAGCGTCAAGCACTCCTTTATATGTCTACGAGCGGCCACAAAGTCACGCCACGAAGTTGGTAACTTAGCCAGGATGACGTTTACTTGGAATTTCTCTAGCAGGATGCAATCGTACTGACTTAAGTCACGTACATGGAGTTGAAGCTCATGGAGCTGCCCCATCACCGATCGCCCCTCAACCATCTTATAATTCAAGTAATTGGCCATTATGAAGGACTCATTCCCATTATCTCCTTCGGAGTATTTCTCATCAAGCTCGTCCCAGAGTTGCTTGGCATTCGTGAAGTTGACATAGACATCAAACAAACGGTTAGACAGGATGGCCAGCAAACGGGCTAAGACTGCGTTATTAGCCTCTTCCCATCGCATTGTTTCAGGGATCTCCAATGGGAACACCGGAGGATTTGAAATGACCTAGAAGAGTTTAAGATCAGTCAGCCATATCTTTGCCTTCGCCTGCCAAAGCTTGAAGTTGACACCGTCAAAAACTTCGGGCTTTACGACGTCAGACGAGGAAGCCATTTCTTTAATTGTAGGTTTTCTGGATTGTTGTAAAACTTGCAGTATAAGCAAGTATTTACTTTTAATTCCAGCATAAAAGAATAGGACCCAAGCATGATAAATTGAATGGAAAAATGACTTCTTCAAGAAATAATCATGTGGATTCATTAAGCCATTTAAACAGTATATCATGCAAGAGTAAAGAATCGACATATATTCAAGTTTGTGATATGAATCGTTAAAGTGGCATGCTGCCATCAAAATTAGCCAAGCATAAATGACTAAAATCAGCATGTGAACATTGTTGTTATTTGCTCTCAGAAACCTAGATGCGCAAGAATGAATCTTGACCTTCTCTGCCATTACAGATTTTAATCTCGACAATATATGACAGTTGCAAATTTGATCTTGAGCCCTAGAATAATCTCACTAAGACCAAAACTCACCAATAGTATGTTTCAAATAAGCTGAACTGGAAAGACCACAGTATAACCAATCTGAAATTCAAATATATATATATATATATATATATATATATATGAATGATGTTATTGATTATAACAGAGTTCGGTCACTGCAAAGTAATCTAAATTAATTACTCAGCTAAAGACAGCAGCAAGAACAATCTCCAAGATAGTAATAAGAGAACAACAGTGAGACTCAATTCAAACTCAAGATCAAATTACCATCACATTCATATATAGTCTCATTAAATTCTTTGTTTCATCACAGAGCAATTGGTCCCTTCCTTTGCACTTTTAGTTGTATAATATCACAGAGATACCAGGTAAAGCACAGGAGAAGAGCCTGAGTACTCTCAAGGCGATGGTATTCAAAACCACCGTGAAGAATCCGAAATGGCAAGGCACGATCAAATCGCTGTCCCAGAAAACCTATCAACCCACTGTGACAAGTAGGAATAAGGCTCACGGAGATACAATGCCACAACCCCAATTTTCAGCCATAGCCAGAAATAGGAGCCGAGAGTCAAGTAGCACCACACAAGACCACTGAGGTCTCTCAGATTTTCAGCCTCAATCCGACCCAAAACACCCCCAAAATTTCCCTTCCTATCACATCCGAAGAAGTGACAGTCGGAGAGCTGCTTGATGCCGACGGCGACCAAAACAGGCTGGCTAGCAACCTTCAAACTCAGAGAATGAAGATGCTGAGAGGGATTCGAGAGGTTAGAGAGATCTTACTGCAGATTGGTGCCCCAAACAGAGAGGAGGTGACGACTTATAAATTAGGTGAAAGGGGGGGTCAAGCCAACAAGCTGTGGCGCGGCTAATGCCGAGGTGCCCACGCCATCGCCGCCTCCGTCGCCATCGCCCCCTTGACCCGCCGCCTCCCGAGCGACTCGGTCAGAAGGAAACTGCCCGCACGCGCAGGCGCACCCACGGGAGGAGACGCTCCTCCCCTTATCTTTTCCGCTGGCCCACCGACAGGTGGGTCTCACATCCTCTCTTTTTTTCTTTTTCCTCAAATTGGGAAATTATTGAAATGCCCTCAGAATTTCAACACAAACAACGAGCTAATGCGCTCTCTAATTTCTATTTCTAATATATAATTAAAATAAACAAAGTAGAGAGAAATAACTAGATGTTTACCCATGAGATGAAAACCAATGCCACGAACTCTTCTTTTTTCCCCTTCTCCCTTCATTCTTGCGGCAAATAGCAGCAACTCAAGTGGTAGTCAGGGCAGTGGCAGAGAGAGGGGGGGCTGAGGGGGGCCTGGCACCCCCCAACCTTCTACTAATGTAATATATCCTCTGCAGGTATTTGGCTCCAAAGTATGCATTGTCTGGCAAGTTGACAGCAAAATCTGATGTATATTCTTTTGAAGTAGTTCTTTTGGAGCTTATTACAGGAAGAAAACCTGTTGATCCTTCTCAGCCATTGGGAGATGAGAGTCTTGTTGAATGGGTGAGCTTTTTGAAACATTATGAACTTGTTGTCTGTCACTGGTTTTAGGTCCTAACTTCTAACCTATGCACATATTTTCAGATTGTTAACCTATATCTATTTGATTGAGATCTTCTAACAAACCACATGATTGAGTTTTTCACCTATGTTACTTTCATGAGATTGAGATGTTCAAATAAATGACAAGATATGGTTGTAAACTCTAATAGATATATTTAGTGTGCTTCAAGATTTGATTGTTGCTTTCCTGTTCCACGGTACTAGATAATTGTTGTATGTTGATTAATATACTTGTTGAGTTGAAAACTTGAAATGGCCCAATCTCTAGAGTCTGACGTCATGCAGTTTCTATAGCCCTGCTGATGTGTTCTTTAGTTCAACTCTTCCCCTCCAAAGTCGAGCAGCCCTTGGATTCTTTCGTTACAATGTCGCTGCTACTGGCTGCTGTAATATGTTAGTCTTTTCATTGAAATCCGGCATGATTCATTAGTTCTACTCTACTTGTTATCAATGTTGTCCTCCTAAGCAGCAGACGCTCAAGCCATTAACTAGTCACGGCATGCAGCCATGCATACATGCACAAGCCATTAACTCACGGCGTGTAGCAACGCAATGCATGCATGCACCGGCCATTAACAAGTGGGCAGCACGTGTAGTTACATGTGCATGTACTGGGCGGCCGAAGAAAAGCTTGCGACGCCCAGCGACTTCACGCAGGCAGCTAGGTCATGCACGCGCGGGCAGGCAACTGCACCGGCAGCGCCCTGGCGGGAAACTCGAGCGCGAGGCAACTCGTTGGCGACAATACGTGGGAACGACGGTTGGCGCGGGTGAGCGTGGCAATGGCGCGTGGCGCTACAGGAAGCCGACGCTGGCGCTGGCGCATTGCTGCAGATTGCGCGGGAAGGCGTTCACTCTAGCGAGCAGACGATCGGGCAGCGCAGCGATCGAGCGGTACAGGTGCTGTGGCTGGACGATGGCAACGAGAGGTCTCGGTGTAAGCTAGCTCTCTGACGCGCTGAAGCGAGTCTATTAATAATTTTTTGATGTAATTAAATTTTAAAAATTAAAAATAGAAAAAATAGATTAGTCCATCACGGATAATGCGAACGAATACGTAAAAAAACCTAAAAAACCAAAAAAGATAAAATTAAAGAATAGTGAGTTAAAAGTCAAAAGCTGAAGTTGAAATGAGCGAGACAAATCAATCAGGTCCTCTCCTTCTCACCATACCAAGGAGCCTAATTAGGTGTTGGTGATATGCCCTAGAGGCAACATGGAGATGTTGAATATATCACATACTATGTTTATGATACATTGCTTTGTTCCTTGAAATAGACATTATCATTATTGATCAATGAGTATGTGACTTATTCATGAGACTCTTAATGCCAAAATGTTGCTATTTCTAAATGATCCCTGATCATATATCATATGAGGAACATATATGATTCAAAGATCAGCATATGTATTGATTGATGATCATGTCTCATGGATCATGGTATGGAGATACCAAATCAATAATATGGACATGTGTTAGTGAACATATGTTGGATAGACCCGCCATGAGACACTGCAGAGATTCCATGTGTCATTAGTTGGTCTCAAGTAGTGTTTATGTAGAATCGTTAGACTTGAGATCATCATGGTTCCCAACATGCGTAGTAGCCTATTTTGGGACTACTAACCACTACTCCGTAACTGGGTAGTCATAAAAGTAGTCTTCGGGTTTGCTATGAAACATGTAGTGGGATGTGAATGATCAAGATAGAATTTGCCCCTCCTTATGGGAGAGATATCTCTGGGCCCCTCGATGTAATGGATTATGAAAGTGCATGGCCATGCCAATGTGATTGAGGAGTCAATCACAAGTTTATAATCCATCACGGAATCGAGAGAGTGATTGAGCCATTAAGAGGATGACACAGGTCTCGCCTTGAGCTTAATCTATATCGTGAGGCAAAAGGATTCGTACATGAGAACATTACAGGTTCAGCCGATATGATCTTTACGTATACTTTGGGGTTAATATGTCTTGCTAGAGGCCGCTATTAACAGGGTGACCGGAAAGGTGTTTCCGGGTCGCGACCAAGTATACGTGAACCTACAGGGTCGCACACTTAACGGGTTGGAACACTAATTCGAATGTGATTCGGATGTGGGCTCAATTCGGATAGAGATCCGGATAGACTCCTATTGGGCCTCGGTCCACGAGGCCCAAGTGAGGAGGTCTATATATTTGGAGGCGGGGGGGGGGGGGGGGGTTGAGGCATGCAGGCATATGTTCCTCCCGAACAAAACCCTAGCCGCCACCTCCCGAGCCAAACCCTAGCCGCTCGCGAGTGCTGGTACACTCGCGATCGGAGTTCCAGCCCCGGACGTGTGGATACCGGTGGAGGCGCTGCTCGTTGCGGCGTTGATCGGCATCAACAAACTACAGATTGGATCTGCTCGTGGTGTGGTTGATCGCGTGGAGGAGACGATCTGTTCGGGACGATCGGCTACTTCCACTACTACCTCGACGCGCGTGGTTGGATCGGCTTCTCCAACTCTTCTTCCGCTGCGCTACGCGTCTAGTGGTAACGATCTATGATCCCTTCTTAGCATGATGTCCTGGTGTGCGCGGTAGAAATTTTTATTTTCTGCTATCGTAGCCTACGCGCGTTCCTTCAGTGGTATCAGAGCCATCTTGCTTAGTTTGCGATCTGGATCAGCGCATATGATGATATGCGGTTGTAGTAGATTGGATCTATTACAGTCTAGATCAGTCGGTTCATGTGATGAATCGATGGTAGCACGGGTTGATGAGATCAATCGGTGAATAGGGGTTGGATGAGGCGCAGATTGTATCACTACTAGTGCCCTAGAGATTGTCTCGGATCGGCATAAGGTGGTTATGTCGAATACTAGTAGGATACGAATCTGATAGCCTCGGGCCAGTGGGAATACTAGTGCCCTAGAGATTGTCTCGGATCGGCATAAGGTGGTTATGCCGAATACTAGTAGGTTACGGATCTGATGGCCTCGGCCCAGTGGAAAAACTAGCATCCTAGAGAATGTCTCGGATCGGCATAAGGTGGTTGTGCCGAATAGTTTTTCCATTGCGATTTCATAGATTGGATCTGTAAATTTCGTAGGGTGTTCAGGGCGCTGCCCTGAAACCCGCGGGGGGCGGCCCCCCCCTCGACCCCCCGCCCGCTGACCGGCCAGCGGGACCGCCGTGCGTACCCGCCTTGTATAGCGTCTTGGGTTCACATCGTTAGGTAGAATACGATTCTACGTCTAACTTGTTTTTGCAGAGAATGACGTGAATAGTATGGCCCTATATCTTATTGGAATGTATGAGATGTATGTGATGCATGTAACATTCGTTCATGGCCTGCGTGTCATGATTATTTCAGCTATTGTTAGCTGTCTATATTGTATTTAACGACCTGCGTGTCGACCTTAATGCTTGAATCTATCTTTGTAATCTTCAATTTCTAGCTATTATAGGTAGTAGCCTAGTTTTGAGGTTACAAGCTTTCAAGCATGGTGGCCTAAAGGAGTGATGTGGAGGATGGAGATCGTCTACACCTACATGGAGATGGAGATCACCATTTGTTTGGGCCATACTACTTCACAGTTAAATGTGTTTATCTGTGATATTATCTATCTTATTCTTATGCAATGTTTTTGTCATATGTTGCTTTGGTAGGATAGAATCCCTCATAAAATTAGGTGTTCATGCCCTTCCATATGTTGCACCAAAAGATAATGATCACCGCATGGTAGGTCTACCAAAGTAGAGTGCCGTCGGTTATCATCATTATTTGGGGTAGATGTCGGACATCTACATGCGGAAGCATTTGGTTTACTTAACAAGGTTATCAAAACAGTTTTGGACCTTGGGGCATAGGTTGGGGCCGGGGCATGTTGATGTCACCCAACAAGCAAGAGTCACATAGGGATGTGATTAGCAAGGTGTTGCTTACCCATGTCACTAGTTTTCTAGCCGTGATGCCAAAGCTCACTAGGAATTAGTGAAATGAGGATCTTGACCCACTATGTAACTTAGAGGGAGTTTTGTTGCAAAACACATAGTGGGAGTCTTTTGTTGAATTGTTTAATAAAAGATAAACATAAACATAGTGCTAAACTTTGCATATTCTTTGTTGTAGATCATGTCAACTAATGCCGCATCCAGTTCTTTTAATTTGCGATCTATTCTTGAGAAAGAAAAACTCAATGGAACGAACTTTATGGATTGGTATCGCAACTTGAGAATTGTTCTCAAGCAAGAGCGCAAGGAGTATGTCCTTGAGTCTCATTATCCTGATGACTTGCCTGATAATGCTCCTGCGGCTGCACGGAGAGCTTATGAGAAGCAAACGAATGATTACCTTGATGTGAGCTGTCTCATGCTTGCCACAATGTCCTCTGAGCTTCAGAAGCAATATGAGAACACAGATGCCTACAATATCATTGTGGGGTTGCGTGGTATGTTTGAGAACCAAGCAAGGGCTGAGAGGTTCAACACTTCAAAGTCCTTGTTTGCGTGCAGGCTTGCAGAAGGGAATCCCGTCAGCCCTCATGTGATTAAGATGATTGGCTACATTGAGAGTCTGGAAAAGCTTGGTTTTCCCCTTAGCCAAGAGTTGGCTACTGATGTGATTCTCCAGTCGCTCCCCCCGAGCTTTGAGCCATTCATACTGAACTATCACATGAACAACATGGATAAGACCTTGGCAGAGTTGCATGGGATGCTAAAAGCTGCCGAGGAAAGCATTAAGAAAAGCAGCAATCATGTGATGATGATGCAGAAAGGCAAGGGCAAGCCCAATGTCAAGAAAGGCGCGGTCAAAAGAAAGTTAGCTCCCGATGAGATCGCGAGCAGTTCTAAGGCCAAGCAAGTCAAGAAGGGCGCTGCTCCTAATGCAGATTGTTACTACTGTAAGCAATCAGGTCATTGGAAAAGGAACTGCCCAAAGTACTTGGAGGATCTTGAGAAGAAGAAGGGAAGTACGACTTCCTCTCCAGGTATAAATGTTATAGAGATCAATCTTGCTACTTCATCCACTGATTCTTGGGTATTTGATACCGGATCGGTTGCTCACCTTTGCAAATCGTTGCAGGGGCTAAGAAGAAGTAGAAGTTTGAGGAGGAGCGAAGTGGATCTTCGCGTTGGCAATGGAGCAAAAGTTGCTGCGGTCGCTGTTGGCACCATGCCATTGTCTTTACCTTCAGGATTAGTTTTGGAATTGAATAATTGTTATTGTGTTCCATCTCTTTCCAAGAACATTATTTCTGCTTCATGTTTGCAAGCAGAAGGTTATGACTTTAGATCTGTGAACAATGGTTGTTCTCTTTATTTCAAAGATATGTTCTATTGTCATACTCCATTGGTGAATGGGTTATATGTTCTTACTCTTGAAGAGTCACCGGTCTATAACATTAATGCAAAGAGGCAACGTTCGAATGATTTGAATCCCACGTTTATTTGGCACTGTCGCTTAGGTCACATAAATGAGAAACGCATGGAGAAGCTCCATAGAGATGGTATTCTGCACTCATTTGATTTTGAATCATTTGAGACATGCGAATCTTGTTTACTTGGCAAGATGACAAAGGCACCTTTCACCGGTCAAGGTGAACGGGCAAGTGACTTATTGGCACTCGTACATTCTGATGTATGTGGACCAATGAGCTCAACAGCCAGAGGTGGTTTTCAGTACTTCATAACTTTTACTGATGACTTTAGTAGATATGGGTATATCTACCTGATGAAGCATAAGTCCGAATCCTTTGAAAAGTTCAAAGAATTCCAAAATGAAGTGCAAAATCATTTAGGCAAGACAATCAAGTTTCTACGATCTGATCGTGGAGGCGAGTATTTGAGCCATGAGTTTGGCAATCATCTGAAGGATTGTGGAATTGTTCCACAATTGACTCCGCCAGGAACACCTCAATGGAATGGGGTATCTGAACGGAGAAATCGCACCTTATTAGATATGGTGCGCTCCATGATGAGCCAAAGTGATCTTCCGTTGTCTTTTTGGGGGTACGCTCTTGAAACAGCCGCTTTCACACTAAACAGGGTTCCATCAAAATCAGTAGAAAAGACACCATATGAGATGTGGACAGGACAACGTCCTAGCTTGTCTTTTCTTAAGATTTGGGGATGTGAGGCTTATGTAAAACGTTTACAATCTGATAAGCTCAGTCCTAAATCTGATAAATGCTTCTTTATCGGGTATCCTAAGGAAACAAAAGGATATTACTTCTATAATCAAGGAGAAGGCAAAGTGTTTGTCGCCCGGCATGGTGTCTTCTTAGAGAAAGAGTTTCTCTCAAGAAGGGATAGTGGGAGCATGGTGCAACTTGAAGAAATTCGGGAAACACCTGAAAACGTTTCAGCTCCTACAGAACCACAACAGGATGAACAAACTGTTGAAGAACCTGTTGTGGACACACCGGCACCACGTAGGTCAGAGAGGTCACGTCGTGCACCTGAAAGGTACATGTTCTTGACTACTCAACAACGGGACATATTGTTGTTAGACAACGATGAGCCTAAGACCTATGAAGAAGCGATGGTGGGACCAGACTCTGAGAAATGGCTTGAAGCCATGAGATCCGAAATTGAATCCATGCACAGTAATCATGTTTGGAACTTGGTTGATCCACCTGATGGTGTTAAAACCATTGAGTGCAAATGGATTTTCAAGAAAAAGATAGACATAGATGGAAATGTTCACATCTATAAAGCGCGATTGGTGGCCAAAGGTTTCAAACAAATTCAAGGTGTTGATTATGATGAAACTTTTTCGCCCGTCGCAATGATAAAGTCTATTCGGATCATTCTAGCGATTGCTGCATATTTCGACTATGAAATATGGCAAATGGATGTCAAAACAGCTTTCCTTAATGGAAATCTGAGTGAGGATGTGTACATGACACAGCCCACGGGTTTTGTCGATCCGCAATCAGCTGGAAAGATATGCAAGCTGCAAAGATCCATTTATGGATTAAAGCAGGCATCTCGGAGTTGGAACATTCGTTTTGATGAAGTAATCAAAGGGTTTGGTTTCATCAAGAACGAAGAAGAGCCTTGTGTTTACAAAAGGGCTAGTGGGAGCGCACTCGTGTTTCTGGTCTTATATGTGGATGACATATTACTGATCGGAAATGACATTCCTATGCTCGAATCTGTTAAGTCTTCATTGAAAAATAGTTTCTCTATGAAAGACTTAGGAGAGGCGGCATATATTCTGGGCATCAAGATCTATAGGGATAGATCAAGAAGGCTAATTGGATTAAGCCAAGATACGTACATTGACAAGGTGTTGAAAAGGTTCAACATGCAGGATTCCAAGAAAGGCTTCCTACCTATGTCACATGGTATACATCTTAGCAAGAGTCAGTGTCCTAGTACACCTGATGAGCGGGATAAAATGAATGCGATTCCATATGCTTCGGCTATGGGATCCATTATGTATGCCATGCTTTGTACACGTCCAGATGTCTCGTATGCTTTAAGTGCTACAAGTAGATACCAGTCAGATCCAGGTGAAAGTCACTGGATTGCCGTAAAGAACATCTTGAAGTACTTGAGAAGAACTAAAGATGTGTTCCTCGTCTATGGGGGTGAGGAAGAGCTCGTTGTAAATGGTTACACCGATGCTAGCTTCCAAACTGACAAAGATGATTTTAGATCGCAATCTGGATTTGTGTTCTGCCTGAATGGCGGTGCGGTGAGCTGGAAGAGTTCCAAGCAGGAGACGGTTGCTGATTCTACAACAGAGGCCGAGTACATAGCAGCTTCTGAAGCTGCTAAAGAGGCTGTTTGGATCAAGAAATTTGTTTCTGAGCTTGGTGTGGTGGCTAGTGCCTCCAGCCCAATGGACCTCTACTGTGACAATAGTGGGGCCATTGCGCAAGCCAAGGAGCCTAGATCGCACCAGAAGTCCAAGCACATTCTACGGCGATTTCATCTCATCCGCGAGATTGTGGAGAGAGGCGATGTGAAGATATGCAAAGTACAAACGGATTTGAACATTGCAGATCCGTTGACAAAGCCGCTTCCCCAGCCAAAGCATGAGGCTCACACTAGGGCAATGGGTATTAGATACCTACATGGTTGACTCTAGTGCAAGTGGGAGACTGTTGGTGATATGCCCTAGAGGCAACATGGAGATGTTGAATATATCACATACTATGTTTATGATACATTGCTTTGTTCCTTGAAATAGACATTATCATTATTGATCAATGAGTATGTGACTTATTCATGAGACTCTTAATGCCAAAATGTTGCTATTTCTAAATGATCCCTGATCATATATCATATGAGGAACATATATGATTCAAAGATCAGCATATGTATTGATTGATGATCATGTCTCATGGATCATGGTATGGAGATACCAAATCAATAATATGGACATGTGTTAGTGAACATATGTTGGATAGACCCGCCATGAGACACTGCAGAGATTCCATGTGTCATTAGTTGGTCTCAAGTAGTGTTTATGTAGAATCGTTAGACTTGAGATCATCATGGTTCCCAACATGCGTAGTAGCCTATTTTGGGACTACTAACCACTACTCCGTAACTGGGTAGTCATAAAAGTAGTCTTCGGGTTTGCTATGAAACATGTAGTGGGATGTGAATGATCAAGATAGAATTTGCCCCTCCTTATGGGAGAGATATCTCTGGGCCCCTCGATGTAATGGATTATGAAAGTGCATGGCCATGCCAATGTGATTGAGGAGTCAATCACAAGTTTATAATCCATCACGGAATCGAGAGAGTGATTGAGCCATTAAGAGGATGACACAGGTCTCGCCTTGAGCTTAATCTATATCGTGAGGCAAAAGGATTCGTACATGAGAACATTACAGGTTCAGCCGATATGATCTTTACGTATACTTTGGGGTTAATATGTCTTGCTAGAGGCCGCTATTAACAGGGTGACCGGAAAGGTGTTTCCGGGTCGCGACCAAGTATACGTGAACCTACAGGGTCGCACACTTAACGGGTTGGAACACTAATTCGAATGTGATTCGGATGTGGGCTCAATTCGGATAGAGATCCGGATAGACTCCTATTGGGCCTCGGTCCACGAGGCCCAAGTGAGGAGGTCTATATATTTGGAGGCGGGGGGGGGGGGGTTGAGGCATGCAGGCATATGTTCCTCCCGAACAAAACCCTAGCCGCCACCTCCCGAGCCAAACCCTAGCCGCTCGCGAGTGCTGGTACACTCGCGATCGGAGTTCCAGCCCCGGACGTGTGGATACCGGTGGAGGCGCTGCTCGTTGCGGCGTTGATCGGCATCAACAAACTACAGATTGGATCTGCTCGTGGTGTGGTTGATCGCGTGGAGGAGACGATCTGTTCGGGACGATCGGCTACTTCCACTACTACCTCGACGCGCGTGGTTGGATCGGCTTCTCCAACTCTTCTTCCGCTGCGCTACGCGTCTAGTGGTAACGATCTATGATCCCTTCTTAGCATGATGTCCTGGTGTGCGCGGTAGAAATTTTTATTTTCTGCTATCGTAGCCTACGCGCGTTCCTTCATTAGGGCAGTCCCAATCCATAGTTTCTATAGGTGGTTTCTAGAGAAGAGAGAGAGCAATAACTATCAAATTAGACCTAACCATCTCAATGTTATAGTTTCTATAGTAGTTTCTATGGAGAAAAGAATTAATGATCAATTGCATGTAGTAAAAAACAATGCAAAGAAGGCCTTCCGCGAGAGCGCGCCAAAAGGCACGCGATGTGGCCTGCCGTGCGGGAAAACTTGGCGCGCACTGTCGATTTCGGCGGCGCAGGAGGAGCAGAGGAGCGCGATGCAGTGGATCCAAAGGGAGGGGAAAACTAGCGCTATGGAAACGAAGAAGACACCCAACGCTGAAACCAGCCGTTTCTTCGCTGTTTGGAACACGCGCCGACGCCGTTTCTCAGGTAGGAAATGATTTCTCCTTCTCTCCTCATTAACTCCAATGCCACATCATATTTTTGTTTACATGACAATGTATTTAATTCCATGGAAACCATCCTAATCATGGGTTGGGACTGCCCTTACCGGACTGGAGATAAGTTAGGCACGTACCTAGATAGTATTATTAGTCCATGCGAGATTGGTGGCTAAAGTTAAGGACTAGTAGTAATTCTTCGTGTCTGGATTCAGAACGTAGGTAGGTCTCGTACCAGGACGCTGGCTAGCTAGACTGGACATGGCTGCTACAGCGTTGGAGATGCAGATGCATGCATGTTAAATAATGGAATCTTACTTACTCGTACTAGTCGCTATATAATGGAATGCATGGTAGACAGTAGTAGCAACCAATCCAATATAGCTCGGTTGGACTGAAAAGCTGTGGCTTGTGGCTGAAATTGCACTGTAGCGGTTGAAATTTCACTGTAGCTGAAGGTGGCTTATTTGGCGTAATTAAATTTAAAAATTTAAAAATAGAAAAATATGCTAGTTCATCACGGACAACGCAAATGAATACGAGAAAAAAGAATCGGCAAAAAAACTCAAAAAAACCGAAACCAGAAACTGAAGCCGAAACGAGCGGCGCGCCGATTAATTTCCCAACTGGACTGAACTGGTCTAGACTGAGCTATATATCTAGGTGGTGATCGGTTCGGCTTAAAAGCTCATGGCTTATGGCTGAAAATACTGTAGCTAGCTGAAAAAAGCACTGTAGCTGACAGAAGTTTATTTCACATAATTAAAATTAAAAAAAATTAAAAATATAAAATATATGTTGGCCCATTACGTATAATACAAACAAATACGGGAACAAAGAACCGGCAAAAAAGCTCAACAAAAAGCCAAAAGATCAGAAAAAGACGAAATTTGTGCATAGTGAAAAATAAGCCAGAAGCCGAAGCCGAATTAATCAGGGCTGCATGTGTACTTGAACCCAGCCCATCTTTCTATGTCGCCGTACTCAATTTAGATTGAGAGAATTTGGCCCTTAAAAAGAGATTTCAGATTACCAGTTACTGAAAGCTACGGACAGACCTGGCCAATGGGCCGGCACGGCCCATTTAGGCACGGCCCGTTAAGGCCCGTGTAATAAACGGGCCGTGCCGTGCCGGCCCACGGTGCAAGCCCAGGCACGGCCCGATGCCGTGCCGTGCCGGCCCGGGCACGGTTAAGGCTAAACGGGCCGTGCCGGCCTGGCTAGCCCGTTTAGCTGAAAAAAGAAAAAAAAAATAAGATAATTTGTAGAAAATTAAGAAAAATTGTAAAAAAATTGAAGAAAATTCAGAAAAAATATAGAAAATTGTAGACATTGTTAATCATAAAAATAAATATTTGCAATGACATAATGAGGTTTATTAATTTATTAAATTACATGGGATGGCTGCCTTATTAAAAACTTTACCAAGTAAAAACTCAATTTGAGAAAACCTTGGTAAAGAAAAAAGAGTACAGCCTATAAAGCTCATTATTGACTACATGTGAAAGAAAAATATTGTAAAATCCTATTCATTGCTATCTAAATACAAATTCTCAAAAGATTCTTCTAAATCTTTATTATCTGCAGTATGTTGGAGTCTTGATTCAGCTTGTTCCCAGTCTTTGACGGTCAGAAGTACTTCGACCATCTCGTTGGAGAGACTTATTCGTCACTCCTCAATTATTCTTCTGGAAAGACTGAATGCTGACTCCGAGGAGACTGTAGAGACAGGAACAGTCAACACATCCCGTGCTAATATGGATAGCACTGGATATGATACCTTCTGGGTTTGCCACCATGAGAGGATGTTCAACTC
Source organism: Dendrocalamus latiflorus (assembly GCA_017311315.1). Taxonomy (NCBI): domain Eukaryota; kingdom Viridiplantae; phylum Streptophyta; class Magnoliopsida; order Poales; family Poaceae; genus Dendrocalamus; species Dendrocalamus latiflorus. The sequence goes on along the minus strand of CM029628.1, from coordinate 244,912 downwards.
CTGCTCGAAGCTGACGCTATCACTGTTGAGATAGCTTGATAGGTCTCCAGTGCTTTGTCACCTTCCTCCTCCTAACTGCTGTGCACCTGCACCTACACGAGAACTAGACGAAGAACCAAAAATCTTGCCCCATTGCATAGCCCCCCTAGAGGTGATAGGGACTACCCAAAATATGACAAGCACAACGTTGATGCAATAAGAAATAGTGTGCATAAGTATTAAACAAAGGAGTAAGGATTTTCATTGCTTTAGTGTTTGCAGCTGCATTATCTTAAGTTATAGAAAAAATTTTATCCGTGAGGCTAAAATCTTCTACAACTTTAATAATACTTTCTGCAATATTTTCAGCACTATGTGAAACATTAATTAATTTAAATCTTATAATTCTTTTTTCCATTATCCAGTCATCATTAACATAATGAGCAACAACACTAATGTAATCCTCTCTAGCCCTACCACTCCATATGTCAGAAGTCAAAGCAATAGAGAATGTACAGGTATGAAATATTTCTTTCAATTTATCACGACAATTGTTATAATATTTAATTAAATCTCTAGTTGTTGTTTGCCTAGATACAGAATTAAATCAAGGGTTATGAGCAGTCCTAATATATTTTTGGAAAGTATCAGATTCACCAAAATTTAAAGGTAAATCTTGAGAAGCAATTAATCTACAAAGAGATTCCCGAGCTACCTCTGGGTTGCACTCCCACGTACGTACCGAGCTATCGGGGTTATATTGCAGCTGTGTCTGGCGCATTTGTATTCCTTGCCTTTTCTTGCAGCTTGCGGCATGTCATTGTAGATGACCCATCCCACCTGAAGATTTTGCAGTCAATTCATTACCACAAATTTTACAAACTGCATACCTCACCGAAGTCCCATCATCGTCGGTCTTGAACTTCTTGTCGAAATCATTCCAAACTGTTGATGTACTAGCTCTTGTTCTTTATGCACCTGTGCTTTGAGTCGTGGATGCACTTGTTGAGCCAGCAGAAGATGGATCAATTGGACCCTGCGCCACCAAGGCCGTCATTTCTTCGGCATCTCCTGTTTGTACATGTGGACCTTCTGCGGATAGATATTCTTGTTGAAACGATTGCATATCCTCCGCCGAGAGCCCGAATTCGGAGAGTTGAAAATCGTAGTTCTCCATTAAATCAAGTAATCAACTGCAAATTGAAATAGCAAAAACGATTAACTTATTATTAAACCTACAAATAATAGCAAAAAATTAAACCAACAAATAATACCAAAATATTAAAATAAGATAGCATTATTACCTCCTTTGCAGCTCTCACAAAAATATTTGAAGATTTTTGAATTTTCGGAATTTTGCCTGAATTTTGACCAAATTTGCGCTAACACTTTCAGATTTTTCACAGCTAAACCGAGAAAGAAGAATGAGATTTGAGGTGTGGAAGATGGAGGCCGGATGCCCCCCTATTTATAGGAAAATTTTTAGATTTTTTCTTAATTTTTTACCCCCCAACGGTCACAAAAAACGGCTATTTTTCAAATTAATCGGGCCGGCACGGCCCGTTTAGTGCCGTTCGGCAGGCCGTGCCGTGCTGGCCCGCTGTGCCGCGCCCTCGGCCCAGGCACGTCCCGATCCGCCGTGCCGTGCCGTTCACGGGCCGGGTCTATAGTGCCGGGCTGCGGTGTGGCCCGTCACGGCCCGGCCCATTTGGGCACCTCTAGCTACGGAGCCTAATTAACTCCACATTTAATAACTTGGAGATGCATGCTGATGAAGCTTAATTTCCTTTCCACAAAAAATCGCCAGAAAAAGAAACATATATTGTTGTCTGTGCAGACATTTTGGGGATTCCCAATTCGTTTTTTGGTTTTAAAGAATGGGGGGAGAGAGAGAGTGGATGTCAGACTCGGATTTTAGCTAATTTAGTATCATCTGTGAAACTACTATAATATTATTCGAATCAGTAGATAGTGCTCATAGATACATCACTGAGGCCCCGCACGTTTCAGTTTGAGCTTCTGGCTTATTTTGCACTATTCATAAATTTCGTCTTTTTCTATACTTTTGACTTTTTTTTGAGCTTTTTTGCCTGTTCTTTTTTCTCACATTTGTTTGCATTATACGTGATGGGCTAACATGTTTTTTTCTATCTTTAAATTTTTTAAATTTAATTATACTAAATAAGCCTCCGTCAATCAATGCTTTTCAGCCATAAGCCACTCAAAAAAAAGCTCTTTTGAGCAGGGTACCATACACTAATATTACAAATCAGAGTTTCAATAGACCACATCAAGTCAAGTTTACAATAAGGGCCAATTGGGCCAAATAGTTATATTACACAAGTGGAAGCGAAAGCGATAGTAACAAGGAATGGCACATCTTACCATAGGTAAGTGACTGACTGAGGTAAGAACTAGACTACTAGAGACTATCCTAATCTCCTCCGTCTTCTTCTCCATCAACTCTTGGGGCGTTGTAATACGCGTAGTGACTTTGATCTAGGGATGGCAATTGTGCCCGTATAACCGTGGGTAAATACCCTAATAGAGCGAAGTGTGGGATACTTTCTTTACCCACGGGTATGGAAATGAGGGAACACTCTACCCGTCGGGTAAACAGGCATGTGTATGGGTAAGCTCCACCCGTACCCGCCCCGCCCGTTCACCCACGATATAGATTGACAGGTGGCACAGCCATAGCAATATCTTTAATTGTTATTGATTGTTATAAACTTTTTCATATCTCTAATTGCTATTAATTATTATAAACTTTTTTGATAGCTATCATATTTCCTAGCAACAACTACTTCTTATATGTACCTATCATTAGTTCAACTCTCAGATGGTGACTCTCAGTTCGCGGGTAAATGGGTATGCCTACAGGCGACGGGTATGGGCGAGATTCTTCACTCGTCGTCCTTCGCGGGTATGCCCGTGGGTGTAAATCGGGGTCGCGGGTATGGGATGGGCGAGTACTATCCGTACCCGTCATGCCCGATTGCCATCCCTACTTTGATCTATGGGTTTTGAGTTATTTAGTGAGCAAGGGTGCGCATAAATAACCATACTCTGTGAGCCAATACACAAATGCAACATTATACGCACAAGGTTCAATGAAAGTAAGCTCAAGTTTTTTATTTGCTAAAGGCATTATTTTTTTAAAACTACAATACATAAAAATTCCTATGACTTAGCATTTTAAATAAACCATATTTTTATTAAAAAGAGTAAAAGTGTCTAATATTAATAGCAATACAGGTTCCATCCACCTGCTATATGTTCCCATCCACCATATGCTAGTTTTTTGCTACTAGAGTTACATCCACCAATTAACATAACTGGGTTACATCCACCCAAGGTGAACCAAAACGAGGGTTACATCCACCATGATGAGTTTTTATCCCACCCACAAAGTTATAGAAATAGATACCGACTCAAGTAAATTCTCACACCCACCCATGACCATGGGCATGGCTATTCGAACAGTTTATACTCTGCAGAGTTTGTACACTTTACCTATAAAATATAATCAACTTGTTATGTTTCACACATTTCCTTAGGTATGTGAATCAAGAAGATTACCACAACCCCGTTAAAATGCATCACCCAGTGTAGGCTACACCCGCTAAGCTTTCATCTTAGTAAGATTATGTCCATCACACCAAAACCCCCTCTTACACCACACGACGGCTTAAATCCAATGACACAACCCGTGTTCATGATGGCTTAAAACTAGTGACACAACCTGTGGGTCACTCTAATGGTGCAACCCGCATTGATGGATGCAAATTAGTTAGTTAGGTCGTACCCATTATAACATTGTTGTTGTCCTATTTCACATTAGGAGGTTATCACATGATTCAGTTCTGAAAGTTATTTGGACGGTACTAGCACAAGTCACAATTTCTCGTGCTACATCCACACCAAACCTCTTACCATCTGCCCAGATATGTAAAGCAAGCTTTATGTTTTGAGGAGCACAAAACTAAGTTATTTCAACAAACTAGCTATTTCCCGCCAATGACTGCCCAAAACTAATTTTATGATTGAAAATGGTGATAGAGCAATTTAATGCCCTGGTATTTAAGCAAAACTAAGCATGACACTTAAATACAACTTATAGCAAGTATGGTTACTAATGCTGAAGCATGTGGAGATTAAAGATGGTGATGCATGAAGAAGCTACGGGTGGTGTGGTCTTGGAGGCTTTGACACGGAAGTTGATGAGGCATGATGAAGATACGGGAGTTCTGATCCTCAAGGCTTTGTCACATGTTGTGTTAGGAGTTGTGGATAGAGTTTATAACTGAGAAGATTGAGAGTTTGAATAAAAACTGTGTTTGGAAGAGGAGGCTTTTGTTTTCCTCTTCCTTTCGCACTTGGGGTTTAGATCCGAGAGTGGAGGGGAGAGGGAGAGGTACTAACCGTCCGACGGCGTGGAGGAGGAGGTGGCCATCTCGGGTTCGTCGGTGAGGTCTGCGCACGGGCAGCGACGGTCGGAGAAGAACGGCGTCTCCCGGTGAGCGGCGACAGTGGCGGCACGGTGGAGCTTCCCGTCGCTGGAGCGCCCCCTCTTAGATCGGGTCTAGGGTTTTGTTGGTGGGGAAGGTGGCGGCACGGTGAACCTCGTCGTACGTGTCGCCCCGGCCCCCACCTCTGTTTTATATGGCGCTGGCGACAGGGGCCCACCAGCCTATTGGGCTGGGCGCCCCCGATCAGGGCGCGGTCAAGGGGAGAGGGGGGCGTTTGGCCGTTGGGCCAAATGCCCTGAGATCACATTCTAACATTCTCCCCCTTGATCTCAATCTATGCTTTATCTTTAATTAATTTTGCCTTTACACATTCCATCACAGATTAGTGCATAGAACATGTCTCATCGTCACGGTCAATCGCCGATAGATTCAACAGCTACAATACACATCTCTGTTCTGAAATAGTTACTTTAATCTTTTGGGCCATCTTTTAGTCCAGGAATCATAGGCTTTCCCTTAAACCCATGACGGCTATATGTTCTCTGAACACGTTGGGTGGTAAGCCTTTAGTAAGCGGATCCGCTAACATCTTTGCGGTACTTATATGCTCAAGACTTATAATTTGATCTCGAACTTTATCTTTCACAACATAGTACTTTATGTCAATGTGTTTGGCAGCACCACTTGACTTATTGTTGTGGGCATACGTTACTGCGGGTTCATTATCGCAGTACAACTTAAGTGGTCTATTGATGTCGTCAACCACTTTCAAACCGGGTATGAACTTTTTTAGCCAGTTCACCTGCCCCGTAGCCTTATAACATGCTACAAACTCGGCATACATTGTGGACGATGTAGTGACAGTTTGCTTTGAGCTTTTCCACGATATAGCTCCTCCAGCGAGAGTGAATACATATCCGGATGTAGACTTTCTATCATCTCCCGCAAAATCAGAATCTGTATACCCCACTATATGGAGTAAATCTGATCTTCTGTATATCATCATGAGGCCTTTTGTTCCTTGCAAATAACGCAAGACTTTCTTTATCAATTTCCAATGTTCTATTCCAGGATTGCTCTGGAATCTGCCAAGTAACCCGGTAACAAACGCTAAGTCAGGGCGCGTACACACTTGAGCATACTGCAAGCTTCCGACAGCTGAAGCATATGGAACCGATTTCATTTGATCGAGCTCGTACTGGTTCCTGGGGCATTGATAATCCCCATATCTGTCGCCCTTGACTATAGGTGCAGGTGAAGGACTACATTTATGCATACCAAATTTCTTTAAGACTTTCTCTATGTATGCCTTTTGTGATAGTCCCAATACCCCTTTGTTTCTATCCCGGTGAATTTCGATCCCTAGAACGAACGAAGCTTCACCAAGATCTTTCATATCAAAGTTTGAGGACAAAAACTTCTTTGTCTCCAGTAGCAGACTGACATCACTACTAGCCAGTAGGATATCATCCACATACAGGATTAGGAAAATAAACTTCCCATCTTTAAACTTTGCATAAACACAGTTGTCCTCTACATTCTCTTTAAACCCAAATTTTCTTATTGTACTGTCAAACTTCAAGTACCACTGTCTTGAAGCTTGCTTTAACCCATAAATCGATTTCTTTAGGCGGCATCCCATTCTTTCATTTCCTTCCATGACAAAACCTTTCGGTTGTGCCATGTAAATATTTTCCTCCAAATCCCCATTAAAAAATGCCGTCTTTACATCCATCTGATGTAACTCTAAATCATAATGTGCTACTAATGCCATTATGATTCTGAAGGAATCTTTACATGAGACTGGAGAAAAGGTCTCATTGTAATCAATCCCTTCTCTTTGCGTAAAGCCTTTTGCCACAAGTCGCGCTTTGTATCTTTCTATATTCCCTTGGGAGTCAAGCTTTGTCTTGTAGACCCATTTACAGCCTACTGTTTTGGCTCCTTTAGGAATAATTTCGAAGTCCCAGACTTTATTAGTCTTCATGGACCTCATTTCCTCTTCCATGGCCTCAAGCCATTTTGAGGAATTTTCGCTTCTCATGGCTTCTTCAAATGAGGTGGGATCATCCTCCATTTGAAATTCCTCTGTATGATAAATCTGATAATCATCAGAAATAGCTGATCTTCTTACTCTTTGAGACCTCCTCGGGGCCTCCTCATTTGGTACATCTTCTGTTTGAGACTGTTGTTGCTCCCCCTCATCTGTGGCAATAGGTTCTATAGGATCCTGAAAAACAGGTTCCTCATTATCATTCATTGTTGCCACAAGAGGAACAATAACAGGTGCTGGCACCACAGTGTCTTGCACCGTCGGTGCAGCGACAGCAGGTAGTGTGAAGAATGGCTCTTGAATCATCGGAGTGGGCGCATACACCCGCTTCTCTTCAAGATCAATCTCACGAGCTACCATGCTCCCCCTCATCATCTCATCCTCTAAGAAGACAGCGTGTCTCGTTTCTACAAACTTTGTATATCTGTCTGGACAGTAGAAACGAAAACCTTTTGACTTTTCAGGGTAGCCAATGAAATGGCAACTTACTGTTTTGGGATCAAGCTTCCCAAGGTTTGGGTTAAATACTTTAGCCTCAGCAGGACTCCCCCACACATGTAAGTGGTTTAGTGAGGGAACTCTTCCTGTCCACAACTCGTACGGTGTTTTGGGCACCAACTTACTAGGCACTCTGTTGAGAATATGAATGGCGGTTTTCAACGCCTCCATCCATAAACTCAATGGCAGTGTGGAGTAGCTCATCATGCTTCGCACCATATCCATCAGGGTACGGTTGCGTCTTTCAGCTACTCCATTTTGCTGAGGTTCGCCCGGTGTAGAATACTGGGCCACTATTCCATTTTCCTGTAAAAACCTTGCAAAAGGTCCAGGAACTTGTCCATATGGGGTATGTCGACCGTAGTACTCCCCCCACGATCAGATCGGACTATCTTAATCTTTAAATCGTGTTGGTTTTCAACTTCAGCCTTAAATATCTTGAATTTATCCAAGGCTTCATTTCTTTCTTTGATTGGATAAATATATCCATAACGGGAGTAATCATCCGTGAATGTTATGAACGAGTCATATCCATCCACACTTTTCACAGGAAAAGGACCACAAACATCTGTGTGAATAATTTGTAAAACTCCTGTGCTTCTTTTAGCGTCTTTTTTAATTTTCTTTACATATTTTCCTTTAATGCATTCTCTGCATTGTTCTAAGTCTGAGAACTCTAATAGAGGAAGAATTTCATTCTTAACTAGTCTTTCTATTCTCCCCCTCGAAATATGGCCTAAACGACAGTGCCATAATTTCGACGATTCATTATGAGTTCTCTTTCGTTTTCTGTTTACATTCGTAGACGAGGATTCAATCACTTTCTCGCACACGACGTTCCCATTATCGCATACGACATTCACATCATCACATAATGATAACAAATAAAGCTCATTCTGTAAGATGGCAAGACCAACACATTCTTTATTAAACATTATTTCACACTTGCCATTTCCAAAATTACAATCATAACCATCTTTGTCCAAATTTGAAACACTAATCAAATTCCTCTGTAAAGAGGGAACAAAAAGGACATCTCTAAGTAAAAGATTGGAGCCATTAGCTAACTCTAATGAAAGATCGCCAACGGCTTCAACTTCAGCTTGGACTCCATTTGCAACTTTAATGCATCTTTCGTTTCTTTGCGTAGTCCTCGTCGAACGGAATCCCTGTAAGGAATTAGCAACATGAACAGTTGCTCCTGAGTCAATCCACCAAGTAGATTTCGAATATTGCACATACAGGGATTCATTTATAAAGGTAATAATGTTCTCACCTTTCTTTGCCATTATCATCTTCAAGTAATCAGGATAGTTCTTCTTGTAGTGTCCCGTCTTCTTGCAGTGAAGACACTGATCTTTGTCTACAGCAAATTTATTCTGTTGAGGCTGATGGACAGAGGCTTTTCCCTTGTTCTTTGAGAAGGAGGTACTGTTGAAGTTCTTTTTCTTGTTATCCTTCACATAGTTGATAGATCCACCATGTGAGAATTTAATTCTTTCCTCCTCTTGCACACACATAGCTATGCACTTTTCCAAGTCCCATTTCTCGGGCTGCATATTATAGTTGACAACAAATGTGTCAAACTCTTTAGGCAAGGAAGCAAAAATCAAATGAATAAGGAACTCATCCTTGAGAGCCAAATCCATTGGTTTAAGCTTGGATGCCAAGTTGCTCAACCTCAGTATGTGCTCTCTTATGCCACTGCCACCACCAGAGTACCTCTCTGTCACAAGCTGTTTAATCAGCTGTGTAGCATAAGTCTTTGAAGAGCCAGTAAACTGACTCTTTATTCTCTCAAGGTACTCTGTGACAGTGTCACACTCTGCGATTGAGCCCACAATAGCAGGCTCAATCGTGTTCTTTATCACAGCCATACATTTCTTGTTAGCTGTGGTCCATTTCTTATGCTCAAGGTCATAAGACATCTGTAAGGGAGCATGATCCCTCTGTCTTTTCTGCCAAGCAGTATCATCCTCATTTTGATCCCTCACTAGTGCCATAGGCTCAGTGGGACGTGCTGTAGTGAGGACCCAGTCCACCTCAGCCAAGATAAACGCCAAGTCTATCTTTTTCTTCCACTCCCCATAATTATCTCCTTTAAGAGTGGGGATCTCTCTGATACAACTCATTAAGTTGTATCCGCCTGAAAAAATATTTTAAATAAAGTGAGAACATAACAGGAAAATTATATGCCTTATTTCCAACGTTGGTCAAAAATACGACATACAATTTAAAACAATTTTATCCATACATTAAATCTACATCACCGTTGGGCAGAAATAGAAATAATGCATAAAATCATCAATTAAAAATTATAATACTGTTATTATCAACGTTGGTCAGAAAATAACAATATCATAATTATCTGGGATTTATTTCTATTTTCCAAAATTAAATTCTCCCGTTGGTTCGAATTTAATAATAAAAACAATCAACATTAACTTTTGCAGCGGAAACTGTAATTATTCTAAAATAATTCATTATACAGAAGCATTATACTGTACACTTTTAATCTCTGAAAAATTAACACGTTAGTGCAAAAATTACAGAGATTTTGGATCAAATTTCAATCAAATTCATTCATAAATGCTTCTGAAAACAATAAAAAACACAATTCATGGAATTACTGTTCAAAATTGGCCATTTGGCCCACGGCGGCCCAACCGGCCACCGCGCCCGCGGCCTCTTTCTCCCACGCGGGCCCAAAATTCCCGCAGGCTAAACAGCCGGCCCAAAATGCCTCGTCGAATCTCGGCCGTCCAAATGAATCAACGGCTGAGAGTGAATTCCGCGGGAACAAAAGCAACACCCCCCCAAACCCTAACCCTAGGGGCAAAAACGGCCATGAGCCGGCCAGATCCGAAAATCAGGGGGAGGGAGCGGCGGCGACCCACGCGGGCTGTGCGGCGTCTGCGGGCGGCGGCGGCAGCCCCACCGGAGCGGCGGCAGCCCCATGGCCCCAGCGGAGAACGGCGCCCGGGCGCGGTGCGGCGGCGGCCGGACGTGGCGCGGCGCAGGGCGGCGGCCCCGACACGAAGCGCGACGGCGGCGGCAGGCTCCCGCGCGGCGAGGGCCGTGCTCGGGAGGCGGCGGCGGCCTCTGAAGCGGTGACCCGGGATGGCGACGACGCCATGGGAGGCACGCAGCAGCGGCGACCGGAGCGCGGCGCGGCGCATGGCGGCAGCGGCCGGGCGGCGCAACCGGTATGGCTCTGATACCATTGTTTTCCTCTTCCTTTCGCGCTTGGGGTTTAGATCCGAGAGTGGAGGGGAGAGGGAGAGGTACTAACCGTCCGACGGCGTGGAGGAGGAGGTGGCCATCTCGGGTTCGTCGGTGAGGTCTGCGCACGGGCAGCGACGGTCGGAGAAGAATGGCGTCTCCCGGTGAGCGGCGACAGTGGCGGCACGGTGGAGCTTCCCGTCGCTGGAGCGCCCCCTCTTAGATCGGGTCTAGGGTTTTGTTGGTGGGGAAGGTGGCGGCAGGGTGAACCTCGTCGTACGTGCCGCCCCGGCCCCCACCTCTGTTTTATATGGCGCTGGCGACAGGGGCCCACCAGCCTATTGGGCTGGGCGCCCCCGATCAGGGCGCGGTCAAGGGGAGAGGGGGGCGTTTGGCCGTTGGGCCAAATGCCCTGAGATCACATTCTAACAGTTTTTTGTGTTAGGGCTTTTAGGGGTGCTTGTGAGGGCGTTTTGTAAATCTACGAAAATTCAGTAATAAAGAACATCTTGAATCAATCTGGTTCGTGATTTATAGTCATTGCTGTTTGGGTGAAGCATACGACTACGAGCAAAACTGAGTATCAAGTGTTCGTTCGAGCGTTCAGATTCTTTGTCGACTACATAGAGATTTTAAAAAGCAAAAGCAATCATTTATCCTCTCTGATTACACCATACGATCCTGCAATAACCACTCATGATCTCATAGGAATATATTTTCTTCAATATTTTCTGTGTTTTTCATATTACACGGTTTTGCAGGGCGATCCCGTGTTCTTCCTACTCATTTTACTCGCTTTTCAAACGTATCATAAGTAGCGGCTAGCTAGCAGTTCCTTACACACAGAGAAAGAGAGAGAGTAAATTAAAGAGGCATGGCCTGGCTGTAGAGTGTTCTCCCAACCAGACATCGCTAATACCTTTGCAATTTGGCCTCCACCTAGTTCGACGCCATGGCCAGGTCCATCGGCAAATTAAAGTATGCACCTTTCCATGCCATCTCCGGGACAAAACATCGGTGATGGGCGTGATGGCCAACCGGTAGGGAGAAACGGCCAGTAGCCGGGTGGTACGTAGAGGCGCTCGTTGCGCCGCTGCCCGCCAGGTTCCAACCTCGGCTCTGCCCTGCTGCCCATCTCCTTCTTGAACGAGCCCTTATGGCTCGAAAATATCAGGTGAAAATATGAATTCAGTGCAAATTCTATAAATTAGAAGTTTCAATTTTTTTTAAAAAAAGGAAAGGTGTATGGGAGGATACATTGTATGTTAAACTCAAAGCGCATTGGCGAGATGCGAAAAAGACAAACGTATGCTCAAATAGACCTCCCCAACATTTGGTAGAATCTTGTTCTTTTTTTTTTTTGCGAAGCAGGAGCTTTAAACTTTATTAGTCTTGAGCATGATTACACACAGACATGAAAGAAGGAAAATATGGCACTTGGTTAAGCCATGTGCACCCATTGTCTGTCACGAGATGCCTGTTTCGCACACAAGTGAGTGGCATGTGCAATACGAACACCGAATTCTATGAAACTCCCACTCAACTCATGTATCTCAGCCAAAATCGGTGAGATTTCTGGTAACGGGATACCCCTAGTAAAAGAGTAGCAAACCAACTCTATTCTAACATTAGGAGCTAGGGTAGTTACAGCCCCTTTACATTCTCACCACATAAGGCCGGGCAATCACGGGATAAACTTTGGCTATCTTGGCTTCGCACCGCGCCAACCGGCACACAAGCCAGCATTGCTTGCGCATAAAAGTGAGTTCTCGAACGCCACGTTTTCCCGATGAGGGATGAGCACCATCGTCCGGACTCGACGTCCGCCGTGCACCATCACCCTGGCTCAGGTCGACTCCACTGTCGCTGCTACTAGCTATGCTTGACCTAGCGGGAGCCACCCATAACGGTCTTGGGCCCTACCCTAGCTTCAACCTTACCATACATCGGGTGTAAATCCTAGCTAGGGATAGTTCATCTATGTGTGGTGCCATTGCATTCCCCGTCCTCTAGGACATCGTCCCCTAGACCAAGTCCATGCTTCGCCAAACACAAGGTCGATGTCACTCCCAAGAAGGTCAGCCTTTTCAACGTATTGGTGAAACTTTTTGAGCATCTTAAGAGCAATGGATTGGCTTTGGCATGGCCCAAACGATCTTGATGGCTTCCCCTCAGCCGAGCTATGCTTCGCCTAGATTACGTTCCCCGACCATAGACCCTCTCTAGCTTTACGAATAATCGAATCACCGTCTCTCATCGAGGGCCACAGCCTGCTTGAAGAGTACTCTGGGCCTCGTGGTTAATGCCTCGATAAGTCCGCCACAGAAGCTTTGACGAATCGACCACCTTGCATTCGAATACATATCTCCCCACCTCAAAGGTCGGCCCCAAATGAGTCAAGAACTCCTCGCAAGGTCATCCCTAAGGCGAGTTGAGTATTCAATACTTCCATACACACTCGCTCGCGCCATAGGCGACCCGCCAGGAGTTGGTTAACAGGTGTGCGTGCTTCTCATCGTCTTAGGCAATTCATCAATATCTAGCACTTTGCGCCCCAGTGCACTCCTGGTCGTCCTAGCTAAGGACAACACTCTACGATAGCTTTGCCTTTGTATGATATGACTCGATATACAAGGCATCCTATGGACCTTTTTGCCTTTTCTTTTTTCCCTTTATCCCTTTGTAATGTCCGTAATGATATAATAATTTTTTTCTTTTTTCTTATTTTTTGACTCCAAAAAAGCTTACAGTCATTATACAGCATGTACAGCTAAAAGCCAACGGTCAAAGCCAGAAACCAAGGTTTTTAAGCTGGTTGAAACAGCAAGAGGCTTTCGAGGCTGACTTTTCGTCCGGTGATGGATAATTAGTCCTGCAAGAGTAATAACAAAAAAGGCTATAGCACAAAGGTTACAGTAACAAGTTATATAGTACAATGTTAGTTAATTTCTACTATATAGCTATTGCAGCATCCCGTATGATACGATGCAAGATGTCTAGTTGCATTTGTAAGGGCAATAAGAAAAGAAAGAGAGATCGAGCAGCTGGACCTACATTTTTCTGTAAATAAAAGAGGAAGACCAAACCGCTCTGATGCTGCCTTGGAGACAGAGAGGAGGCCCCAGTTATTTACTAGCACTAGTCCTCCAGTGCATTGTTGACTTCGTTGGAGAATCTCAATCCCATCATCGCCTGCCGCTAATATAAGTGGGTGGTGGTTACTCTATTATGGATCTCGATCATATGTGTTCCATGCATGGTCCAAATGGCAATTAACAACCTGCAAGTTGCTTCTAAACTAGTAGTACGTGCAGTGCTATGCCTACCGACGAGTATAGTGATCCAAATCCGTTCCATTCCAACTTGCTGACAAACTGCGACATGATGGAGCTAGCTAGCGTTTGTGGAGTATGTATCATCATTCTTCTTCTTCTTCTTTTATCACTACTAATATTCTACGGTTTCAGGTGAGATCCATGCGTCCATTCCTCAAATTTGGTCAAAAAAGTGCTGAGGAAGTTGAGGAAAAGCGACAAAAAGGATGATGCAGTCGTTAGGGTGGTGACAAGACTTGTTGGAATTAGTCCGTATGGTGGAAAGGAAGTAGTAAGTACCCTCGTATACTGCAATTGCACATATCACTCAAGGGGGAAAAGAGAAGCATCTTATGAATTACCCAAGTACAAAAAGGCTGAGATAGAAGAAGAAGATATTAATAAGAGAAAGGAAGTATTTAGTGCAGATGATACCAAAGATGCAAAGGGGAAGAGAGCAGAGCAGGTGGCCAAGCCATCCAGAAACCGACCAAGCCACCAAAATAATGGATGGATGGATGCTGCAGTTATACGGCATCATGCATGTGATGGCAATGGAGCCGTATCCTCGTGTACAGTGGTTCGGTCTGAGAGAAAGAGGAAGGCAGACAGCTGTTCAGGTTACTGTAGCGTTGTCGGACCCAGATTTAGTAAATCCAAAATCCTTTGTGAAACCACTGCACTATTTACTGAATTAGTAGATAGTGCTCACAGATACATTACTGATTCATCTCATACACGATGCGGTGTAGGATCGAAATGGCAACAGAGGGGGTGAATGGTGCCTTCAAACCGCCCCCAGTATCCACACAACTTTCTTCTCCGATAGCTATATAAGGTATGAAGCAAGAAAGTAAATGCTCACTGAGATTGAGAGAGAAAACATAAAACAAAGAGAAACAAGACTTGTAAAACAGGGTAGACAGAGAGCAAGACCTGATCAAAAGACTCGGCCAGAAATCCTCTCCAGAGAACAGAACAACCAAGATACAAATCTATTAGAAACGAAGAACTCAATTTCCAACTAATGCTGAATCGAATTGCTTGGAAGAAAGCAGTCTGCAGAGCAACCGAAAAGCAGTCACAACAGTAAATACTTCTGCTGTCCGAAAATGAGAAAGGACCTGCTGACCGAATTGAGGATTCAGCGCAAGAAGTAGTAGCGAACAAGAGACAAAGACATGCTGACAAAAAACTGAAAAAATCAGAGCCGAAGAGACTTAGACAAGAAACTGGCCGGCAAAAGGCAGCGAACAGAAAGGCTACTGAAAACAGAAGACTGCTACCAGAAAGGAAAACACAACAGCAAGGAAGGCAAAACTGAAAGACAAACTGAAAAGGACAGAATGAAACACTCGGCACAAAAAACAGAAGAGTAGACAGGCAGAGAAATTGCCGAACATTTGCTATTCTACTCGGGCCAAAGAAATCAGATCTTCAAACCAAATAACCGTCCCATCTCTAGGAAGTAAAGGCACAAATTGAAGGAGCTGCTTGGCAGTGAAAAACACTGAATAGGAGCCCAACAGCATCACCTGGGCGACTGATCAAAGAACTGACTGAATGCCAAATGCAGAGACTGCAGAGAGGCTAGTCTGAAAACAGAAATAGTAAATACTACTGGACTGAAGCAAAGACCAGAACCATAACCATACGATAGATGTGCTTCTCCGGTTAGTGAAGAAGAATTTCATCCTAAATAGCAAACTGACCTCCAGGAGAGAAGTCTCAGATTAAAAGATCAAGAAAAACAAAAATTCAGATCAAAATACAGTCCAGAGCTACTCGATTGAAAATCCTTTCCAGAGATCAAAATAATCTTGTGATTCTCAAATCTTTCAATCATTAGATTCTTAATTACAACAGGAGATGAGCTCAGATTGAGAAAACACCAACTTTGAAACAACTTTCCACTGAGAAATTCGGAATACAAAGATGCTCTTCCTCCACTCACAGTAAACCCTAAACAGAGTGTAAGCAGAGGAAGTTACTACTCATGATCAACAAATCTGATTTCAGCAAACCTTTGAGATTCTTGCTTCTTTTGATCATGGAACCTTAAGCACATCCAGAGTTCATCCTCTGATTAACAAAAATCAAGAACATTCATCTCCTCTGCCAACGGAAACAGTAAACCCTAAAAGTCTAATAAACAGAGGAAGCAAAGACGAACAAAATCTTGAAGAGAAAACTGCATTTTGAAATCATTGCTCTTGGGAATAGGCTAGCCAAGGAGCTTTGAGGAGATTCCCAAATCTGAGCAAAAAGATTCTGCAGCTCTTCAAGCTAGAAATCATCTCAGACTAATCAGGGAAGAGCAAAGCCGAGAATTGCAAAGAAACACAGAAGCAGACACAAGGGAACAAGAGTTGAAAACCAAATCATCTCAGGCACATGATTTCTCATATTGAATCATAGAGATGAATGATTATACAAGGGTTCTTCTACAGCCATCTCACTACATGATTTCCCTTGAGATGATCACACACGGGAACAACCATAACACACACTTGAAGAGCACAGAGAGCACAAACCACCCATCAGGCTTAAACACCCAGCACTGACACTTAAAAGGAAATACAAGAAGTGTCAGCCAACATCCACCACAACATGACTCACACATAAAAGAGGAAAGAGCCAAAAGCTCTCATTAGGATGGAGGGAAAACAAGCACACCCCTTCAAACCCTAAACCTCCTCTATTTATAGCCTCCACTACCGGGTTCACAATTGCTTTGCCCATTAGCAATCTCACCACTTTACCCGTTATCTTCAACAAGATCCGCTTCCATTTTGCAGCCTTGTGCATTTTACCGAAATGTCCCTGCTGCACCTTCCTGGAAGCTTCCTCTTTTCTTGCTGTCCACACCTCGCAACCACTTCAAGTCCTCGCCGTCTTCGGCATCTCCCGACCGCTTTGACCTTAGCACCACCCATGCCTAGTCCGGTTATCCCACGCCTCGCCACGACTCCGCCTCAAAGTCCTGCAGCCATCACAGACAAGAAAACTTCACATAGCACCACTCGAAACGGTATAAACATACATTAGCATTAGTGAAAAGTACTCAAGCATGAAATACCTAAAACAAACTCAAACTCTCTAACTCAAGCGTCAATTACTCATCACAAACATGGGGATACCTCCACATGGTCTCTCATACGGACTATACCATTCATTAATATTACAATACCAGAGTTTAAATATTCTATATCGGGATAAGCTTTACAAAAGGGGGTGTCAAGCCAAATGAGTTCATTACAGAAATACAAAAGCAATAGTAGAAGCAAAATGAGGGGCTCATCTCTTCACAGGCAAGCGACCGAGACAAATTATGTGTTGTTAATATTACCCAGAAGCCTGGCTAATATTAAACTCACCCACCAGTTAGCGTGGTCGGCTATACTGTAAGGAGATACTGGAATACTAGGTCCTATTTTAATTGTCACCATTTTCACTGCCCTTGTCACCTTGGTCCTGGTAGTAGGCATACTGATCTTGATTCGCAAACTTTGAAGGGGAGGGTTGAGAGCAAGGGTGAGCACACACAACCGTACTCCGCAAGCCAACACATAGAATGCACATAATTATATATGCAAGGCATAAACAAGGGTGGCTCACGTTCTTTTAATTGCATAAAGTGATAGTTGCAAATATTATAAGTACAAATTCTATAACCTAGCATTTTTTTGACAAAACATGCTTTAAAGAGCTTAAATCATGCAATACATATAGTAGTGCAAGTTTCATCCACTAGTTACATGGTTTCATCCACCTATACTAGATTTTTTATCAATAGGTTACATCCACCATAATAATAATACTGGAGTACTTCCCCCCCCCCCCCAAGAAAAAGTCAAAGTTGGAGTACTTCCCCCCAACCGTTTTTTCATCCCACCCACAAAGTTTTGGAAATAAAACTAACTCGAGGAAGGTCCCATGTCCGCCCTTGACCGTAGGCTGTTCAAATAGTTATACTCTGCAGAAACTATACACTTTACCCATAAGAGACAATCAGCTTCGATGGGCCCACATGATTCCTTGGTCATGTAGATCGAGAGATCATCATGAGACCTTTACAATATCTCGCCCTATCGTCACCTCACCCATATAGGCTTATCACTCATGAAGAAGGTCACATAAGTTGTGCGGAAAGTTCCACACAATGTCTAGCGCAGCTGCACTCCACTCTCCACAACATCTAGTGCAGCTAGTGAACATCACCTTTACTCGGTGTCTCATTCAAGTTGGATTTTTATTCCTACTACACAATTATACCTTTCTCCTATTTGTGAGATGACTTCAAGGGTCTAGTAAATTATTCAGTCAAGCCTACAGTTTGCCAGCTTGTGGTTGTAATGTCTTACATGAGGAGGTCATCACAGGATTAAGTTCTTAATTTCTCTGGGCGGTGCATACCACAACCACATATTCTCATGCTCCATCCGCACCAACTACTCTTACCATCCGCTCAGACAGATATAGCAAGTGTTTAGGGTTTTGAAAAGCATAAAATATGCGGTTTCAGTTTTGAAAAGCATAAAATACGTGGTTTCAAACTATTAGCCACTTACATCTCATGACTGCCCCAAATCAAGATTTTATGTTTTAAGATTGATGAGTAGGGCATGCTAGTGCCCTAAGACTTGACAGAACTAGCATGGCATTTATTTAAGACTTATAGATGAAGTCATCTTATTATAATCAACTAAGGTGACAATAGTCAGGGTTCTTGAGTGTTCAAGGGTGGTGTACATATATTAATAACACAACAAATGGGTAATAGCTACCTTGCAAGTAACATAAGCTTGTACATAAAATAAAGCGTGCACTATTGACTAGATTAAATAAACATAATCCATATGAAATATAGGAGCAGAGTGATCAAAGTGTTGACTCACCTGGGTCATAGGTCGGTGGGTCTTACCGTTCCTAAGAAGCATCACCTTATGGTTCGGTTGCGTCCTCGAGCTCTACTCGAACGAACGTACCGAAAGCAAACGACAGACAAGGAGAGCAAATAAATCCCCAAACAAAAATTCAAATGAACTCCAAATTGAATGAAACAAGAACCAGCAGAAAGAGCTTGAATTTAGAAAATTTTTGAAACCAGTTTCGCTAATTCAGAGCTATGACGAGGGAGAACGAGCTTTCTAAAGTTTATTTTCAGGAAAAATCTCAAAAATAAATAGAGGAGAGAGAGTTCTCTCTGATAGGTGGGTTCCACTGTTTTTTAATTGTTTTTAAAATATTTTTGAATCTTGAAAGTTCAGTGTATGACATGTGGAGCCCATGGTTTATTTAATTAAAGAAAATCATTTTCTTTTCTGGAAATGGCCAGAGGCTGACATGTGGGGCCTCGGTATTGTGTAAACAGTGTTTTGGGCCTAGATGTCAATGGCCCGAATCTATAATCAGGTTTTAATTAGATTTTTAACGGAGGTGGGGCCCATGTGTCAGTTTAAGGATTTAAACCGGCCTGGGGCCCATCGGTCAATGGTTCATTAACAAATGCTAAGCATAGTCATTAACTACTAATGAAAAAGCTTAGTACTAAGCACGTAGGAATAGTGTTCTTCCTTAGTTGAACGGTGGCAAGGCATGTCGGCAACGAGGGAGACCATGGAGGCATGGGTGCATTTGCAAAATGGAATGGTCGGCTCTGTGCGGACCTCCTGGCGGGTTGAATTGGACTAACACGGACTGGAGGGGCGTCGGCGGCAAGTAGGCGATAGTGGAAATAGGGGATGGTTGTGGCGGCAAGCTACTCAACTAGAGCTAAATTAAAAATGAAGGGAGCATCTACAAGTGATTGGGAGCTCAACGCGAAAGGAAGGGGAGCTTGGGAAGGCCAGGGATGAGTTGGGAGAGCTTGAACGGCGGAGGTAGGCGATTGGGGCTAGGGAAGAAGAGGTGGCAGAGCTTCAGATTGACATAACGAATGGCTTCATGGGACAGCAAGGATCCAACCGTAAGGAATCGAACAGCGGAGATCGAAGTCGCCGGCGAGGAGAGGTGGCTGGAGTTGGAGAAGAACCCGTCGTCGGCAAGCTGCAAAGGAGGAGAAGCCAATTAGGCTTGCTGGGAGCATTAGAGGGGTAAGAGAAACTTAAGGAAAGGGGCAATGCCGAAGGTGGTTCTCCGAAATGAGCTGGCAACGACGGTGGCCGAAGGAACTCCTGGCGGCGGTGATTTTGAGCTCCGGGAGTTGGAGTGAGAGGTAGATGAGGAGCAGTCGGGGGATTGACCAGGCTTTTATAGAGGGAGGATGGAAGTGGAGAGCGTTGGGCACGAATTTAAGGCGAGCAACGGTAATGGGGCACTGTCACGCACTTGAGTGGAGGAAGGGCGAGGCTGAGGCTAGCGTCGAGCTAGGGCAGAGTGGGGAGCACCAAGTGCGCACTACGATTGATGAGGTGTGAAAGCACGCGGGGAAGAGGCGATACTTATGGGGCATTTGTCGCTCGCGTACGGCCGAGCAACTGTGAGGCCACGGGGCAGAGCTCAACGAGAGGGGCGCAAGGCTAGGCGGGAGGAGTGACACGAGCTCAGTGCAGGTGGCTTTAAGGCGATGAGGCATCAATGCCACAGCCAGCGCGTGTTGGCCTGGATGCGAGCGGAGGGACGACACGCGGAGGAGCTAAGGGTGAGGCGAGCATCTAGGCTCGAGAGAAGGAGTACGGGCTGACGACGGAGTTGCCATAGGGAAGGCTAGCACCGGTAGGAGAGGAGCATCCAAGGGTAGCGATGCGTGGCGCCATCGGTGCGGCGTGCTCGGGCGGGAACAGGGGAGGGGGAAGAAAGAAAAAGGAGGCGCTGGGCGGCTAAGCAGACTGAAAGGCCCAAGGATGCAAGAAAGGAAAGGAGGCCAAGCAGGCCTGCTGGGTCGAAAAAGAAAAGGGGCCGGCCCACCCAGAAAAATTTGAATTTTTGGTGGGAGAAAGGAAATTAAGCAAGATAAAAAATAGGAACTGAAATTTAAACTCTGGGCTTTTGAACTTTAAACACCAGCTTCAGCAAATAACATCGAATTACAGCACAAAGTAACAAACCCGAAAATAGGATGTTACAAGCGGTCACTGTTGGTGGAACTACTGTTTAGGCTGAATCTGTGCTGTTCATTCTTGATCCAACGGCTGACATTGCCTCAAAGTCAGGGACTGCCTCCCTCTGCCTTTGCCAAAGCAATCCAATGGCAAAAGGGTTGCCAACGATACACATGTAGCAAGTATCAATGCCATGGGCGGATCCAGCCCAATGCATGGGTATTCAACTGAATACCTAAAATTTTTGGCAAAAAAACCATTATATACAAGATATAATACATATGTATACTAGTAGTTAGGCTAAATTCGTTCTGTTCACACCTTTCACACCTAGTTAGCCCAAATTGACGCCAGATCCTTTTGTCATATTTCCCCTCTCATCGAGGTCCAGACCCACTGTCATCCTGTTCATACACAATTGTGAAACCGTGTCTCACTTAGTCTCTCCTCTCTTCATCTAGCGTATGATCGTCTCTCCATCCCTCGGCACTCATGTTGGATTGCCTCCAGGAATCAACACGCCTCAAGAATATGCAGATCTTCAGTATTTTCAGAAGTGGAACAGTATTTTTAGAGATAACGAAAAAAACAACAAAGGGAGCGCTAGCAGATGGGGCAATTTTCTGTATTTCTTTACTCAAAGAATGCAATGAGAATACAATACTTAACCCATTTTACAACCAACTCAATAGAAAAGCTAAATTCTCGACTACGATCCGATTTTGTCAGACACGCACACACAACGTCGCGCGTACTGCGCTGTTTTCTAAACTGAAACACCTGAAGTCTGAAACTTTCAAATGCGCTGGACTCTGAAACACAGTTCAGTGAGAACCAACCTGACCAAGTCAGGATTATTTCCTACAACTCAACTAGCGCCTAGCAGTGGTGGATGTCCGTGCCCCTGGTTCTGGTCTTCTGGAGGTGGCGTAGGTTGCACGGGGGCTGGAGGCTGCGCAGGTGGCAGAAGCGTTGGAGGCTGAAGTGGCCACCGTCCAAGTAGGCACTGCCGCACTACAGGCCTACAGTACTGGAGCAGGTTCGTCCTCTCCGACCCGGCGACCCCCATGCTATAGAATCTAGATGCGTAGATGGTAAATCTGCTCTGCTTGTGTACCCCTAGAGTTTGTAGTTTTATACTTCCGAGTTAAGTGGATGATAGATGCGTGGATGACTGAATGGATATCGATTTAGCATATGTTTCTTCTTTGTTTCACTTTCGGTGCTTAGATCTTGTTTAGATGTGGTGGATTACTGGATTTGGCTCAGTTATCTTTAAATTAGTGGTTATGACTTATGAATTGAAATCCATGTTCTCCACATCTTTAAGTCTGAGTAGCCTATATCTATCTGCTAAGTATTTCAGAGGTGTGAGCTACTGAGCTTCATGTTATGCTTTCATCTAAGCACTTTGCTGTGAATCTGTGAAATAAGATCCTTAGCAGTAGACAAATTATTGCTTATAAATTATTGAAATACATATTCTCCACCTCTTACCTATGATTCTATGAACAAATAGCAAGTATTTCACAAGTGTGAACAAATAGTTTCAAGTCGATTTTCACTATCCTGATGTGAATAGTAAATATAGATAGTTTCAGAAGAGATAATAGGGGCTAAGTGGAATTGTACATTAGTGGAAATAATTGTAATCTTTTAATCGGTTCCAAGGCACAAAGAATCGTTGAGTTAATTTGTGATTTTTAATTATTTTTTAATTTCTTTATATTATTTGAGACGTTGTCTCTAGTAATTTTCGCAATTGTGGATTTTTATGTTTTTTATTAGATAATATTTTTATAACTTCGAATACTTATTTTGAAATTTCTGGATCCGCCACTGATCAATGCAAGGACACATGGATGTCACACACACAATCGTTCACATATTCACTGGTAATCTGGTAAGAGTATTTCTTTGGGTTTTTTTTACACACGACATGGTGCATGCTGACCGTCGCCTCGCGCGATTCGGTTCACAACTTGACATACTCGGTCAATTGATCATTCGGCCATGTTTTTTTCAATTTCTAAAAGCTGTTTTTCGGTAGTAACTAGTTTTTAAACAGAGTATTTTTTTTAAGATATGGTCTACTAGTTAATTGTAATACATACTTTACTAACTTCATTTATATCGGCAAAAATCGTACATGAGTTTTTGTTACTCTGTAATCTCTCATACAAATAGCCCAAAAATCACAAGCCACAACCAAAAGTTATAAGTCGTAGTCAAAAAGAACAGGCCCTCCATGGTCAGCACAAGGGAAGGCGGCACGAGACGACCTATAGAACCGAATATTTTGTATTTTAGCCCTTTTTTTGAAAAATATTCACATTTAGACCCCTGGTAGTTTTAATTCCGTTTTTGGACCCAGAGCTCGGCGCCGTGACCCACGGCGCCGAGGTAACACGTCTCGGCGCCGTGGTCCATGGCTCCGAGGTCCCAGGCCCGCTCCAGCGCCGCGGCCTGCGTGGCGCCGACGTGGCAAGAGCTCGGCGCCGTAACTGGTGGCTCCGAGCTCGGCGCCGTGATTGGTGGCTCCGAGCTCGGCACCGTGGGTCGTGGCTCCGAGCTCGGAGCCGTGGATCTTGGCGCCGAGCTTTGGGGCCCCGGGCGGCCATATCCCCTCTGCTTGTGTTTCTTTCGGTCTCTCCCGTTGTCTCATTCGCGTGGTGCCGCCGCCTCCCGCCGCCTCCCCTCCCCGCCCGTGGTGCCCGTCCGCCTCCCGGCCTCCCGGCCGCCTACCGTCCGCCTCCTGGTGCCGCCGCCTCCCGTCCCCGGCCTCCCGCCTCCCCGCCGCCGCCCCCTGGTGCCGCCGCCCCCTGGTGGTGCCGCCTGCCATCCGCCTCCCCGCCGCGGCCGCCCGCGTCTCCGCCCGCCCGCGTCTGCAAGCACGCCGCCGGCCTCCCCTCCCCGCCCGTGGTGCCCGTCCGCCTCCCGGCCTCCCGGCCGCCTCCCATCCGCCTCCTGGTGCCGCCGCCTCCCGTGCGCCCCCGGTGCCACCGCCTCCTGTCCCCGGCCTCCCCGCCCGCGTCTGCAAGCACGCCGCCGGCCTCCCCATCCACGCCCGCCCGCCTCCCCTCTCCGCCCGCCCGCATCTCCGCTGCACAAGTAAAACAACTCCCACAGGTGAATCAAAAGATAGCAGGAATGTAGAAATCCATGGTTTAATGTAATGTGAATTAGATGTTTATGCAGTCATGGTAATCACAATGGCTGAGGACTGAGGTTGTTAGGAGTTTGGGAGTTGCCTGTTGTTTTGTTGCAAGTCTGGAATAGTTGAGGGAACCTGTTCTAACAAATCTCATTTGAATAGATTAATACTTATAATGAAGAGGAGTTGATGTATGCATTATATGTTTTCGGTGACCTTTGGACACTGTAGTTTTACATGATTATGACAATATATGGTAGGTTGTGTCTAATATTTACTATATTGTTTGCTATCTTGATTAGCATAGGAAGCTAATGTTTTGCGGGATTTGGCTTCACAACTTAATGGATAATAGACTGTTTACGCTGTTGTGGTAACTATACTTAGTTCTTTGTGGACATTTTTATTGGGTTAGATTTGCACTTATAGATTGTTAAGTGATGCTTCCATGTGCATAGAGAAACTTTGATGCCAGTGTTATATATGGTTCAGGGTGGTGTATTGTCCACGGGTTGTTTAGTTCAGGGTGAGCTGTTAGTGACTAGGTACTTATTAGTTACTATTTAGTATCCAATTTCGATTAAAGGTATTAAGTTTGGTTTTCTGTATGAACTAGATGGACAACCTAGTCACCCTATATCATGGAGGCAGTGTGACAACTGATGATTATGGAAATGTTCGATTTGTTGAAATGCAAAGGGTGCCTTTGATATTCAGTGATCGGCCGTCGTTTAGTGAGTTGGTTGCTAGGGCCCGGGAGGAGCTACATTGTCATGCAAACGAGGAGAGCATCACAGTTGAGGGGTTACTTCACTTCGGTTCGAAAGACACAATTCTAAGGCGGTTGATCTTAATTGGTTGTGAGGATCAGTGGAACAAATATGTCAAATTGGTTATGAGGAATGAGTTCCAATGTTTGGACCTTGTTGTGCGGAAGGTGTCCATTGATCCCACCCCCCACGGTTATTCACCAGAACTAGGTGATCAGGCACCCTTTGACCCTCCGTTACCGGACCTTGCGGTGGATGTGGAAGAAGTGCCTGAGGTGCCCGATGCTCTATCTGCCCCGAACGAGGTTCATATTTCTCAACCAGTTCGAGTCGAATGTCGGACTGATGATGTCGTGGCGGCCCCTCAGGATCATCCCAGTAAGTGGCGAGCAACACTTTAACCTTTTCCCGTTATTCCATTCTTTTGTCTCAATCCCATCGTTTTCATGCTTATGATGTAGGAGACATTCCTGATAATGTGGTTGTTCCTCCCGTTGCTCCATCTGGCAACGTTGAAGAAGTCTGTAGGGACTCCAACAGTGTGGATGTTCAAATTGTGGATGATCTGGTGCCTTACGAGATCGCAAGGGCCGTTGATTCTGAAGATGACCGCCCTTTTGGAGAGCTGTCCGAAAATGATATTGAGCTGATCAGGCGTTATTGCCCTGGCCGGGATCCATCAGTTCATGAATTCAGCGATCTTAGGCATTCTCACGGGGCTTATGCAGAAGGAAGGGATGACGAGTTGCTAGATGCTCCTGAGGCCGGGTCAAGCATGACAATTGAGAAGGGCATGGTGTTTGAGGACTTGTCAGCATTGAAAAGGTGGCTGCAGGAGTATTCAGTGATTCGTAGAAGGCCATTCAAGGTGAGGCATTCTTATGTGGAGCGGAGGTACACAGTTGTGTGCGAGAAGGAAACATGTGAATGGAGGATTTGTGCTAGGAAACAGAAGGACACGGGAAAGTTCAAGATCACAAGAATCGTTGACCCACACACTTGTGCCGAAGCAGAGCTCAAACAGAAGCATCGACAATTGACCTCTACCATTATTGCCAAGTCACTGTGTCACATAGTAAAGGGAGAACCCAATATGAAGGTGAAGACACTTGCTGGGATTGTTAAGGAGAAATTTGGATACGAGATAAGGTATGGAAAAGCATGGAGGGCAAAGCAACGCATCTGGAAGATGATATATGGGGACTGGGAAGATGGGTACTTGCAGTTGCCAGCACTCTTCAATGCAATCAAAGCGGTTAATCCAGGCATGCATTATGAGTACGTACCAAAACCGAACGAATGGACTCAAGATGGGATGCAGATATTCTTCCGTGCTTTCTGGTGCTTTGCTCAGTCCATCGAGGCCTTTCGGCATTGTCGTCCCGTCTTCTCCATTGACGGTACATTTCTTCTTGGCAAGTACCAGGGCACACTTCTGATAGCCATTTCCTGTGACGCAGACAACGCGTTGGTTCCTTTGGCGTTTGCTTTGGTTGAGAGGGAGAACAAAGACAGCTGGGGATGGTTCTTGCGGCTCGTTCGGAGGCACGTGGTCGGCCCTGATAGGGAGGTTGGTGTCATATCTGATAGACACCAGGGCATACTTGCTGCCGTACAGGAGCAGATACCGGGGTATCCAGCTTTGCACCACCGTTGGTGCACTCGGCATCTTGCCGAGAATCTTCTCCGTAAGGATAGTATGAAGGATAACTTTCATCTGTTCGAGGAGATCGCTCGAATGCTTGAGGTCAAGTTCTTCCAGGAGAAGTTGGAGCAGCTTAGTACTGCAACAAACGCAGAAGGTAGACAGTGGTTGACGGGATTGATGAGAGATGTCGGCAAATGGACAAGGGCTCATGACGATGGTGGCTGGAGGTACGAGTTTCAAACAAGCAACATGGCCGAATCCTTCAATAGTTTGCTTAGGGGTATACGTGGTATGCCCGTCAATGCTATCGTATCCTTCACCTTTTACAAGCTTGTTGCCTGGTTCAACGAAAGACACACACATGCAATGGCGCTACAGAGTAAACAAGAGATGGGCGCCAAAACTGAAGCGCCACCTTGAAAGGGCAAAGGCGAGGGCTGAGGCACATGAGGTACATTGTTTTGACAACGCCACGGGCACTTACGAGGTTGTAGAAAGGGGTGGTACAACGACCGATGGAGAGATCCGGCCGACGAGGAGACATAAGGTTGTCCTTATTGATTTCTCATGCACATGTGGTAAACCGAGGCAGTACCACTTTCCGTGTTCTCATTATGTGGCAGCAGCAAGGCATCGCAACTTTGACTACGAGAGCAAGATACATCGGTCGTTGAGTGTTGACAACCTTGTGCTTACGTGGTCTCCCCGTTTCGAGCCTTACCGGGATGAGGGAGAGTGGCCACCATACACCGGGCCCAAATACATTGCGGATCCGAGTAGCCGTTGGAACAAACGTGGAACCAGAAAGAGGACGAGACACAAGATGGTTATGGATCAGCTTCCAGGAAGAACGAGGCGAGGGAGAGCAACCCCCTTTCTTACTGACCCCGAGCTGAACCAATGTAGCAGATGTGGTAGACTTGGCCACAATTCACGCACATGCCATTGGCCACTTAGTTAGGTGCGAGTGCTTGTTGTTCGTTATGTTTCATAGTTCGTCTAGTTGTTTTTTCATATGCAATTTGCTATGTTTCTTGTTTAATTTCTTATTCTTTCCATATTTTATGCATGTTCAATTTTTTTGTTAACTTATATGTTGAACTGAGAAATTAAATTTTTTTTGTAGGATGGCGCAATTCCACCTGCTAGACCCACACTACGAGGAGAACCACCGAGGACGGCTCAGCGCCGAGGGGAGGGTACTGCATTCATCACTTCATGTGTAATTTCAGTTTATGTTGATACATCACATACAGCAAATTATCCATTATTTTGCTTGTTTGCAGGGCAAAACCTTGAAGCAGTCCGTACAAGACATAGAGCGTATGTCCATGACAGTCGACGATGTCAGGATGCGTAGCTTCCTAGAGGTAAGCTTCGACAAAGCCACTCACAAAATTAGTACCTAAGATCTTCGTATCTTGTTGGTTAACAAAATGTTGGATGACAGAGGCTAGCAGGTCGGCTACGTCGTGCGGCTAGTCGTTGTGGTTGCAGCACAGGCGCGGCGAGGGACGTAGACGTGCCTTCGACACGACTTGCAGACCCGACGCTGCGAGGGTCGTACACGGGACAGAGCTCGTCCCCCACGAGGAGCGCCACCTTCCCGTCCCAGGGCGGTGAGGACGACGACGAGGACGAGGTGGAGCAGACTTACAAGGAGATAGGCCCGTCTCAGCTCGTAGACGCTCCTTCGACACAGCCTTCACAGCAAGTAGACAAAAAGGGGAAACAACCACGCTACACCCAGTAGACAAAATGTAATAGACCCAGCAAGTTATTTTCCCTAAGGCATGCATGTTAGGACTAGTGGTGGAATTCTGAACATTAAAAGTACAGAGTTGCACACATGCCACATGCCTGCCATGTCAAAATATCACTCACCTTCGAAATATCACTTACCACTATATGCATCGATATTTCTACGCTCAATCCTTCGGCAAAAAAATTTAGCATAATTTGGTTTGCATGTCCTACTTGCAATGAACATAAACTTTTATTACGACTTCATCAGATTCGTTCCCATATTACAACTACAAAATTACCAAACCTTGCAAAAACCACAGGAATTGCAAACCCTTAAAACATATCAAACCTTAAAAGTCACTTACCATTTTATATATCGACCGTTCTACGCATAATCGTTCCTAAAAAAATTACCATATTTTTTTATGCATCTACAACGAGCCAATCAACATAAACTTGTTTTACAATTTTTTCAGATTGTTTTGTAATTCACAACTACAAAATTAACAAAACTTATAATCATTACAGTTCCTGCACTCATTCCCACGTGTTCAATATCACTTTCGTTCATTTCGTCTAATTGTTCATATCACATTTGTGCTCAAAAAAATTTTCATTAAATTGTACTCCACATCAAAATTTTATGTTTCAAAAACCATTACCATCGTACCATAATATTTTTAAAAAATCTACAAAAAATTTCCTACACGTATCATCTGCAACATAATGAATTTTCAAAACATATGTCGTATTTTTTTCTCTCTCTAAATAAATAAATATATTACATAATATTACTAAAATTAAATAAATATATTACATAATATTACTATAATTAAATAATCAAAATAAAAAATTGCCAATGCGCACGTACGTGTTAATTCTGGAGGAATTGAAATTGGAATGGAGACTGACATGACATGCATGCCAAATTGCCAATGCGCGCCATAGGTGTGCCGTGTGGGTGGGTGCTTGCAATCGCAGTGGAGCCGCCGAATACACTACTACCACAGTAGTAGTGCACACTACTGGTACTCCTATGTAGACCAGGGCATTGGGCGGGCCGTCGGCCTGGCTAACCCGGCAAGGCACGAACGGAGAAAGGCCAGGTCGGCACGGCATGAAAGACAGGTCGTGCTGGGTCAACCGTGTAATGCGTGATGGGCGCCTGTTTATGCTATGCTTGAGCCAACACGGCACGAAATAGACTTGAAGACACTCGCCATGCCTGGGTCTCACCGGAGATAAGTTGTGCTAGCACAGCATGACGAGATGGTTATGCTAGGCCGGCATAGCCCAACATGACCCAAAGCCCGTCAAGCTTGTTCTGCGTCGATATGGCACGGCTCAACTCCCATATCTACTATGTATGCAATACTAATACTTGTATGCATCTTCATTCTTCTACGGACAAGACAAGACAATTAGGCTGAGACGAAGAAAAAAATAAGACAGAGTTATTAGGGAATTCGTTGCCTATTTGGCCCCTAGTCCAATTTTTTGTGCGAGTTTGGCCTGCTCTCGTGTGAAATTACATATTTGGCCCCTAGACGACGACGGTAGTAGTAACAGATGACACGTGTCACCTACCGCTGTTCTATACCAATACCATAGTAGCAATATACACTACTACAGAAATCCACATTACAGACGGTTCAGAAACGTCATCACAGACGGTTTTCTGAATCGTCTGAAATTATGGGTCAGTGATAATCCAAGTTATCACAGACGGTTTTTGAACCGTCTGTGATTATCCGATATCACAGACGGTTTTGAACTAAAAACCATCTGTGATATCGCATAATCACAGACGGTTTTTAATAAAAAACCGTCTGTGATATCGCATAATCACAGACGGTTTTTAATGAAAAACCATCTGTGATACTCCTCCCCCCAGCAGAATCTATTTCTGTTTATAGCTAGCCTCAGGAAATGCTAGCCATGCCCTCTGAAACAAGCAGATAATCACAGACATAAACATATACAATTCACACATCTCATTTCATTTCAGATACATTTCACATCTCAATTCATTTCACAGACATAAAACATCCAATTGACAACGCACTTCATTTCACAAACATAAAGCATCCATTTCGCAAATCAATTCATTGAGTTGAAATAAAATATCCATTAACAAATACACAATTGTAAAAGATCTACACTGTATTTGCACTTAGAATTACAATAAAAAATCATTCTGGACAGTGGAACTCTCCATCTGATCTTACGACTTTTGACCACAAAAACCAAATGAGCTCTCCTCGAATTTTTGCAAAATCCGGCTGTGTCAATGCAGATGTAGAGATGGACGCAGCCTGTCGATAGGAATATCAACGCGCGCATATATAAAACTGACATGTATGAAATAAATGTGGGAAGATTGACAAACCTTAGAATTAGTGATCTTGGTGGAATCGAGGATTAGTCTCATATGGTGGCACACGTAGTATCCACACGTGTTGCCCGGCTCCTGCTGGTGGCACTGCAAAAAATATAATGTGTTAAATCAAGTGGCATTACTACTATGTGTTGTATATGATTAATTAATGTGTAGCTAGCGAATACCCGAAACTTGCGATCATGTTTCAAGGCCTTTGCCCCTGTCATCGAGTCACGTGTTTGTTGAACGTATGTGGCGAACGACCTTCGTTATTCGAAAAAGTTAGATTAGTTATTCGGAAGGAAAGAAAGAGTACAATGTACAATGTACTTACCTATCGAGTATTCAGGCGATAGCTGTGTACTTCGATTTGTTCTTACTTAGAGAATCAAGGTATATAGCCTTGTTCCATTTTGGTATAATTACAATTAAAATCCAATGGAATTTCTCATTGTATGGCATAAGAACAAATTCCTTATCTTGGTGAGCCAGCAGTGCTTTTGTAATATAGTCCTCGACGAAGGATGCATTCTCGATGATGGTATCAATGGCGACCAAGCGTGGGTCCAGGAAACCAATTTGTGATTTCGATGATCTAGCTTCGATCAGCATGAATCTATATATAACATAGGAAAGCAACAAATTGTGACATATATCGGTATTACGTGAACAGAGACTGTGATTGTACAGACTTACAGCGTCCAGCATCGAACGAGTGAGGCGTCGAGAGCGTTGAGCGTGAAAAGTTCAAATATATCGTCAAAGGTCACCGCGAAGACACATTCCTGAGCTTCGTGCAAGAAATGTTCTGGCTTGAATTTGACAGTTATACCTGAGCGCCGTTCTGCCGCTGGCTTATTGGACTCTTCCATATACCAAAGGTGGAATCTTTGGCAACCAAGTCCTAGTTTTTGGAGCTCTTCCTGGACTACCATCGGCTGACCTAGCACGAATTTGCGGGCCAATGGCATGGACGGGAAATCGTCATCATCCTTCGTCTTTGATTTGCCCTGGCCACTGCCTCGATTGTGGGTCGACTTTATGCTAGTCGACTGTAATGGTATAGACGGTGCAAGTTGCTCTGGCGAGAATAGCACCCGTGGAGATAGCACCGGTGCAGGTAGCTGTAGTTCGCACTGCCCGTGTGGAGATGGCACCAGTGCAAGTTGCTCTGGCGAGAATAGCACCCGTGGAGATAGCACCGGTGCAGGTAGCTGTGGTTCGCACTGCCCGTGTGGAGATGGCACCAGTGCAAGTTGCTGTGGTTCGCACTGCACTTCTGGTCCTGCCACCGGTGAAGAAGCCTCCAGGGAGATGTCGGTTTTGGGCCACTGGATGAATGTTCCAATGGCCTGTCCTAGATTCACGATCTCGTCGTTGGGGGGCTTCGGTAGCGGGACCACCTCAAAATTGGCATACACACCATCCACATTAACTTTTGCGAAGCCTGGCGCTAAAGCTTGACCGTGCACCATGGCCCCGATACCAGACGAATATGCCTGGCCCCAAGCAGCGTACAAGGGAATGGAGCCATATCTCACTTGGAGCCTGCATGTCGTAGGCTCCTACATAACGATACAAAATTAGCTACTCGAACAGGCCTACCAATGGAGCAAGCATTCGAGAGGTAATAATTATTACCAGGATGTCGTCCACAGGAAATTTGGACTGGGTTTGCGTCGGATTGGACGCGCAGCTACTCGGATGGTTGTGCGGGCTAGCTAGCACAGGAGCGGCGGTGGCGGCCTGCTGACTTTCTGTCTGTTTCCGCACCTCATCTCTGATTATATCAGCCATCGAACCCAGTAGCTCCTCTTTAATAGATGCCTTGAGCTCTTCTCGTAGCTGTGCGTCACGCTCGGCTTTGTTTCTCTTCCTGCGCCGATACATGTCGGAGTCATCTTGGAAACCATGTTTCCAAGGAACGTAAAGCCCAAGGCCTCTCGTACGGCCCAGGTGCTCCTTGTTTCCCAGGGCCACGGAGAGCATATCATTCTCCCTTGTTCCCTGGAATGATCCCAGGGTAGATTGAAAACTCAGCTCTTCCTGCAAGAGCACGACATGTCATTTCAATTCGTACGAAGTTGTGGAGTAATTACAAGCTACGTAGTTCGATCGATATCTTACCAGGCGCTCGGTCACTTGCTGGTCTGAAGGGTTTCGAAAGGTGATGTCCCCTGATGTCGTTGTAGATGACCTTGCTCTAATCCAATTTCGAGCGCGGTCGTCCGGGATATAGGAAAACGGCGGGGCGATGTCCTGTGCAGCTGCCAGCTCATCCTCCTTCATCCACTGCGCGATTTTACCCGCATACCCAGCTGTGCCAAGTCTGTGAGGGTGTGTATTTTTTGCCTGGAGGGCCTTGTGCGCCACACTTGTACTTTTGAAATCTTCGGTCGTTTTCATCGCCTTGAACTCTTCCCATTGTGGTTCCAGGAATGGGTATTTATGAACAGGCGTTTCGTCCGTCTCCACATATTTCTTGACAAGCGTGCTCTTGAAGTTCTTCCATGCTTTGCACGCCGCTTTGTAGGTTTGTTGTTGCACAGCGTCCAGGTGTTCTTCTGGGAACTCGAACGATACCAAAATTTCGGTCCACAGCTCACGTTTCCGAGTGTCAGGCACGTTCTTCCACGAATTGTATGTGATCTCAATTCGTTCTCGTGCAACTACTCCGACCATGGTTCGGAATGCGTTTACTGCTTTTTGAGGAAGGATAGGGACCCCAGATGCATTCACCGGTGTGATGATCTGTCGGCCCTCAGGCTTCTTTGATAGCCCTCTTTCTTGGCGTCTTGATGTTGGAGCGGACGCCTCCGGCGATGATGTTGAAGAATGCGCGGGTGACATGTTGCTCATTTTGTGGGTCTATTAAGATAAGATGAGAAAGTAATCATATTGAATTGCAAGACAAGAGAGGAGTAGAGGGGAGGGGGAGAAGGGAGGGGGTGATATGGACATAGAGAGGGGGTGATGTGCCTATCTTACCAATGTACCAATGTATCAAGTCATTCTTTTTCCCGCAAAATTCAAGTCAATTTTAATACAAAAGTGCAAAAAAAAGACATTCGAGATTCTTCAGTGAGCAGCCGACATAGCCGACTTCTTCGGTGAGCGACTATGCATCTGCTTCTTCCCACTCCTTCTCTTCATCTCTGGTCTCCAGATCACGTACGCCAGTAGCGATGATTCATCTAACTGAATCATCGCTACTGGCGTACGTGATCCAGAGATCAGAGATGAAGAGAAGGAGTGGGAAGAAGCAGATGGATAGTCGCTCACCGAAGAAGTCGGCTATATCGGCTGCTCACCGAAGAATCTGGGAATTTGTTTTTTTTTTAACTTCTGTACTAAAATTTCCTTGAATTTTGTAATACTATTACTACAAGGTCTCTAAACAAAGTGTCTATCCTAGCACCTACTTTAGTTGCTAAAACTATAAACCAAATAGCAAAGTCCCTAAACAAAGGTCTATGAAGCAAATGACACAAACTAGTGTATCCGGTTCATTGAACGGGAACACTATAGTATGTCACTTGCTTCATTTGCTGTTTTTTGTCTAGATACATGGAGCATTTGGGTGGAAGAGATCAGGAGAGGAGTAGAGGGAAGGGGGAGAAGGGAGGAGAGGAGTAGAGGGAAGGGGGACCCAAATGATTTCAAACTATATACTATGTACTATATACTATATGCTAACACAACAAGCAATGTAATATGTACCAATGTAAACTAAGCAACTGCAGTAAACAATGTACCAATGTAGTATGTACCAAATAGCAAACTAATTAAGCTACTGCAGTAAACAATGTAACAATGTAATATGTACCAAATAGCAAACTAATTAAGCTACTGCAATAAACAATGTACCAATGTAATATATACCAAGCATCAAGCATCAACCCTAAACACTAACAGTAAGCATGAAGCATCAACCCTAAATATGTACTAAGCAACTAACCATAACAGTATGAAGCATCAAGCATCAACCCTAAACACTAACAGTAAGCATGAAGCATCAACCCTAAATATGTACTAAGCAACTAACCATAACAGTATGAAGCATCAAGCATCAACCCTAAACACTAACAGTAAGCATGAAGCTCGGGGAGGGATTTGATGACCTTACGGTTTTGGTGACCTTAAGGACGCAGGAGGAGGAGGCGGCGGCGACGGAGGAGGAGGAGGCGGCGGCGACGACGACGGAGGAGGAGGAGGAGGCGACGGGCTCGGGGAGGCGACGGAGGAGGAGGAGGCGGCGGCGACGGAGGAGGAGGAGGCGACGGGCTCGGGGAGGCGGCGACGGGCTCGGGGAGGCGGCGACGGAGGAGGAGGAGGCTGCGGCGACGTCTTCGTCTGGGGAGGCGGCCGGCGAGGGCTGGGGGAGGCAGCCGGCGAGGGCTCGGGGAGGCGGCGGCGACGACGGGCTCGGGATTTAGATCTAATCGAATAACTGCAGCGCACACGGAAAACCCTAGCGAGAGGGTATATGTAGGAAGATTACTATCACAGACGGTTCTAAACTTAGAACCGTCTGTGATATGTTATCACAGACGGTTCTAAGTTTAGAACCGTCTGTGATAAGCCTTTGCCGGCTGTTGCAATTAAGACAACACCAATAACTACACAGCTGCATTCATATCAACTACCAAACAGCTGCATTCATATACAACACCAACCAGCTGCATTCACACAGTGTATTTCTTGATACATTTTGTCATTCTCAAATACATCACACATATACATTTTCACATATACATCTCAAAATTGACTACATCACACATTTTCACATATACATCTCAAAATTGACTACATCACACATTTTCACATAGACATCTCAAAATTGACTACATCACACATTTTCACATATACATCTCAAAATTGACTACATCATACATTTTCACATATACATCTCAAAATTGACTACATCACATATTTTCACATATACATCTCAAAATTGACTACATCACATATTTTCACATATACATCTCAAAATTGACTACATCACACATTTTCACATATACATCTCAAAATTGTCACACATTTTCACATATACATTCTTATTGTACTTGCTTATTTCCTTTAAAAATTAGCCCTTCATCATGATCAATGCGTACGTAACTAGTTTCGTCACGTTGTTCATCGTCGACCCTTATGCCATTTCCAAAAGGAGGTAACTCGTCAAATTGATTGTATTCCTCCTCGTCCACTACATTCTCCACTCCGATAATTCTCCTTTTTCCATGAAGAACTACATGGCGTTTCTTATTTGCCGGGTCGGTTACATAGAAAACTTGAACAACTTGATTGGCGAGTACGAATGGTTCATCTTTGTACCCGACACGTTGGAGGTCCACGGTCGTGACACCGTACTTGTCAACCTTCACCTGTGGGAGATGCACCCAACGGCAGCGAAATAAGGGGATCTTGAAAACCACATAGTCGAGCTCTCAAATCTCTTCTATGAAGCCATAGTACGAGTTTCTCGACCCATCGGTACTGAATGCATCTATGCGGACACCGCTGTTCTGGTTAGTGCTCTTGACATCCTGAGACTGCGTATAGAATGTGTACCCATTTATGTCATATCCTTGCCATGTCACAACTGTAAATGTCGGCCCTTTTGCCAACCATGTCAGCGTCTCACTCGGCGAGCTCCTAGCGATTTGCTCCTTCAACCATTGGTTGAACCGACGGTTGTGTTGCCTCATGATCCAAACATCCGGCCGCTCCGGATTCTGTTGCCGAAGCACACCCTTGTGCTGGTCCACATAAGGCGCCACTTCAGTCATGTGTTGCAACACCGTGAAATGGGCTTGAGTATACATGTCCATATCTGGAGTGATTGCTTTCCTTCCGATAGTTCCGAGACCCTTCAGCCTCCCCTCGTGACGAGATTGAGGGACACCTATCGGCTGAATCTGAGCCATATAATCGACACAAAACTCAATGACCTCTTCGCTTGCATAACCTTCGACGATGCTGCCCTCCGGCCGAGAACGATTCCGTACGTAGGACTTGAGAATTCCCATGAACCTCTCAAATGGGTACATGCTACGTAGGAATACGGGCCCGCACATTTTTATCTCCCACACAACGTGAACAATGAGATGGACCATGATATCGAAAAACGAAGGAGGGAAATACATTTCAAGGTGACATAGAGTCATCACCACCTCGTCCTGCAGAGCATCTAGTCCTTCGGGATCGATGACCATCTGAGCAATTGTGTTAAAGAAATAACATAGCCTCATGATTGTCTCTCGGACTTTGATCGGCAAAATATTTCTAATTGCAATAGGGAGCATCTGTGTCATCAGCACATGACAATCATGAGACTTCATGCTATTTAACTTCAAATCTTGCATCGAAACAAGTTTCTTCACGTTGCCGGAGTAACCAGACGGAACTTTGACACCATGCAAGCACTGGCACAGTTCTGTTTTCTCAGCCTTGGACAGAGTGTAACACGCAGGGGGAAGGTACGTTCGTGCATTATCAGTGCATGTCGGTGCTAACTCAGGCCTGATGTGCATATCAGCCAAGTCAAGCCGTGCGTTGACGCCGTCCTTTGTTTTATCACGGATGTTCAGTAAGAGACCAATCAAGCTGTCGCACACATTCTTTTCTACGTGCATGACATCGATGCAGTGCCGAACATCTAGGTACTCCCAATAAGGTAAGTCCCAAAATATTGATCTCTTCTTCCAGGTGTTCTTCTCATGAGCCCTCAATTTACGTCCCTTTCCGAGGACAACATCTAAATCTTTAACCATATCATAAACCTCGCGTCCCCTTAAATGCCTTGGAGCTGAACCGTCTTCCTTCTCTCCGTCAAATTGTTTCTTCATCTTGCGGTATGGGTGAGCCCTCCGAAGGAACCGGCGGTGACGCATGTAGACAGTTTTGCGTGAGTGTCTCAGCCACACACTCTCGGTACCATCTAAACAGTGAGTACAAGCTTTGACACCTTTTATACTATGGCCCGATAGGTTACCAAGGGCAGGATAATCATTTATGGTGCAGATCAATAAGGAGCGCAGAGTGAAGTTCTCTCGTTTGTATGCATCTCATACCTGTACCCCTTCGTTCCACAGTACTTTTAGATCTTCCACCAACGGTGCTAGGAACACATCGATATCATTCCCAGGTTGTTTTGGCCCTTGGATAAGTATCGACAGCAAAATGTACTTTTGCTTCATACACAACCAAGGAGGAAGGTTATAGATGCAGAGAGTCACGGGCCATGTGCTATGTCGGCTGCTCATGCTACTGAATGGATTCATTCCATCTGTACTCAGTCCAAACCTTATATTCCTTGGTTCTGCACCGAACTCTGCAAAACTCCTATCGATGTTTCTCCACTGCGCGGAATCAGCAAGGTGTCTTAGCATTCCATCCTTCTTGCGCTCCTCCGAGTGCCAACGCAGCAGTTTTGCCTCCTTTGGATTTGCATAAAACCTTTTCAAACGGGGAATTATAGGAAAATACCATGCCACCTTAGCAGGAGGTCCTTTCTTCGCCTCTGTTCCCTCGCCGTCATCTGATTGATTGTTACGTTTGTATCGGGATGTGTTGCACACCGGACATACATGCATGTTTGCATACTCTTTACGGTAGAGGATACAGTCGTTCGGGCATGCATGTATTCTTTCTACTTCCATTCCCAACGGACAAAGAACCTTCTTGGCTTTATACGTGGTTTTAGGCAACTCATTTCCCTCCGGAAGCATGTCCGCTAAAAGACCTAGCAGCGCCGTGAAACTCTTGTCGGACCAACCGTTGCTTGCCTTCAATTTCAACAGTTCAAGCACGCCCGACAACCTCGTGTACTTGCAGCCCGAGTACAAAGGTTTCTCTGAGTCCTCCATCAAGCCACGGAATTTAACATACTCTCTCTCATCATAGTTCTCTTCTACATCGCGAAGCATCTGATCCAGATTATCATCGTGCAACCTATCCGAATCCGAGCCACAATCGACATCAGCCGGCGGCATGTCATTCACTTCACCTGCGATGTCATCCGGGGGCATATCATTCACTTCACCGGCGATGTCATCCGGCGGCATATGATCATTCACTTCGCCATGACTGGTCCAACACGTATAATCCTTTTTGAAACCCCTTCGAATCAAGTGCGTTTCAATTTGCCCTCGGTTCTTAAACATCTTCAAATTCTCGCAGTCAGTGCATGGACAGCACATATATTCCACCCCCTTATTCAACATATCCTCCTCGGCGGCTCTTATAAAAGCAGAAACGCCATTAATGTACTCTTCACTCACACGGCTCGCGGCATACATCCAACTTCGGTCCTACGTTACGTACATATATAACAACTTAGTATTAAAATCTAGAATAACTAATTATAACTACATATATACCGGCCACATTTATTATATTGAGACTTAATTTCCTAACTCAATTCATATTACAAACACAATAGCTATTATATAACCAATAATTTTGCAAATTAATTAACCATCTTCAATAACCACTCATGGATTACTTACACCTAAATTGTAATGCAATTAAAAATAAATAAATTTCATTACTAACCATATCTACAGCAACCAGGAAAGTCTGAATCTTAATTCAAAGCTCAATCTCTGCCTCTTCCCACCAAATTAACTGGCCTGAAATCGCTCTAGCTTCCTCCCGAGTGAAAAAGTGCGCAGCAGTGGCTAGATCTGGATCGAAATGAAGACGATGCGGTCTGAGCAGCGCAATAAATGCCTTTGTCATTATCACAGACGGTTTTTAACTAAAAATCGTCTGTGATAATAAATTATCACAGACGGTTTTTTTATTAAAAACCGTCTGTGATAAGCTTCATACCAGAACGTTTCGCGCGTGTTTCGATGCCAGAATGCTTCGTGTTTCGATCGTCTAATTAACGTCTCTCGATCATTATACGAAGCGTCTATATCATTCATGTTTGGGTATACGAACCGTTTGTGCTAAAGGTTAAATATGCGCTCCTAATCCAGGTCTCTAGCTAGCTTCTACGTACGTACAATACAATATACAATTAATACAACATGGCTTCTACTACTGTTCTTGTGATCATCTCCTTCCTCTCATCTGTTCATCACGAATTGTTCGACCGGAACCTTACACAGGCGGCCAGCAATTTGCATCTGGAGCAGCTTCTCCGCACCCGCCCTGCTCTCCTTCCCCGACTTTCTTGCATCCGTCAGCTTGACCTGATCCTCCGTCGTCGACGGAGGCGTCTCGTTGCCGCTCAAGAAAGGGAAACAGCCCTCACCCTGGTTCTTCTCCACAATGTGCGCAATGCGGAAGAAGCTCTACACGCATTGCAGAGACTGATGGATAGCCTTGCCGATCAAGCAGAAACGGCAGATTCTGAGGAATCTTTTCATGCTATCCTGTACGACATTATGGATGCTGCTGATCATTTGCCCAGGCTGCACGAGGAAGTGCTGAGGACAAGGGCAATCTTAATTCTTAACGGCGTTCGAGAATTTAGCGGCTGATCCTCCAAGTCCCCAAGTGGAAGAAGAAGCTTACGAAGCCCAAAAGAATACAATCTGGGAAACTCTTTACCTGTGCGACTTTTGTAATAAATTTGCCTCTAATTGAAATTAATAAATTTGCCTTTAATTTGTGACCTCTTGTCTCAGTAGTTCTGTAGTTAAGTTATTAGAAGCAATGTGTACTTATATATTAACCTCTGATCTAGAATATGACAGACAAAGGGACATCACAGCCGGATCTTGTGAAAAACCGTCTGTGAACATTCCCAGACGGTTCTTAACAACAACCGGCTGTGATAGTCGACACAACATAGACGATTTTTAATAAAAAACCGTCTGTGATAATCTAGATTATCACAGACGGTTTTTAATAAAAACCGTCTGTGATATTCCAGTATCACAGACGGTTCAGAAGTAAGAACCGTCTGTGATACTCCTTTTTCCCGCCACAAATACCACAGACGGCCTTCAAATTAAAACCGTCTGTAATAGTTTACATTACAGACGGTTTCACAAAACCGTCTGTGATTTGCCGTCTACTATTAGCCTTTCTGTAGTAGTGATAGACGGTGGCAAGTCGCTCACAAACGCGATAGCCGCAAACCTGTTGCGGTATGGCTCCACAGTAGGACCTATCGTGCCATAGGACCACATTAGGCCCTGCCACACAGACGGCCTTCAAATTAAAACCGTCTGTAATAGTTTACATTACAGACGGTTTCACAAAACCGTCTGTGATTTGCCGTCTACTATTAGCCTTTCTGTAGTAGTGATAGACGGTGGCAAGTCGCTCACAAACGCGATAGCCGCAAACCTGTTGCGGTATGGCTCCACAGTAGGACCTATCGTGCCATAGGACCACATTAGGCCCTGCCACACCTAGGTACTGCAATAGGGTTGTGGGGCCCACCGCCTATCGTGCTGGACACTCTCCTGCCATGGTTGCCATAGGTGTCACGGACTCACGGTGGAGACAATCTATTGTAGTCGTGTAGTGCAACTAATGACAGTATCACCTACCGCTACTGCCGCAGTATAGCGAAGGGGCTAGTTTTGCAAGTCCACATAAAAAAATGTTGCTACGTGAACAAAACAGTGATCGCTTTGTTAGTAGGTACGACTTATGGAGGAGAGAGAGAGAGAGAGATGGGTTGTGTGCTTACTGATTCTGGCCGGGCGTCGTGCCCGACGATCGAGAAGAGATGGAAGGAATACCGAGGTCCAGGTCCAGCTCTACCCAACACCAACCCCATTCATTCCTTCCACGCAATCCGACTTCCCTCGTTCTTTACTGCCCGTCGGCCCGCTTCCCCAACATTTTAATTTCCACCTCCTTGCGTTGCATTCACTGCACAGATTTTCTACTGCCCGCAGGGCACTTCCAATAGTGCACCTCACTTATTATCTTAGTATATGCCACATAAAATTATTTTGTTGAGGTGGAACTTGGAAGAGAAGGATAGAAGGCAGATGATGCATGTATCTTGAATGAGATACAAGCTGGGCATTCAGACCAAGACTAAAGGTGGGTTTATTTTGACTTTCAACCGAATTTAGCTTGTATGAACTATAATATCTAACTTTTAACTTTCATAGTGCTATTTGCATCTACTAGTGTTACATGCTTGTTCTTCCAAGTTGTTCATCACAGCCAACACGAGAGGAATTGGGCGTTACCCTCAACCAAAGACTGTTCTTGCTTTTTCGGTGGGAATTGAGGTTTGATATCACCCACTCGGTGGTCAGTGGATTTATCTTCAAAGTGTGTGGTTGGATGAATTCAAAGAATAACAAAGTCCATTACATCTAGCAGCAGGTGAGCAACTACGGATCATCAGGTCACACAAGTTATTCTCGATCCGACATCAAGAATATCGGGCACCCCATATCAAGAGAGGAGGGAAGAAAAGGGAGGAGAGAGGGGATAGGAAACGACATGTGGGGCTAGCCGAGAAAAATTGTGATATTAACTTAGTAGGCTAGTTATTAGATACAATGCATTGGTGGAGTTGTATATAAGGTTGTATCTAGATGGTGTGAAAAGGGTTTAGATACAAACCATTGTGAATGCTCTTATGGAACCAGATTCGTACCATGTAGGCATGCACTAACAACTTTCCTCTCTTGAGTAGGTTACTGGCAGTGCTAATGCATCTCCATATATAGTCCACAGACTAAGGCTCATTTTGAACGTAGTAATACAAAATACAAGAATGAAATAGGTGAGGCGAAGGGTGACGACATGGCAACTTCAATAGTTCACGGCTTATTCTGTTACGTAAGAAACTTATTATACTATCAAATCATATTGAATCGATGATCTGACCGACTAACGGCCGATTAGACTGATAAACCGGTGAGTCAAAAGGCGGATCAGATCGACGACCAGTCAAAAGGTGAGTCAAAAGGAATGCGAAAGCTCTACCGTCCGTCAGCGTTGCACGGCGCGCGTAATCATTCACGTATGATGGAAGGATCGATGGAGTCCAAATCACCCAAGGATCCAAACGCGTCCAGCTGAGCAGATAAAAATAAAATAGATCTGTCCTGTGGCTGGCCCAGCCACTGGTCTGCCATGTCGCGACATCTTCAGTTACAGTGAAGTCACTGTGCATGCCATCTATCTGGCTATACCCATCAGCTTATTGAAGATCGGTCTCAGAGTAAGTACTCTCTCAAGTCTCGCGAAATGACAGGAAAGAAAAGCTTGCTTCGAACGCCCCAGAGGCAAAAATGGTGGCTCTGAAACTCACCGCAGCCACTGACAGTGAAAGTACCGGTCCATCGCGAACCATGTGCATGCCACCGGGATAACAGTTAAGGCCTCTGGAAGTCTCGACTCGGTTTTTAACTTTTAATTTACTATCTACTATTTTATTTTTTTATGTTTATTTCTTGTCTTTCTTTGTATTATCCATAATAAGATAACCAATTTTTTATTTTTAAATTTAATTACAATAAAAACTATCAGCTACTATAGTGCAAAATAAATTAGCTATAGTAAAAAAGCTAAAAGCAAAAGTTCAACTGAGCACAACAACTAACCGCCGATTTCTTGTCTTTCTTTGTATTATCCATAATAGGATAACCTATTTTTTATTTTTAAATTTAATTACATTAAAAATTATCAGCTGATATAGAGCAAAATAAATCAGCTATAGTAAAAAAACTAAAAGCAAAAAAATAGTTTAACTGAGCACAACAACTAGTAATGAAAATGCGCAAATGCATTAAACGCTTAATTTGGAATGTTGCTGCTCTCGGAGCCTTCGAGTTTGGAGAAATTGGCTATTTGGCACGAAAACAGGACATGTTTGGCCATACTCCTTTCGTAAGTGAAAGAGTTAGGCACACTTTAATACCACCAAAAAGATACCATTGTTCCTTCTTTTTACAGCTTGGCTTGGATTTTCCATTCTTTGTTATATTTTCGCAATAAAAAATCATAAAATCCATAGAGTGCCCTTGACTATCATTTTCCATTCTGTATGTAGTATCGAGGGAAAACCCCCATCCATTGTGGCTGGCACTCTGTCCATGGAAATCAAAGTTGTAAATTCCGTTCCAATTTTGGTCGGAATGGCCGAAACGGTAGCAAGCAAAACGGCACGATGAATCCTCTATCCCGTACTAGACAATATCGGCCAATACCAACCCATTCCGTTATAATCATTCCGGTACTGGCCATACATTTTTATGCTATGGTTATGTATTTAAAGTGAGATTTTAAGTGAAATTATGGGTGCATATAATTACATATATATATACTTATAAATAAATATATTAAATCTGAAACGATACGTCGGTATGATCAGTACCGAAACATACTGTTCTAAGAGCAACTCCAGCAGTAGCCCTCAAAACAGGGCCCCTACTTTTTATTTGAGGGCTCTGTTTTTTGGGCTACACTCCAGCAGGAGCCCTTAAAACAGGACCCTCAAATTCATTCTTAGAGGGGATGACACATCCTCATCCTACTTTTGAGGGTCGAGGGGCAAAAAACTCACTCCAGCAGGGTCCCTACTTGAGCCCTCAAAAGTAGGGGCTCCCTCCAGACCCCCCAGGAATGAGGGCTCGAGGGGGAGATTTGAGGGCCCCCTACTTTTGAGGGTTCAAGTAGGAGTCCTGCTGGAATGAGTTTTTTGCCCCTCGACTCTCAAAAATAGGATGAGGGCTCAAGTAAAGGCCCTGCTGGAGTTACTCTAAGAGCTAAATCGATATGGACTCTGAAATGGTAGTAGATGGAAACACTTGCGGATGCACACACGTGCTCAACTCTGAGGG
The DNA here is from genome assembly GCA_017311315.1 of Dendrocalamus latiflorus. Taxonomy (NCBI): domain Eukaryota; kingdom Viridiplantae; phylum Streptophyta; class Magnoliopsida; order Poales; family Poaceae; genus Dendrocalamus; species Dendrocalamus latiflorus. The sequence goes on along the minus strand of CM029628.1, from coordinate 200,855 downwards.
AGGATGCGATGCGATTCCTCGCGTTTTGCGATCGAGATGAGCGAGTTGCACATACATGCGCATGCATGCAGCCCCTCTCCCTCCCTCCCGCTTGCAAAAATAGTTTGTTTAATCATTGGGTTCTTTTTTCTTTGCTCGCCAATTAATGGCGATCGAATCGAGGAGTGAGAACAAGTGATAGATGTACTACTACAGACTAGAGGTAGGTAGAGGAGAGGTGACCGCGGGAGCAATGTAATACAGGCGGTCAGAGAGATGTATTGACTGATGAGGGTTTGACCAATGCACTGCTCTGCTCTGACCTTCCCCTCCCCTCTGCCGCCTCCATATATTATTTCACTAGCTTCATAGACGCGGCGTCACGTCGCGCCAGCCACCGTGTGTATCGAAGTAAAAAAGACGATAATTCGTGAGAGGTTTTAAAAAAAACCGAGGGCGCATGTGTATTTCTGGAAAAATCAAAGGTCTTTTTCGTAAAAAACCGAGGGCACATGTGTATTTTCGGAAAAGTCAAAGATCTTTTTCATAAAAAAGCGAGAACTTGTACGTAAGTAAACGAGGACCCGTACGTAATTTAAAAAACCGCTTAATTGTATTGTAACTGTTGGTAACTTTTCAGCGTAATTAAATTTAAAAATAAAAAATATTATATCATTACAAAAAATGCAAAGGAATAAATAAAATGACAAAAAAAACCAAAAAAGCTAATTAAAAAACAAGAAGGTAGACACAAAAGCTAGAAACAGAAGTTCAGTGAACAGAACATGACACCAACCAAACACGCCACAAAGTAACCCACTTAGAGAGGAAGATAGTATAGATAGGGAAAAAAAAGAGAAGAGCAGAGAAATTTAAACAAAAAAAATTGGAGGGCCCCGGCCAAGTAACCCCATACAAAACCGAAACAACCCAAGAGGAGAAGAGGAGCCTTTTGGACTGCTTCAATGGTCTTCTATTTTTGTCATCTAACTTCTTAATTTTATTTAATTTTATTTTTTTAGGATTTTGCCTATTCTTGTACTCTTTATTCAGATGCATTGTCTATAATAATATAATTTTTTCTTCTGTTTTTTTAAATTTAATTATGTTGAAGAGTTAACAGCAACTATAGTATATTTTTAGCCACTGCAGTACAGAAAAAGCTAAAGCTCTGTGGTGACTAAAAATATATTATAACTACTATTAACTTTTTAACATAATTTAAAAAAATAAAAATTTATATCATCAGGAATATTACAAAAGAATAGAAATAAAAGCTAAAAAAACGAAATTATCAGACTACGAGTGAAACGAGCACCACCTTGGCCATGTGATTCATACATACATACATGATATAAGCACGCGCCAGTACCAGTTGTTCCCTCCTCTCTTCGTTGCCGAGCAAACACATCAGCGGGACGGAAAGAGAGATCAAGAAGAAGAAGAAAGGACGATGGGGACGGGGTGGCGGAGGGCACTGTGCACGTCCGTACGCCGAGATGACCACGACGCCGCCACCAAGCGCCGCCCGCATGACGCGCCCAGCCCCCGGACGGCCGGCAAGCTTGGAGGATTCTTCTCCGGCATCGGCGGCGGCGGAAGCAACCCCTCCACGCCCGCCCTCCGCTGCCGTACCAACCCCCCACCGCAGCCACAGGTCGGTCCGGAGGCCGCCGCCACCGTGACCCCGCCGCCCTCGGCGCCGGCGCCGGCCAAGAAGAGGATGCCGCTGCTGCAGGCGCTGTCGGCGCCGTCGTCGCCCAGATCCCCATCCAGATTCGCGCTCTTCAAGGCCTCCATCCTCCCTACCAAGGTCTGTCTTTGTCTGTATCCTATCCAAGTAGCGTCACACACTCTCCATGGCTTCTTGAACAAAGAATCAGAAAGGAAAAAAACGATTTTTTCTGTCTCCTATCTCTTCTTTTGTTGTTGTTGAGTGCTGCAATACAATGCAAATATGCAATGCAAAAGCAAATGTTGTTGCTTCTCTCTCTTACCTTGGCCGCTGCTAATTGGCGATCCCCATCGGAGAACAAATCAACCAATCATTACCACCACCCCCTCTGTTTTGTCCTAATCCTCTTCCCTCTCTTCCTCTTCTCTCTTGAGATTCGATTCTCCTTGTAATAATTAACTAACTATTATTATAGGGCAGTAGCAGCTTTACGATCCACCCTTTTGTTTTTGCTTGACACCTTTCTTGATCTTCTTCCGTCCAGTCCAATTTGGCTCTGTCATTTCAGAGACTGGATTACAATTCAGATCCCCTACCAACCTTTTCCTCTCTTTTGTTTTATGGAGAGATGAGATCTCTCTTCTCAAGACATAAAAGAGGGACATAGAGGGGAAAAGAAGAAGACGCCGAGAATGATCTCGAAGGAAGATAGTACCAGTAGCAGCAGTAGGATGCAAGTTGTAAGAGGGAAGAGAAAAGGCTGCTTCTCCTTTTGGGCTTCATGTCGAGTGAAAGAAAGGAGGAGAGAGAAGCTGGGGTGGAGCCTAGCTAGAGCTAGATGGGAAAAAGATAGATCAGATCAGATCAGATCAGACCAGCTTTATCTTGATTTTGATTGAGTACTCAAATGATTCACATTCTAATTCCTAGTGCTACTGCCCAAAAAGATCTTTTCCTCCTTCCAATGTTGCTTTCCTTTCGTCTTCTTTGCTTCGTTTTCCATGATTTTTTTTCCCTTCTTCGAGTGATTTTGATTGATTGATGACTGGCGTGCAGGCTCGGTGCGGCGTGTGCTCTCACGGCGTCAAGAACGGCGGCAGCTCGGCGGTGTTCACGGCGGAGTGCTCCCATTCCTTCCACTTCCCCTGCATCGCCGCCCACGCCCGCGCCACCTTCTCCGGCGCCCTCTCCTGCCCCGTCTGCTCCGCCCCGTGGCGCCAGGCCCCCTTCCTCGCCTCCCTCCGCCTCCACCACTCCTCCGTCCCCGCGGTCGCCATCGACGACAATGCCAAGAACCGCTCCCCCCACCACAAACGCGGGATCTCCGATGACTCCGGCCGCAAGACGCCGCCCTCGTCCGGCGTCCCCAAAGTGTACGACGACGACGAGCCTCTCCTGGTTCCCAAGGCCGCCGCCGCCAACGGTGGGTTCAACCCGATCCCGGAGGCCGACGAGGATGACGCGGGCAGGGAGGGCGAGTTCAGGGGCTTCTTCCCGCACCCGCCGCGGCCGAGAACCGGGCTGGCGGTGACCGTGGCGCCGGAGGCTGCCCTGGTGTCGTCCGGCCGGAGGCATGGCAAGTACGTGGTGGCCGTGAAGGTGAAGGCGCCCGGGCTGCGGTCGTCGTCTGCGCGCCGCGCGCCCATTGACCTGGTGACCGTGCTGGACGTGAGCCAGGGCATGATGGGCGAGAAGCTGCAGACGCTGAAGCGAGGGATGCGGTTGGTCATCGCGTCGCTCGGCCCGGCCGACCGCCTCTCCATCGTCGCCTTCTCAGGCGCCGCTAAGCGCCTGCTGCCGTTGCGGCGGATGTCAAGGCAGGGGCAGCGGTCGGCGCGCCAGATCGTGGACCGGCTCGTGGTGTGCGCCGCCGCGCAGGGGCAGGAGCAGGCGCAGAACGCCTGCGTCGGCGACGCGCTGCGCAAGGCCACCAAGGTCCTCGAGGACCGCCGCGACCGCAACCCAGTCGCTACGGTCATGCTCTTATCGGACACACAGCAGCAGCAGCAGCAAGATCACCATGGTCTACGCCGCCCACAAGCAGCAGCTCCTCTGGCCACACGCTTCACCCACGTGGAGATCCCCATCGGGCCAGGAGACGAGCCGGTGGTGGCCAAGGAGGAGCAAGTCGGAGCACCCCCTGTGGAGCACGCCTTCGCGAAATGCCTCGGCGGCCTTGTCAGCGTCGTCATGCAGGAGGTGCACTTGGACCTCGCCTTCCCGACGGGGGAGATAACGTCGGTGTACTCCAGCGGTCCCGGGCAGCAGGCCGTGGCCCTCGCCGGCGGCAACGGCGGTGCGGCGCTCAGTGTCCGGCTGGGCGAGATGTACGCGGAGGAGGAGCGGGAGCTGCTGGTGGAGCTGCGGGCGCCATTGGGCGCGCGGCACAACCACCCGCACTCGCTGTCCGTGAGGTGCGTCTACCGCGACCCGGCCTCGCAGGACACGCTGCGCGGCGCCGAGCAGCCGCTGCTGCTGCCCCCTCTCCACGGCGGGAGTTCCTCACAGCGCCTGCATGACCTGTTTGTGGCCACCCGTGCGGTCGCCGAGTCGCGGCGGCTGGCAGAGCTGAGCGACTTCGCGACGGCCATCCACCTTCTCTCGTCGGCGCGGACGCTGGTGCTGCAGTCGGCGCCGACGCAGCAGCAGCAGGACCTGCTGGGCAGCCTCGACACGGAGCTCAGCGACATGCGGTGGCGGCGCAGCCAGCAGCAGCCAGTGACGCCGACGTCCAGGAGCAGGAGGGAGACGCCCGTGGGGACGCCGCGGGGGGAGCCGTTGACCCCGACGTCGGCGTGGCGCGCGGCGGAGCAGCTGGCGAAGGTGGCCATCATGCGCAAGTCGATGAACCGGGTGAGCGATCTGCACGGCTTCGAGAACGCGCGCTTTTGAACCAACACGTAATCTGAGCCGTTTGTTTCCCTCCTTTTTTTTGTGTGGAATGTGAATCGACGCTTGAGCAGCAGCAGTGAACGGCTAGAGTTAATTGTTAGTCAAGCAAAGTGAAATAGGATAAATATCCTTCATTTCCTTCTTGTTCAAAGATTTTGTTTCTGTTTTTTGCTTTCTTCTTCCTTTTCTCTCCTCTCGGTTGGGTTCATGAATGGCAATTGATTTGGTCCTGTCTTCTCCGTGCCTGTGCCATTTCTGCACCCTTTTTTCCCGTATAACCATAAATCTATCATTAGAACATTAGATAGACCCTAGTTGAATGAATCAAGGGGAGGCGTGACAAGATGTGAGGAAGAAGAATAAATTGCTCTACATGGAAGGAGTTGATGCCATCCATGACCAAGTGCAGTGGTCAAAGTAGTTGTAAATCAATCAACAGAAGCACCATCCTTGGGCACTTCGCTGCAGGCAAGCTAGCGGTGGCAACAGGTCGGGGAGGCCCCCATGCTGCCAGCTGGCCCGGGCCCCGTTAGGTTTTAGTGGGAAAGCGGCGCTCTGCCCTGGTCCTCTTGAGGATCTGACCTCACGGAAATCCCCACAAGAAATTCAAAAATAGGTTAAAACATTTTTAAAAATTATAGTATGATTTTGTTTAGTAATTTATAATTATTTAGGTATACTTTTTATAAAATATAGTTTTATAATATATATTCTAACATATGGATTCATGTTAGAATCAGACAGGCACTGTTGTTGTTTGATGCTGGTTGATCATTATCATTCAAGCTGTTGCCTGTTGCACAGTGTAAACGGCTGTGTGTGCCAGGGCCTGAAGAGCTGCTTTGCTCAATGTGCTGACTGATGAGTGCAATCTTTAATCTTGTGCATGGGGGCAAATACTAGTGTGATGCTCTGATCCTGACCTGACCTGAGCTGAGTTTTTTTTTGTTTTAACCTCTAAATGCTGAGTGAGCCACACTAACCATCCCATCATCATCATCCTCAAAACAACAAGAGTAAACAGTGAGGTGAAATGAGAAGGGAGGGGGTGATTCATGCATCCCCTTTGCTTTGCTGGGTTGATGCTTGATAGTTTGGTGTGGGGCTGCAGTTGCATGCTCTCTCTCTCTCTCTCTCTCATTAGGAGAGGGAATATGGGAGCAGTGGACTGATTGCTGAGAACAGGAATGTCCATTGCAAAACAGTGTGCTGCTCATCCCATCTTTCTCCTCTTTTTCGCCTCTCTGGCCCATCAGTTTTTTTTTACTTTTTAATTTTTGACGCAGCAAACAAAGATCTTTCTCAGTCTTCCCTTGCACAGTCCCTGCTCTGTTCTCTCTTTGCTTCTCTGTTCTGTTCTGACAAAGCAGTTAGCAGCACTGGTACAGGGATGGAACGAGCAGTACTATTGCTTGCATGAGCGGGGACTAGCTTCGTATATTTCATGTGCAATCAGTAATTTGCACTTCACCTTTAGTGATTTATGTCGACTTTAATAACGTGCTTAAATAGCTAGTGCTAAGATAGTATGCATCCATGGAAATACTTAGCCGTGTATAGTTTATGTGTTTCCTTTCGAAGATTTGCAAATGTGTACATTTACTTCAGTGCCCATCGTTAAGCGTATGTCGCTTAATATAATGAAGAATTTAAAATGGTGAAGTTTAGGGTTGTAAAAAAAGCTCGAACCTCGCGAGCTACTCGAGTTCGGCTCATTCTAGGCTCGATTCGAGCTCGGTTCGAACTTTAAACGAGCCGAACTCGAGCTTGATCTTAAGCTCGTGAGCTTTACCGAGCCGAGCTCAAATAGTTCGCGAGCCCCGATTCGAACTTAAATAGTAATACATATTAATTCTTACCGAGCTTACTCGAGCTGAACTCGAGCTTAACTTTTTCTTATTGTTGAAAATTAGTGTACATTTGAATTATTTTGACTGTTATCGAGATTACTACAGCCGAGCTCGAACTTAAAATTATTTTATTATTGAAAAATAGTGCATAATAAATTATTTTAATTGTTATCGAGCTTCAACGAGCCGAGCCGAGCTCAAGCCTAAGTTCAGGCTCGGATCCTAACTCGAGCTCGGCTCGAGTTTCTACCGAGCTCGAGCCTGGAAGGCGAAGCTCGCTCAAGCTCGACTCGTTTACAGCCCTAGTGAAGTTGTTGCCTAAGTCTAGCAGCAACGATTGTTCATGGTGGTATTATAGAATAGTGGTACCGGACACAGAGGTTAGACCGAGGTGTTACAAGTACATGAAAAGAAAACATATGCGCCGTGTACATATTCGTATCGCCATACAAATGAGCCCCGATGGGACCGACCAAATGACCGTTCAGTTTGTACAAATAAAATGCTGAGAGCAGAATCTTCATTCTAGTATTATTTCACTTCACCCAGAAGAAAAGAAATCATTTCCACAAGAAGAGAAAACTTGTAGGTTCTGGCTGTTAGTTATGATCAGCTAAATTCAGGATAAGAAAAAAAAGAAATTCTTGTGTCACTGATGATAATATATATGATATGCAATATAGGAATGCTCAGGTAGGTGCAGGCACATATGCCTAGACTTTTGTAGCAAAACTACGTGTTTCATCAATAATATAGGAGAGAAGAAGAATGAAATACTTTACAGGTTAATGTGTGTGTGTGTATGTGCGCGCTTGCTTTTGAACCTATTTGTACAAAAGGTTGTAAGCTGGCAGGTCATGGATTCGATGGAGGTCCTCCAGAGATAGCTCTCTCTCCAGCTGCAACTTTGTTGCTTCCAGCACTTCCTGGATTGGGGATTTATCATTAGTTGCTCATCACTAGTCCAAATCAACCTCACATAAAATGTTCTGAGGAAAAGAAAAAAAAGGAAATACCATACTTTGAACTGCATATAAGAGGCACGCATTGCTAGCCACTGAGCATCCATCATCTCGAAAGCTATACAGTATAGGACGTCAAATGCCTCTTCATGTTCTAAGACGTAGCAAACAGACAAGGCATAAGTGTTTTCAAGCATTACATAGCAATCCAAAATTTAAAGATTTCATCAAAGAGCACTGCTCACCTGACAACACTCTGATAAAGTTAATCCCTGGCAAAGATTTCGGTCGTGCTGAGCAGCCAAAGATAAAACGAAAAAAAAAAGGAAAAGAGGCGCATCAGTGATAGCTTGGTATTGGGGCATTATATATCTGCTTGTCTGAACGAAGAAATGCCAGTGGAGCTACTACCAAATTATGGAACCAGCGACAATTCCGTAGTTGCATCCAAAGGGCACATGAACAATCAAGCAAAAATTAAGCCTTTGTTTGTCAAAGCATAGAGATTTGTAATTATTAGTCCTCAACTCAATGATTTTGGTGAGACCCACTGATTCTATATACAGGTAATAGTAGCATAGCAGGGCCACTCTAATCACAACACAATTAGACTGTTGGGCATCAGTTAGCAGTTAGCACCAGCTGTATGTGTGTATTAAAATGCTTATGATGAAATGGTCATACTCAAATCAAAAGATTCCTTATATTGCGAAAAAAGAAAACCAAAATATTACTAGCGAAGGCCAGTACCAGATCATTCTGTTGTTTTATATATATGCTGATTTAGTTGTTTGACTGGTACGGATGAGGCACATGGTAGGCTTACTTTGCCCAATACTGATGCTATCTACATAGTCTACGTAATTCTTAGGTTTGATACTTTCGCATATGAGAAGAGTGGTCGGTTCTTAACAGGTAGAGGGAAATGAGTAAACACTAGATATGCCGGCCCCCTTTTTATTGTGTTGTGACTTGCTTATGATTGACGTATATACCTGAGTTGAGCTCCAACAGTTGAATCAACATGAATGAGACGTTAACACCTGCGACGGCAAAGGGGTACTCCCATGTGGCTCGCATTCCTTGTTGTTTGAGTAACAACCTCTGGAAAGAAGCCTGCTTGTTGAGAGTGAGCAGCAACCATAGTGTATGTCAATATGACAGACAGGAGTACTCAGGCCACATTCTCACTACAAAAGGAGTTAGGTCCCGTTCTATTCAGCTTTCCAGCCAGTTTTTGACTTCGACTTCTTTCAGTAGTCACTATTTATTAGACTAATAAGCCGCAGCCAAAAACCATAAACCATAGTCTAAAAGAACGTCCCCTTAATTTACAACATGAACTTTTTTCTAGATTACTAACACAAAAAGGACATACCGGATATGTTCTTGCAAAATATAAAAGATTCTCAAGTGAAACAAATCCACAGCCCCTGAAAGTCAAAATCAGACAATACTGTCAAAACTCTTTCAGGAAGACATAAATAAGTTTGTACACTCTACAAACAGTTGATTTTGGGAGTGTTAAGCAAGAAAGAGTATTTTGTTCATAGATAAACTAATTAGAGAACTAAAGAACACAGACAATGTACTTCACGAACAGCAAACCTATCATACAGCTAGAACTAGAAGTACCTGAAATCAGTCGATGGGTTTGGGCCCTGCCACCCCATATCTTTCCACTGTTCTGAAACTAAGCTAGTGAGCTCTGTATCAGGAAAGGAATTACTCCAAAGAGCCCTAAGGGCTTCCTACAACCACAGTCCAGCAGATGTACAATGCACAAGCAATCATAAACTGGAAGTCAATAAGGTAGAGATGAATTACAAATAGATAACTAGTTAAAAGTATGAGATTTCTTACCTGATGATCTGGTCGAGTTTCGTCATATGGTACATTTAGTCTTTCCCTCAACTTTTGCAGCCGTTGTTCCTGAATAGTTAGAAAAAAGTTAGTTCAGTTGCAAGAAGGGAAGGCATTTGGCAGAACATCCGTATCCTTGCAAAGTTGATTGCACAGAGAAATCATTGGTTACTTTAGCAGTTTAGCTGAGTTCCTTCCCTAGGTTCCTTCCATTCTGACATTAGGATCAACATGTTTGTTTTATCAATAAAGTACTAACACTAGTTGGGCACTAAAGCTTAAGACAAAATCTACATCATAAGATACCTAAAGGGGGGATCTCTGTCATTTGCTTTTTCATATGTAAGTTCAGTAAAGCTTGTTGGGACTTGGAAGTCAATTGATATCAAGCAGAGAACTGACTTGGATCTATATCTAATGCAATTGAATGCAAGTATGCAACAATGGCTAATGAGTTTTAAGAAGTATCCTGAGCTATTAGTGCATCTGGACACTGCATAACAGAAAAAAAAAATCTTTGGTGGCTGCACCTCCACAGTTCATTGATAGTGAACGCCTCCTCGAGGGTTATAAACTACTCTCTGTCATAGGTTGCCTTTTTCTAACTTCAAACGAGGGGTGTCTTCATTCATGACTTGATGCCTTTCATATAATTTTCCCTTTCTTTTCTTGTATCTCTTCTTGTGTAGAATCTCTACTACTCTTTTTATTTTACTTCATTTTCTACATGGTCTTCCAAACTGGGATCCCCCTCTCTCAAAAAACAGAGAAGGGTGAATCATGTGAACTTTAGTTGGTTCCTTGCATTATAGATTATTCAGATCAGAATCAGAACATTAGAATCTGATGTAATAATTTCTATCTCCAGCTATGTTTTTAGTTAGCAAAGCTAGCCTCCATCAGCAATAGAGGTTGAAAATATAATTGAAGCTGTCTTTTGCACATGAAAAATATAATGGAGACAGTCTCAATACAAAAATTTGGAACAATTGATCCTTGCACATTTAATAAGGAAGTAAATGTTGTGAAGGTTACTAAATATGGTGCTTTAGTCAATAGGTAGTTCTATAAAACACCCAATGATGTTCTCTAACAATCTTTACAAAAGAAATTAAATATCAGTAGTTCAGAACAGAAGCATTTGAAAATAAAATTGAAGTACATAGTTTCTCTTGTTTTACTGATAACTTACTCTTCTACTACCCCAAAAAATCAGAAAAAATCATGTATTTGATAGAAAGAAAAGTGGGAGATGAGGACTGAAATATAATGTGCCTTTGGGCATGCTAAACTAATACAACTTCACCTGAAGAGGGGTTAGCTCAAAGGTCTTCTCGGCATTGACTTGACGCCTTTTACCTGAGCTGTTGAAAAGCCCTCCAAACCATGTCCTATTTCCAACCATAGCATCAACTGCAATCGGGTTATTTATAAAATAACTGTTAGAATCATTAGCAATAAAATATCTCCCAAAAAAGCATAAAACATATGCTAAATTTATTTAAGAGCACAACTGGCAACCTGGAAAGCCTACACAAAATACGTCAGAAAATAATTCTATTCAAAATTTGAAAAGCATTCAGGGACCAGGGATGTGGATTTCACCCTCCAGCAAGTGCCTAGGATGTTCATGATACTAATCAGTTCAAATCAAAGGATCAGGGGGGAAAAGTCATCGTGAGTTCAAATCTTGAAGCTGCCGTGTCAAATATGTAAAAATGTAAGTTGCAGTCCAATGTGTCCACTCTTTTGGAATCAGCTAAATATAGTTCATGCGGAGCGTTTTCTTCAGAAGGTAAAAATGATACCACCATTTCTGACAGTGCCACAGTACTAAACTAAACATCAACAAGGAATGTTATCTATGTCTAGCTTTTGGGCTAGAGTAGTACATTGAAATTACGAAACATGAATATTGTATACTAAGTATTATTGGTTGAATTTGGACTTGTATGCACAAACCAAGTTACCTTGGCAATCCCAGGAAAATGGTAAATGGATTTCTGTACATAGACACAGTAGTGATTGAATGAGCAATATAGTCTCTGATCACCAAAAGGAAATTCAATGCAATGTGTTTCTCCATTCGAAACTATGGGAAAATTGCGGCACAGCATTGTATTTTTGGCTATTCAATTCGCCCTCTTATTTTTCTCTGATCATGGCCTACCTGTCTGCAAATGTTCATACCAAAAGACTATATGCAGAGTACAGAGATGGATGACATAAAGTTGCGTTGTAAAATTTATAAAAAACTAAATGTACTACATTCTGAGATTGCAATGTTATATAACTGAAAGAAAAAGCAAGGAGCGAGTGGATGATGATACCTGTTGGGGTTGGAGTTGAAATGGAATGCCCATCAAAGAAGAGGGAGGGCGGGCGCAAGCTCCCAATCCCTCTCGCCAATCTCTTGCCGCTCGCTCTTTCTCAATGGGTATACGATTATACTCGAGTAAGGTGGGGGGATGGATGAATCAATGAAATAAGCTAGCAGTGCATGACGATGGGAAGGGTGGTGGTGGGATAGGAAGGAGACGAGGGCTCCATGATGCATGGACTTGTGCTTCCTTTTGTTTCTTTCACGTATTCTCTGTCCTGTTGTCCTATCCTGTCGGTTAAAGAGAAATATATTCTTGGTCGTCCTCCTCTCGCAGTTCTTGTTGTTCTTGTTCTTGAAGGAGGGGCAGAGAGAGAAAGAAACAAGAGAGCAGATGGGGAAGGAAGAAAGGAGGGAGGAGGATGGAGAATTGGAAGTTGATTCCAATCCAACCTCTTCCCCCTTCGACAGCTTGCCTGCCGACGACCAGCAGTAGTGATCAGCGCTATTTGTTCGCCTTGCGATCCTCTCCATCCCCCCGTGTTTCTCTAAGTGGCCTGACATGCCGCTCATCTCGCCCCACCATTCGTTCCTTCCTTCCTTTTGGGAATGAGATGGCGGGGACGGAGGAGGGAAGGGAGGCCGGGAGGAGTTGGAGGCGCCGCCGCCGGCCGGGGATCGTGAACGCTCCCATGAGGCCTGGGCCGTCCTCAGCGAATACAGTGGTCCTATACCAACAGGCCCAACTTGAAAGGCCATCCTCTCTCTCACTCGTCCCCTCCTCTCTCTCTCACCGGTGCCACCCCTTCCCTTTCTCCACCGCCGATGTCGCCACCTCCCCTTCCTCTTCCTCCGCCACTACCGCCCCTCCCCCTCTTCACCTGCGTCTGACCGGGGAGGGCAGTTGACGAGCAGACGAAGGTACGCGCCCTCCCCCTCCTCCTTCAACTCTGGCGCTACTATCCCCTCCTCATTTGGCTTCGGATCTGACATAGTTAGCAATGGCATGGCGCGGGATGTTGGGAATAATCATGACTTGAATTAGTCAGCATGTACATGTGTTAGTGGAGTTAGTCTTCAGGCTGTTAGTTAGTTGTTACGTTGCTGCATGCATGTGTTGAATGAGTAGTGGAGGACGTGCAGCATGTCTTGCGGCCAGTGCGGAGGACGACCAGTTCGTGCGTACGTGCGCATGAAGACTTGGCCAAGCAGTTGCTGCTCTATGCATGTAAGCAATGCTACTTATAGCCATGTATCAGTTGTTTCATTTGAGGAGAACACAGAGAAAAATCACTGGGCGTTTGTCGCTGAGACTCTTATGTGTGCTCATTCCAAACTAGCTCTTTTTTTTGTTCGTGTGAGTTACAGCCGAGGGGAACTCACGTTGCTGCGTGAGGTGAATCTTGGGCGGTTCCAACATTTGGTATCAGAGCCGGAGAAGTTCGACAGCAAGCTGATGGCGGCGTACGAGCGCGTTGTCAAGGAGTCCGGCGGCGTGATGGAGCTTCCGATGCTAACGAAGACGAACTACCACGAGTGGGCGCTCGTGATGCAAGTCAACCTGGAGGGCATGGAGCTCTGGGATGCTGTGGAGGCGGGCAAGGCCGAGCGCGCCAAGGATCGGCGGGCGTTGGCCGTCATCTTGCGCGCGGTGCCATCGGAGCTGAAGGCCAGCCTCGCCGTGAAGAAGACCGCCAAGGAGGCTTGGGAGGCGGTCAAGTCGAGGCGGATGGGGGACTCACGCGTGCAGGAGGCCAAGGCGCAGCACCTCCTCAAGCAGTTCGAGAACGCGGCGTTCAAGGACGGTGAGACGATCGACGACTTCGCCGTGCGGATCGGCTCCCTCGCCACGGAGCTGCGCGAGCTTGGGGAGAAGATGGAGGAGGAGCGCATCGTGAAGAAAATGCTGCGGGTTGTGCCGGCGAGGTACAATCAGATCGCGTGCTCCATTGAGATGTTCGCAGATTTGAAGACAATGTCGCTCGAGGAGCTCATCGGGAGGCTGCGCGTGGCGGAGGAGCCTTTGTGGCGGCGTTGAGGAGGCTGCGGACGGCGTCCAGCGCCTACTGCTCACGGAGGAGCAGTGGGAGGAGCGCCGGCGTCAGCGCGGCGGCAAGCAGCGGGCGCGCGGCGGCGAAGGAGCACGACGCGGCAGCGGCGAGAGGCGTGGTGGCCGGAGCGACGACGACGACGACGACGACGTGAGCAGCATGAGCTCGGATGCAAGTAGGCGTTCGCGCCGCGCCAAGAAAGGCAAGTGCTACAACTGCGGAGTTCGTGGGAGCTTTGCTAGCGAGTGCCGCAAACCGAAGAAGGAAGAGGTGGCGCTCCTCGCGACGGCCGACGACGAGCCGTGCCTCCTGTGATGAAGTGTACGTGAATAATGCAAGTCAAGATTATGGGAGGCAATGTTGGGAATAATCATGACTTGAATTAGTCAGCATGTGCATGTGTTGCATGTGTTAGTGGAGTTAGTCTTCAGGCTGTTAGTTAGTTGTTACGTTGCTGCATGCATGTGTTGAATGAGTAGTGGAGGACGTGCAGCATGTCTTGCGGCCAGTGCGGAGGACGACCAGTTCGTGCGTACGTGCGCATGAAGACTTGGCCAAGCAGTTGCTGCTCTATGCATGTAAGCAATGCTACTTATAGCCATGTATCAGTTGTTTCATTTGAGGAGAACACAGAGAAAAATCACTGGGCGTTTGTCGCTGAGACTCTTATGTGTGCTCATTCCAAACTAGCTCTTTTTTTTGTTCGTGTGAGTTACAGCCGAGGGGAACTCACGTTGCTGCGTGAGGTGAATCTTGGGCGGTTCCAACACGGGATGCAGGGATCTGGTGGTGGCAGCTGGTTCCGTCTGAGGTGCTCCAACATCATGAACGACCTCACCACTGATGTAGTTCATCGCTTTCCAGCCACCTTAGTGCCTCTCCGCCATTGTCATCCTCACCGTTATTCTCTTGGTGAGCTACTAGTGCTTATACGCTATTCGACTTGGCTCGAGGTAATAGTTTTGTCATCATCGTTGAAGCTTTGCTTAGCACCGCCGCAGTTGCTCGCCACTGGTTCAGCTCCGATGACCATAGGGTTCACCACTGGTTCAGTTTTGATGAACTGTAGCATTGTAGTGCATCCTTGAGGCCTTTCCAGCACTCGTTTTCCCTATTTCCTTCGCTCCAACGCTGAATGCATCACTCGGCCAAGGCACCTCACCGCTCAACACCCCGTACAGCCACTTCTGACGACCTTGCCGGATTCCACCACCACCGATAGGCTCGTCGTAGACCCCTCTTTCTGTTTCCTATCTTGCCAAGGTCACATTGCCCCCTCCCTTACCACTAGCGAGGGAGGGGTGATGCTCGCCCATGGCGCCAAACTCTCTACTCTATGTAACATCCCGGGATTTTGGTGCCTTTTAAAGTTTTTAAAATAAAAACAACTATTTATATTTTTTTCTTGAATTAATTAAAGCGTAGATTAATTTTTTAGAAATTAAAATGATTTAATATGAATAAACTAAACTTCAATTAAATCAAAATCAGTTTTGTATGAGTTCCTTGTGGTGCAAGGAATTTTTCTAGATTTTTTTGGAGTTTATTTGCTATATATTGGGCCTCAATTCTATTTATCCCAATTTTTGAAAATAAGAAAATCTTGAAATCCCTAAAACCTTCGGTGGGCCAAATCTTTTATCTCGGCCCATCTCCTTTTCCCTCGTAGCCCAGCCTACTACGCTCGCCACACGTTGCCTCCGCATGCGCCGTGCCTACCGTCTCCATGCTGTCGCTGACAATGGGTCCCACGAGCCATCTGTTCATCGTCTTCAACCTGGTCTCCTTCTCTAATTTATTCTTGACTAGTATAGTGCCCGTGCTAACGCCACGGCGGCATTTCAGGGATGCACATGAAAACAACCAAATGACGATATTTTTTTTCATAGTTTAAGTGAAAAATAAATATCTTTGGTTTCAATATTCTAGAAATCAAGCATCAGTGGACCTGGTGTACACAAGCATCAGTCTTGCTTCAATATCAATAGTTTTTATTACTGGAATGTCTTACCCTAATAGTTTTATTACAGTTTTATAAAAGAACAGAGAGTTTTTATTACTGGAATGTCTTACCCCAATAGTTGTTGTTGGCTTGAAAGCTACTTTGAAGTATATAATTTCACCATTTGATATCCCTCCCTGCATGCACATACAAGTTACAAATACTGAGTCATTTACTGTCATACTTCCGAAATGTACTGAAAATGAACAATGTAACAGTAAGGCAATAGGGTATTAGGATAAAAACCTGTACACTGCCGGAGCGATTAGTCCGTGTTCTCACATTTCCAGCCTCATCCATATAGAACTCATCATTATGCTCACTTCCAGTAAAATCAGTACCTGGGCACAAGTTATTGGTACTTAGATAATTGTAAAGTAGGCAGCATACTCTCTCAACTATTCGCAAACAATACAATTAATTTTGTGCAAATTAATTCCTCACCGGCAAATCCACTACCAATCTCAAACCCCTTGCCTGCAGGAAGAGAAAGCATAGATTTTGCCAGTTCAGCTTCAAGTTTGTCAAATACAGGAGAGCCAAGCCCCTAAAAAGTATTGTTACTCCATTATGCACCCATTTTATGTATCTGCAATAATATTCCATTTGGCATGAGAGTATTACTTTATTAACACTGAGAATAAACATGTCTTATCTCTATATTAAAGATGAGTGCAAACTATGGCACGAGAGAGTGCCACATCACCACATTTTCTTCCTGGCGTCTGATTCAGATCAAACTAACACAAATGCACATAGAAGACTCTCAATAAACCATACATTCTAGAACTTCCTGTAGGCTTTTAAGGAATAGCACGATTAAATAACCCCTTCTATCTGTATCTCTCTCTCACACACACAAAAAAAGACAATTTATTTCATATGAACCGCACAAGCATTTCCTTTAACCATTGATAATAATTTTGTATTTAACTATATTAAAAAAGATAATAGAAGTTCTGCAGCAACGTGGGGGTTAAATCCTAGTTTGTAACATGATTGAGATAATCAATAAATCAGTGTAGTGAACACATCCCAAAGGAGCTCACCTTAGCAGTAGTTTTGCTTGACATGACAATTTTAGTAGCGGAATTATTGGCTGTTTGAGATGTTTTGACATCTGAAGCCGTCGTTGGTGTAGTTAAAACTGAATTAGTAACATTTCCATCGTTTGATCCAACAGTTGCAGAACTCGAAATCCCATTCCGGGATAAATGTGTCCCTACATGTCCAGTTGGAGAGCCACAATTCGTAGCATTACAGTTCACTGAGAAACGGACAGGTTTAATGCAAGGAAGATAAGGGTGAATTGAGAGCGTACTTTAACGGAGACACATTTTGAGTTCTGGATGTTTTTGGGTCTGTCACATGTGAAGTTTGAGGCTTCACAGATCCACTGACTGCCACCACATCACAATCAGGAGTTCTACAAACATCTTTAGTAGGGAGTGAAAAATCCTGGAAAAATTACAGTTGTCATGAACATAAATGAGAACTCAATGTATTCCACAAGATACTAAGTGAGTAAGTGCATCAAACCTACCTTTGCAATCACTTGAACAAGATCATCTGGGAGAACAACAAGAGTATCCATAAAAGCTCCCAACGATACATTGGTATCATCCTTCCCATTTGTGACCTTCCTTGCTTTCTTTAGCACAACACCTACTCAATAGAAATCTATCAATCCAATGTTTTCTCCCCCAAAAAAATCAATTTTAAACCAGACAGAACAAAAATTTTACTGCCCAACACTCCAAAGTCCAAACTATAAGTGTATTTCCTATATCAACAACAAATCCAAAAAGAAGATAATTAACATAAATAAAGGGAGCAATATGTCGTTCTACGCTTGATCACTAAAAGCATACTTGTTGTTTTATCCATAGCACCAAATCCTCACAGGTCCCTAAAATAGCAGCAGAGGACAACCTTTTGACAATTCCACCCCTAAATCCACGATATCGATTGCTATAACACGACGACAGCAATGTGACTTACAATTGAATAAGAAAGCAAAAGCAATTCGCCTGTGATATCCATAGACCACTTTTCAATCCGCCCCTAATACGCGAAAGATCAACAATATGACGCTTCAAATCACGACACCAACTATGTAGGACAAATGAAGAATATAATGCTAACTGAAATATAGCCACAGTCTCAAGTTGCATTGTACAAACCAGAATATTTCCCTATGATCTTAAAAGCCTACAATAGGAGGGGACCTCCCCTGTAGTATATACCTCGAACCCAATCAAGGCACAATTTCCAGGACAATCCTCACTGCAATCACGAAGACGAAACAGCCAAGATCTTGGCCGCTAAGAGAGTAAAACACGCACAGCTGCATCACAAAAGAGGAGCAATACCCAGCGATCTCTACCACCCGCCTCCAAATCCATCCCAGCCTCTCGAAAACTAACAAAACGTGAGCTCCCGACAACCACAGCAGCTCAACCAAGAAGCAGATCACAAGGCCGGTAACTCAGAGAAGGAAAGCCGAGCACCAACTCGCCTTGCTACCCTCGCAGCACCCACTCCACCCACAGCTGGATCACGGACCGAGCGCCATTCCCGTGATCTCCAACTCTTACCAACTTGAGTGTACACACGAACTTTGGTGCCTAAATAGAATTAAACAAATTAATGAATGTATAGGGGAAAAATGACTCTACAACACTTTGAATGGATCATGTCAAAGTAATGCGAAAAATGGAGCTGATACCTTGTGATGTAACACCTTCTATATACTCAAACAACCCAACAACTATGGCCACTAAATAGGTTGACATAAGAGGTGATTCCTCATAATGGACAGTCTTGATAGGACCAGCAACTGTCTCGTTAGCTACTGGCATGTTGGACAACGCTACCAGCTCAGACGGAACTTCAAGTATTAGCTTGAACTTGGCCTGAAAAATTGAAATAGCAAGAGGAAAAATGTTGGAAAATAGATATGACCTCTTTGATATTCTAGGTGCATGTATACGAGAGGAACATTAAGTCATGTGCTGAAGAAGTAGAATTTGGTTCCACATGTATATTTTCATCTTATGAGTACAGTAAAAATGTTGCTAAGAAAACTAAAACGCAGTACATCAAAGAATCAGGCGAAATCTGATTACTGAGCACTCTGTACTGCTATCATAATCACCTTGAATGCTGGCTCATCCCAGCTGGGGAAGCATCGTCGAGCATACACAGGCTCAAACTGCGTCACGGCTGATCAGCATCTCACCTTCATGATGTCTTCGTATACATCGTCAGCAATCAGAGGAGCCATCAGCCCAGATCTCTCGTTGTGGTGCCCATACATGTCCTTAATCCTGTATCCACAACATCCGCATCACCGCACAATTGACAACACAGTCCATGAATCCAACCGAACTCATTAGAGTAATAGGCAGCCATAGCTTACGTCTCCGAGAAGGACTTCTTGGTGTTCTTGTGCAGGTTCGACACCGCAATCCGCGCCGCAAGCTTCACGGCAGCAAAAACTGACTGTATATATTCATTGTAACAAGGAATCATTCTATAATACAGACAAGAAACATAATACAAAAATTAAAGTTAATCATTCTATTATTCTTTTGAGTGTACCAAATCTTTCCTTAGTTGGGTTAAAAACTGACTGTATATATTCATTGTAACAAGGAATCAAGCATACCTTTAAGATCTTGCACCTGATTGTATAGCTTTCTATTTTCTTCAAGAACTTTGTGATAACCTGAGGCAGCATGTGCAAGGCTAAACAGCTGCCTTCCTGAAATAAAATTTGAAAATGTGTAATTTGCTTAGCAATTGTGTACTTTAATTTAAAGAAGCACCAAAAGCACACTCATATTACCTAATAGAGCAGTTTTCCTATCCTTGAGGAGGTACCAAGAGGTACAAGGTACCAAGAGGTACCAAATTAGATCCAGCCGTTCAATCAGTGTGATCAACGGCTCAAAATTTGGTACCTCTTGGTACCTTGTACCTCTTGGTACCTCGCGTCCGGTACCACTAGGTACTGCCAAATCTCAGCCGTTCGATCAGTGTGATCAACGGCTTAAATTTGGTACCTCTTCCCCCTCAAGGATGGTAAAATTTCCCTACCTAATATGTTGAGGTCCTCAGAGTACTTCATTTGTAGTAGTATAGTGCCCGTGCTAACGCCACGGGTTCATTTGAGGGATTCACATGAAATCAATCAAACGACGATATTTTTCTTCATAGTTTATGGTTTGCTGACAAATCAAGCCCAGATACTTTGCAAGGACTCCCAAGTGCTTGTGGTCATAGGAGTATATTGGTCCTGTAATTCAGTGAGTTCCAATTCAAATGTGATGTGAAACCGTGCAATTTTTAGTTGAGATGGTGTATTGAGAAAAGATACTTCCGTACAAGATTGATTCTTATTAAAAAGTACAGTAAGAAAAATATCCTCCTTGTGATAAACGATCAGGTAATCTACCAGTAAACTTTGAACTCGGCAATAAGTAACAGTAGCTTTTTATATGAGCTGAAAAACTAACATATTAAAATTTTAGTTGATTTGCTAGGTTCCAAGTAGTCAAGATAGACAACTCCGAACCCACCTTTGTAAATTGATTGCTCGAAGCTATTTGTCATGGTCTTCAGTTCTTTGTAACTAAACTGACGGTTCTCAAATTGCAAAGAGGCAGCATCTTCTTGCAAAGAGGCAGCGTCTTCAGTATCTCCCTTTGAGTTACTTCGTTTCAGTGGTCTGACAGAAGGATCTGCAGTAATACGCTTGTCAGCAAAATATAACATTGAGATAAGAATTTGTTTTCCAGGAAATAAACGTTACTGTTTTCAGTTCTGCTTTAGTTGACACAACTATTAGTCTACATGATTACATTGAGATGTGAAACTAACACCAAATTAATTAACCACTGCAGGACTGGAACTAAGGGCCTAAGTGGCAGAGGCGGCATATGCATACGCCTGTAAAAATCACTCGGTTCTCCTTTTGACAAACCGAAACTGTAAGGCATGTAAAAAATGATGAATAACTTGTGATATATGTTCTGCAACTGCAGCCCTTGGTTTGACAACTTCACCATTTGTGATAACCAGAGTATTAGGGACACTCCCGTCCGTCTGAAACCATTGCATGATAAACTAATTGTATGGTTAGCTCCAAATAAGAAAATATAAATACTCATTAACAAAGAACACCTAAGTATCAGCTACAGATGCTAATTCAAACTACACAACAAGCTTGAAATTGATAGCATATCTAAATAGACAAAAGAAAAAGAATATATGTTTGTGGATGCACTCACCTGCTCTAATAGGTAAAGGCGCTAACGATTCTTATAGGTAGCCTTCTCGATTCGAAGGCCCCACCTGTTCCCAATCAACCAAGAGATCAGCAAATCATCAGTTACAAAACCAGTAGGGCATCTCCAATGATTCTGGTGGTTTAGTTGGTTTAGGTGGTGCTATAATCAAGGAAATGGTGAACTCAACTGGAGCAAGAATTCAGATTTTGGATGAGATAAACGTTCCAGCTTGTGCCTCACACTATGAAAATGAGCACTTATTTTCTGTTAACTCGTTAATGGGAGGTAGCGAACATTCAGACACCATTTAGTTTGTAAAATCATAGTTATTAATTAAATGAAATACCAAACCAACTCATCACTACAGTATTTGATATGAACACAGACATCAATCAGAGAAGAGAATGTTGCTCAAACTCTTGCTCAAACTCCCAATATTTCAAGACCTCATTGTACTTAACAGGTTGTAGCTGACGATGAACAAGGTAGGTGAACTCTACTGTCTGAAAATGAAACAAATCATAACCTTTTCAAGTAGCTAGGAGTATGAGAATTAGCAACTCAGAAGAGTTATGAGTGCTTTGGACAACTTAATCTACATTTGGTGAATATTATAGGCTTGAGCAAGTAAATAAATAACACAGGAGTCAACCACAGGTCACAAAGCATCATAAAAGAAGAGTACCCGGTCATTTGGAGCTGCAGCATGTCCATAATGGAGAACAGAACTGCAAAATAAGCAAATGAGTTATGACATACCATATAGTCCAACAAACTCAAATACATTTTGAGTAGTGAATCGTGATAGCAACTACCAACTTCCAAGATGACTTGAGACTCGGGGCAGAGTGTCAGACCTAGGATATATCCAGTAATGTCACAGGGCCCTATTGTTTTTAACCACAAGAGTATTCCTACAGAATTTTGCATAATCAAAAAATTGTTAAGGTATAATCCACTTAATTTAAGTGAATTCTAAAACAGAGACCCTACTGAAATTTCAGTACTCAAGCGAGTAGTCTTGTTCTGATATTAAGAAAATGCTATCTGATACCACCAAAAGTTTACGGTGTTGGACAATAGTGGATACTGGATGGTGATTTGAAATTCTGATAATCCTTACTTTAACTACTCCCAACTTCTACGTACAGAATTACACTCAATAGCATTTTAGAGACATTAAAGAGTTCATGTATCGACTTGTTATTGGCTTCACATCAGACATAATATACGAACTCACCTGTTCACTCCAGTAGCACATACCACTTTGATTTTTCGGATTACAGTGACAAAGTCATGAAAATCACTTTGTCAATATCAAATATTTTCTACTGCAATTCTAATGGCAGACATAGCACAGATGTTTGCCTGAGCTGGATCCTGAAGTATCATCTGAGAATATAGTAAACTATAACAATTTTGAATACACGAATATAGTTACAAATAGCTGTAAGAATAAAATTACGAGCTGATGGAGTCCGAAAAACAGCAAATTGCTTTCTCATGTGAGTAGCAAGTGTAGCAAATTGCCTGAAGGTTGTTATCATATTAACATATCAACATCACTACTATCTTTTAAAGTGGAATAGAGATGTTTTACCAGTAGCAATCATAACTCCAACAACTGCTGAGATGACAGTAGCAGAAATGGCAAAGATTGCAATCCGTTTGTGTCCAGTTATAGTTGCAACTCATACTGAATACTTTGCCTAACTTATTTGCAATGCTACCTCATGAAAAAATGAGAAATATAGCCACTGCATATAGTACAATAAGTTAACTGCATATATCAGTGCTTGGGATATTGAGCTTCCGATAGATCCGACCGATAGAGGTAAAATAACTGCAAAGGAACGAATAAGGTTAGCACTTGCATCTTGATTTATTAAGAAATAGTCATTTCGGACATTACTTACCACCTTGTCACCATTCGAGGACATCTTTATACACAATATTCTTGGTGCTCTTCCCTGTTGGATCTAATTCCTTGTTTGGTTTAGCCAAAATTCTTGTTGTTTGCCTGGACACACCCCTTGACAAGGCAACATAGAGCTGCCCATGTGAGAACACTGGCTTTGGAAGATATATCCCAACATTTGGGATGGTTTGCCCCTGAGCTTTATTTATGGTCATCGCAAAACTCAAACGAATTGGGAATTGTTTCCTCTTGAACTTGAAAGGAAGTGAAATATCATCTGATGGAGACATAGGGATCCTAGGTATGAACACCCTTTTGCCTGCATGGTGCCCACCAACTATTTCTACATCAATTGCATTGTCTTGGAATGCTCTAACCATTAGTCTTGTTCCATTGCACAAACCATTGTTAGGATCAAGATTGCGGAGAAGGATTACAGGGCAGTTGGATTTTATTTTGAGCTCATGCGGGGGGAGGCCATTTGGAGTGATGGAGTTCAGGAAGTCAATAGGGTAGTTATTTCTTGAATCGTCATCGACAGAGTCAAAGCTATGATAAACCTTTTCCTCACCTGAAAACTTGTCAATCATACTTGCATTTAGCTGATCCACATGTTCATTTGTGGTAGACAGGATGGCACGTGTGCTCATATAAGCTGATGATCTTGCGTTTTTGTCAAGTGATGGGAAGACTTCTTGAATGAGTTTGTTTACTGATTCTTTGTTGTCTGTATAGGCAATCAAAATATTATCTGGAAGGCGTACATAATCATCTCCAATTGTCTCTTCAGTTCCATTCCCAATTCTAAGGAGGTAATCTGCAAACCATGGGTCAGACTGAGCCCTCATGTTACGTGACAACCGTATCTTCCTTATACTTTCCCACAAATAAGATCGCTGCAATGTAGCATCTGTTACCTGTGCTCTTGTCCCACGTGGTACCACAGGTAGCACCTGTCTAAAATCTCCACCAAATACCATAACCTTTCCCCCAAATGGCAAACAAGAATACATAATATCTTGTAAGGACCTATCAAGACACTCAACTGCTAGTCGCTTTGTCATCGCTACTTCATCCCAGATAATTAAGGATGCCATACGCAGTAACTCTGCAGTGCCACTTTGCTTTGTGAAGCTGCATGTGCTATTGTCAGTAAGCTTAATTGGTATTTTGAACCTTGAGTGTGCTGTGCGTCCTCCAGGCAATATTGACGCCGCAATACCAGAAGATGCAGTTGCAATGACAATTAATCCCTCTGAGCGCACTCTACCAAGAAGTGCCTTATATAGGAATGTCTTTCCTGTTCCTCCTGGACCATCCACGAAAAACACTTGGCTCTTCTTATTCATTACACAATTTAATATTTCATCAAATCCTTCACGTTGTTCCTTGTTAAGAGATGTATCTATATCCAAATGTTCTTGGTCGACAGGCACAACAAGTTCCTCCCTAACCTCTTTCATAATGTCATTGTTAAATTCATCTGCTTGACACAAGAACAGGAACATGAAATAAGTAAATAAATATAAAATAGTTAAAAGAGCAAATTAGGATTTTATTTTGACTTATAGTCAATCTTATCAGTAAGGCACTATATTGACATCCAAATATACTATTACAACAAAATATTTTTTTAGAATAATATTAGTGCTGAAAATATTACCCGTATTATTTAGCTCAGGTAGATCATAATTCCTGATATCCTTCCCCATTGACTGAACTACTACCCGAATGTCTCTGAGAACCATTTGTTGTACTACTGCTGTGTTAGGATTGTTTCGGCTATAATCTTCAGAGAAAGATTCCTTGTGCTTGTCCCACAATCCACGGATGTTGGTGGCCTCACAAAACACAAGAATAGTCGCAAATAACCTTCGCAGAGCTGCAGGCATCTGAAAAGTTGTTGCCTCACTCAATGAGTCATCAATAGTTTGATCCCTTTCTATGAGTCCTCTCTTCTCGCATGCTTCTCTGAAAGTAGGGTACGTGATTCCAGCAACTGTCCTTAAATTCTCAAATGAGGTTGCACCTCGTACATGATTTAAAAGCACTCTCAAGAAATATCTTTCTCCTTCAGCCGGGTGTGCATACACAATACGCCCCACCTGTCCCCTCTGCTTTCTTCTATGCCACGCCTTCTTATCACTAATCCACCGGTAGTGTTCTGGGATCTCTCTATACAAAAATTTCCTTGCATAACTATCAGCACGGTTCAATGTGAAGTATTCTGTGAGTGTCGTCATAGTTGCAGATGGCTTTTTGACAACATCGTTGAGATTTTCTGTCTCCTCAATAATAACAGACTGCATATTAGGTAGATGACACTGGAGCTGTAAAACAGATGGACAAACTCCAAAAAGGTGGAAGCCGAAAATCCTATGTACAGCTTCCGGGGTTTATATGTATCTTGCATCCCTATACTGATGGATCTCATTGATTACTCCAGCAGGATCAATAGAGAATGCTGCACGGTCATGGCCTTTGTGTACATACTTAAATAAGTACTTACAAGCTTTGATGCTTGAGCAAGCTTCAACATTTATGTGGCAATTATATGTCATAAGCAGCCCAGGATTGTATGGAACCACCCACCTATTGTCCAACTCGGCACCTCTTACTTTCACACGCCGTCCATCATCCCTCCTCCTATACAAAGGATATAAATCTTTGCCTTG
Organism: Dendrocalamus latiflorus; assembly: GCA_017311315.1. Taxonomy (NCBI): domain Eukaryota; kingdom Viridiplantae; phylum Streptophyta; class Magnoliopsida; order Poales; family Poaceae; genus Dendrocalamus; species Dendrocalamus latiflorus. The sequence goes on along the minus strand of CM029628.1, from coordinate 175,374 downwards.
CTGTGTTGCTGCACAAAACTGTCTAGGATAGCGAAAGCGACATTCTCCATTAACCATACAAGCACACTTTCTATTCAAGACCCCACATGGGCCATGCAGCATATGCTTGATGACCAGGCTATGCAACACAGGGTATTTATCCTTGTCTGGCAGCTCTGCAGAGATGACTTTGTCATAAGCATCTGGGGTTGTTAAGTTACTGCCTTTCTTCATAATCAGTACGATGTGTTCATGTGGAAGTCCCCTCTTCTGGAATTCAGTGACATGGACATATGCTGCCACCTCTCCAAAATACTTTTTCTTGACCAATAAATCTTTTAAGGACCGCAGCTTGGCCCTGTATACTCTTGAAACCAGGTCTGGCCTATCTTGTGGTTTTTGTCCAGGCTCAAGATTTTGAGTAATCTCCTCCCAGTACGGATTGCAAGTCATGGTGATGAAGTAATCTGGTTTCCCAAAACGCTGGACTATAGCCATTGCATTAAGAAATCGCTGCATCATGTCACGATCGCCACCAGGGAAACTGCGAGGTAGCACTATTCTCTTGCCAACCTCTGAAGCCCTTGTCTCTCCAGCAGAAATTACATCAACCAAACCCTGGGTGAAAATTAAAAATTTACAGCATGGATGATTAATTTTATTTTATGATTGAATAGTTGTGTCATTTTATTTTGCAATAATAAAACATTGCATAACTCACCTGATATAGTTCCGCCCGTATGAGTTTTTGGTTATCAGGGTTAGAATACCAATCAAGCCTCATGGACTCGATCTTTACGTACATGTCAACGACCCATTGTTGGAAAAGTCGTCCACCAAATAGCAATATGTTAAAAAGCCCCTCTCTAACTTGCATCAAAAAACAATAGTACTCTCTTGCTGTCACAAATCTTCCAGATTGTCTTTCTTCCACCATGTTACTCATGTATTCAACTTGTTGTACGTCTGCGTCATCCTCACCATGCTCTGTCTCAAATGAAAATTATATTAGTATATGTACCCATGCGTTTTATTAAAGCATTGGAAATTAAATCATGTACGGTACCTTGTGGATCTTCTGCATCTATTGGATCAACAGAGGTGTGTCCTTCCATATCAGTCACTATATCATTGTACGGCATAAATTTATTCCAGCCAGTTTCCCCCTTAGGGTAAAACATCGGATATGCCAATGGATCATAACATCCATGATATGCTTTGATATAGCGCGGGCGATCCCCTCTGGCATACACAAGCACACTCCTATCAAAACATCTTTGGGGATCATTGCCATCTGACCAGATAACTGCAACTTGTGATGCCGTGGGTGCATTGTACCTTGTATTCAGCAAAGAAACATATATTTATAAAATAAAAGCAATCATTTTTATTAGTAAAAATAATTCAAATTTATTTATCCATGAACATGTGTACCTTCTTTGGTCTGGCGTGACATTAGTATTGAGTTCAATTACATAGTCATCAAGATTTGGAATTGCTCCAACTCTGTTAAAGGTCTGTACATATGGGTTGCCTTCCATTATTCGCAGCACAGTTCTGATAAGATTGATATCTAGATCAGGCGATCTCTTTACTCTGTGCGCCAAACTCTCATCCTCCGTATCATAAAAGTAGAGTTGCAAGTGGCGAGGCCCTTTAGAACCTGGAACCAAATGGTCCAGGCGATGGTACAAGGCACCATGCACACGAAATGTATATATACCAGTCCCTGCTGCGGTGGCAACTTGTCGATCCAAGGTTACTCCAAGGCTCGTGAAAGAGAAATGTGAGTTGAAGTACCGAATATTTTGCCTGAAATATTTTGCATCATTATCTACCTGACTTGTGAATAACCTTTTTAACTCATCAGGCGCCTGTGGAACATGTACTTTTATCTTTCCTTTTCTGCAACAGAATGCAGGTGGTTCATATTGAAATCTCATTGCTCCACAGTACAAGCAGTTAGGCACCTTTCTCAAAACATGGTGCCTATCAGGCAAATTTTGGTAGACATAATCATAAGGATCTTCATTGTTACTCAGATCTACACCATTGACATTGACACGATAGGACTCGAAGGAACCATCTGTTATGAAATCAAGCACCGGGCGTCACTACACAACATTAATAAGCAAAACACATGTGATGACACACAAAATAAAGTTACCTTCACCAACGTACTGCCTGGTCTCATCGTCATCAAGAAGATCATCAATATCTGCATGATGTTTGCTCGAACATGAGTTACTATAATTAGAAATTGAACAAACCTACATTTAATCGTAAACATAGAAAAAGAACACACCTTGATCAGATTCATTGTTTGTAGGTTCGAACAAGGCACTATCATACTCTATATCACTCTGTCCTATAGTAGATCTTGGTTGAGCAGGCTTTATATGCATCGTTTCCTTCTCCAAGACACTGACTGACTGTGATCTCTTCTTTGCACTGTAGTCCCTCATTCTCTGCAACAAATTTTCGTTGCTGTTCTGATCCATATTGTTGTACCTCTCTCTTTGTGCGAGGGCCTTTTGCCTATTTGAGTTGCCAACTGGTCATGAATGGTTGGAAAACATTGACATGGTGAGATCAGCTGTACATATAACTGTACATATTGCAAATGGAAAAAATAGTCGGATGGCACCTGGAGTTGCCGCACTTGCATCCATTAGAGTGTGGCCTGATAGTTTGTCTGGAACACAAGAATTATCATAGGTCGGTTGTCTTGTCCGGACATAATTATGATTCCTATGTAACCAATCCATGTTGTCATCAGGAAAGACATTTTCCTTGTCTTGAGCGTTTGATGCTTGGAGAATACTTGAACACACTCCATGTCGAACTATTCATGCAGTAAATTATTATGAGATGCTCGAAGATGAGTTACTATAATTAGAAATTGAACAAACCTACATTTAACCGTAAACATAGAAAAAGAACACACCTTGATCAGATTCATTGTTTGTAGGTTCGAACAAGGCACTATCATACTCTATATCACTCTGTTCTATAGATCTTGGTTGAGCAGGCTTTATATGCATCGTTTCCTTCTCCAAGACACTGACTGACTGTGATCTCTTCTTTGCACTGTAGTCCCTCATTCTCTGCAACAATTTTTCATTGCTGTTCTGATCCATATTGTTGTACCTCTCTCTTTGTGCGAGGGCCTTTTGCCTATTTGAGTTGCCAGCTGGTCATGAATGGTTGGAAAACATTGACATGTTGAGATCAGCTGTACATATAACTGTACATATTGCAAATGGAAAAAATAGCAGGATGGCACCTGGAGTTGCCGCACTTGCATCCATTAGAGTGTGGCCTGATAGTTTGTCCGGAACACAAGAATTATCATAGGTCGGTTGTCTTGTCCGGACATAATTATGATTCCTATGTAACCAATCCATGTTGTCATCAGGAAAGACATTTTCCTTGTCTTGAGCGTTTGATGCTTGGAGAATACTTGAACACACTCCATGTCGAGCTATTCATGCAATAAATTTATGAGATAGTGGAAGACACATTTTGTTGGTAATAAAGAGCAACATTGTAAATAATAACGGGGCCTTTTTCATGGAGTAAATTGTGATATTTATATACAATACCATAATCAGCTCCTACAGTATGTGTTGATGATTCTGTCTTCTTCGATAATCGTTGTTCCCGGCGCCTTTTATTTCTTTCTTCTCTTTGATCGGCGGACTCTTTAGCCTTTCTCCTTGCTCGGTATTCTCGTTGTTTTCTATTCCTCTCTTCCCTCTTTCGCTCGGCCTCATCCACAGGTGTTGTAGGTGTTTAGAAATACAAAGCTGAGAATTACAAAAATTTTGACAGCAATGCCATGACAGTTGAGGAAGCGTTCCTACCTGTGTTGTTGTTTGTTATTTCGCCTAACGCAGTGCGCTCTGCTTTCTGAGTTGCCATGTCTTTTTTAACCAGCCAGCAACATGGAAAACCAAACTGAGGAAGATGCAATAACCAATGATTGGTTGTTTTTTTACCACCAATGATTAGCATCGCAAACTTACAATTTAAAAGTTTTAAACTCGAGGTAAACTGTAGTTTTAGTGATAATTAACATACTAAGAAACTGAATGATAAAGTAAGAACTACCAATTAACTGAAAGATAAATAAATGAGCAATTCAATTGGATCTATTAGAAATTGTTTGGACACAACAAAATAGTCATACAATCATGACCTTAAGACACCCAACTGATACAATTACATATGCATACAATCATGACCTTAAGACACCCAACCAATATTACTTGTCATAGACACTCAGAAATGCTCCACATATGTCACAGAGACGTAACTTCTGATCAGTCTATAAAGGTGGACAGGGAATACCATGAGTCCATTAGCAATACTTTGATCTATAAACATCAGTTGGCCAGGTTTTAAATTGACAATATAAATAATAGAAAATTTCTGCAAGGAAACGAGAACAACAACCAAACACAAGAGTAAATACAATTACATATGCATGCAATTCCTAATTCGCCACATTCGAGAATATCAAGAAATCAACACCTACAATTCTACATATGATGCACTTTCCACGAATCCAGGAATACATGTTGAACCGTTACAATAAAAGTATCTCCAAACAGGCAATGCAAACTTAAATTAGTCCCAAAGATACAAGAACCAACACCAATCCTTATTTTTTTAGACAAGAGACTAAGCAGGAACACCTTGCTCTTTTTTTTAACATAGGAATACATCTCACTATCCATGCAAAGGTTACGCAATAATTACATGTTTCAAAACATTTAATTCAAATTAACTTTTACAAATCCGAGAAGCTAATACAGCTAAAAGCATTGATGCAAAATTTTCTTCAAATTAGCAGTAAGAATTTGCAATCAAGCACGGCATAGTTACTGAAATAGACACACTCAAAGAAATATGGAGTAATACTTAGCAACTTCGCACCTAATTATTTCTTTGATTTTTTATATTCAAGGAAATGGTACAGCAAAAACTATGAAGGCAAAAGATCAGGATGAAAGTTGACTGACAAAGTAACTTAATAAGTCTGAAGCTGGTTCGGTTAATGAAATGTAGAAACATAATCTTATGAGAGAACTGTTGAAAATATAAGCACATGTAGGTTTAATTTATTCCATAAATAAATCATGACATCATGCACGCAAAATAACAGAACCATCACAGGCATAAAAGATCTAGACATGTAAACCAGGAAACTGTACATGAACAGATCTAATACGGAGAACATGACTGTTACGTACCGATGGTTCTGTTCTGATCGGTTTGCCGATGTAGACGCCGCAGGCACGGTGAGGATGACACGAAGTCGATGACGATTCGCCGAAGCCGAACGACGAGGAAGACGAGCCAGAGCTACAGCGAGCAGTCGCGCAGAGCGCTTCCCAAAAACCTTATTCGCCCTCTCCCGGTGCAGGACTTCGAAGGCGACGGTTCCGGAGACCTGCTCTCTCGAACGACAGTGCACGCCGGCGGACGGGACGGAGTAGACTACGTGGGACGGCGCAGCACAATGGATGGAGGAGGCAAAACCCTAGATTGATTTTCACGTTATCCTGTATGGAGGCGGCGACTCCGTATTTATAGAAAACCAGGACGCGTGATCAAGACGCCTGCACGTTCTCCATAACTCGTAACCGAACCGGATTAGTCGCGTAACCGATCCGGATTCACCGCCACACAAAACAGCAAAAGATAAAACTGCAAAAGGAAGCCGCGTCTGCGCAAGCACCTGGAGCGGATTTTGGCGGACCATTCACGCAGGTGCCGTGCGCCCGCGCCGCCCGCCCAGCCCAGCCCAGCCCGGCCCGGCCCGGCGAGGCGAGGCGAGGCGAGCGAGCGCGCGCGTGTTATCCTCTAGTTCTCTCCCACACATGCCTCAAGTGACTAGGAGTGCACCATCCCTTTTAAGGTGGTCTTCCTCTCCTAGAACTAGCAATATGGTACTAAAGGTCACATGCATGCCTCCTTTGCATGAGTGGGCCTTTGAGATTTAATAGGAATTATTCTTATTATATGGGCTTGGCCCACATAATCCAACAATCCCCCACCAGATCTCAAAGTCCCATAGAGATTTGCCTGAATTCCAATGTACTGTTTATATATCAGTATTTCGATGGAGACCGATTAAGGTTGAACATCCACCTAGAACTCCAAGCTACACTTACTCACAACTTGAACAATGGACTATGCCTTGAATTGCAAGTTTGGTGCAAGCAAGCTTCACTTAAAGACTTAACTGATACTAGGCCGCCAGTAGGCTACCCCTCGGTTGGAGCGTATAAGTCATACTCCTTGGTCTCTTCATGAGCTTAGTAGGAGATTACCCAAGATCTCCATAGACTGTGACTAACAGTCGGGCTCATATAGGTGTGTTCTTTCAAGAACGCTCTGCAGGATAGCGTCTTCGCTTCTAAAAGCCAATGGAACACATTAAGACCTTAGTCAACCTGCCTTGCAGTTTCTGAGAGTATTGCATCTTCACATAGAGAGGGTTGAAATTACTCTCCTTCAGTTAACTAATGGCTTGTTTTTCCCAGATCCTAATTCACGGGATCTCCGATCACATAGGTTGGGTTACTACCATAGATAACTCACATGGGTCTCATACCCATCTCCTTCGATGCACTATCTATCACATTCCGTGATAGTCCCTTTGTAAAGGGATCTGCCAGGTTTTTATCTGTTTGGATGTAATCCAAGGTTATAACTCCGGAGTTTCTCAATTTCCTGACAGACTTCAATCGTCTCTTAACATGCCTGGACGATTTCATATTATCCTTAGAACTGTTCACTTTAGCGATAACGGTTTGATTATCACAGTTCATAAGGATAGCTGGCACTGGCTTTTCCACCGTAGGTAGATCCATCAATAGATCTCGTAGCCATTCTGCCTCAACAATAGCAGTGTCTAGTGCCGCAAGCTCTGCTTCCATGGTTGACCTCGTCAAAATGGTCTGTTTGCAAGACCTCCATGAAACAGCACCACCACCAATAGTGAAAACATATCCACTAGTGGCTTTGATCTCATCAGCATCAGAGATCCAGTTGGAATCACTATAACCCTCCAGCACCGACGGGTACCCAGTATAATGAAGTCCAAAGTTCGAGGTACCTTTCAGATAGCGCAACACTCGCTCAAGCGCCTTCCAGTGATCATCTCCTGGGTTAGATGTAAACCGACTCAATTTGCTCACAGCAAAGGAGATGTCTGGCCTTGTTGCACTAGCTAGGTACATTAGTGAGCCAATTATCTGGGAGTATTCGAGCTGATTCCTAGCAATTTTCTTATTCTTACGAAGTAACACGCTAGGATCATAAGGTGTTGGAGAAGGCTTGCTGTCAGAAAAGCCAAAACGGCTCAAGACCTTTTCCACATAATGAGATTGCAAAAGTGTAATCCCATCCTCACCTCTAACCAATTTAATGTTTAGAATAACATCAGCCACTCCCAGATCTTTCATATCAAAGTTTTGAGACAAGTATGATTTGACCTCATTTATCACACTAATGTTTGTCCCAAAAATCAAGATGTCATCCACATACAAACATAGAATAACTCCCTCACCCCCACCATAACGATAGTATACACATTTATCTGCCTCATTGACAGCAAAGCCTGCAGATGTCAGTGTTCTATCGAACTTCTCATGCCACTGCTTAGGGGCTTGTTTCAGACCATACAAAGATTTCAACAGTTTTAACACCTTGCCTTTTTGACCTTCTACTACAAATCCATCAGGCTGTTCCATGTAAATTTCCTCATCCAGCTCTCCGTTAAGAAAAGCTGTCTTAACGTCCATTTGATGAACGAGAAGACCATGTGAGGCAGCCAAAGCAAGTAGTACTCGAATTGTGGTCAGTCTAGCAACAGGTGAGTAAGTGTCAAAGAAATCTTCGCCTTCTTTCTGAGTATAGCCCTTGGCAACAAGCCGAGCCTTATATTTTTCAATAGTACCATCTGGCCTAAGCTTCTTTTTGAACACCCACTTGCACCCTACAGGTTTGCACCCATAAGGTTTATCTGTCAGCTCCCAGGTTCCATTAGCGATAATGGAATCCATTTCACTACGGACAGCCTCCTTCCAGTAGTCTGCATCAGGGGATGCATACGCTTCTGAAATAGACTTGGGAGTGTCGTCCACAAGGTACACAGTGAAATCATCACCAAAGGATTTGAATATCCTTTGTCTCTTGCTCCTTCTAGGAGCTCCACTGTCATCCTCCTCATTGACAAGTTCATGTGTATGTTCAAAAGGTTCAGGTGATGTGATTGAACTGGGAATTATTTCAGAAGGTTGACTAGTAGTGTTATGTGTATCCTTCATAGGAAAAATATTCTCAAAGAATGTTGCATCTCGAGACTCCATAATTGTACCAACATGCATGTCAGGTACCTCAGTTTTAACTATCAAAAAATCTATAGGCAATGCTATGATTAGCATATCCCAGAAAAACGCAGTCCACAGTTTTAGGTCCAAGCTTGCGTTTCTTAGTTATTGGCACATTAACTTTCGCCAAGCACCCCCATGTACGCAAGTAAGAAAGTGATGGTTTTCTCCCAATCCATACCTCGTATGGTGTTTTGTCCTTATTTCTGTTAGGAACTCTATTTAATACGTGATTAGACGTTAGCAAAGCCTCCCCCCACCATGCCTTAGGTAATCCCGCAGTATCTAACATGGCATTCACCAAGTCAGTCAACGTGCGGTTTTTCCTTTCGGCAATCCCATTTGACTCGGGGGAATAAGGAGGCGTCCTCTCATGTATAATGCCATGTTCCTCACAAAATAAGTCAAATTCGTTTGAGAAATACTCTCCACCACGATCTGACCTAAGTCTTTTTATCTTTCTATTTAACTGGTTTTCAACTTCTGCCTTATAGATTTTAAAATAGTCTAAAGCCTCATCTTTCGTTTTCAATAAATACACATAACAGAACCTAGTTGCATCATCAATCAATGTCATGAAATATCGTTTTCCACCCTTCGTCAACACGCCATTCATCTCAGAAAGATCTGAATGCAGGAGTTCTAGTGGTGCCAAGTTTCTCTCCTCGGCAGCCTTGTGAGGCTTACGAGGTTGCTTTGATTGCACACAGCTATGGCATTTAGAACCTTTGGTGATGGAAACGTTTGGAATTAAACTCATACTGGAAAGCCGAGACATCAAACCAAAATTAATATGACATAGACGTGAGTGCCAAACATTAGCCTCATCATCCACACTGCCACAAATATGGTTTACAGTCTTATTGCAGAAATCTGAAAGGGAAAAGCGGAACAAGCCTCCGCACTCATAGCCTTTACCAATAAAATGTCCATGTTTAGACACGACTACTTTATTAGACTCAAATACCAACTTAAGCCCGTCTCTACATAAACGGGAGCCACTAACGAGATTCTTGTCTATAGAAGGGACATGCTGCACGTTCTTCAGCTGCACGATCTTTCCCGAAGTAAACTTCAGATCTACCGTGCCAACACCATGAACAGTAGCATGTGACCCATTCCCCATTAGGACGGAGGAATCTCGGGCGACCTGATAAGAAGAAAACAACGAAATATCAGCACACACATGTACATTAGCTCCTGTATCAATCCACCAATTGGTAGATTGACTAACTGAAAGAACAGTAGGTAAATTACCATACCCAGTCCCATCTCCAGTCTTGCCAATGGTCACGTTGACAGACTTAGAAGTCTGTCCTGCAGGTGCCTTCTTTCCTTTGCGTTGTGGGCACTTCTTGGCCATGTGACCAGGCTCACCGCACACAAAGCAAGTTCTATCATCCTGATTGTTGTTGTTCTTCTTCTTCTTGAAGTTGGTTGTCTGTTGGGCTTTAACAAATTTCCCTTTGTTCTTGCTTGAGGGTTTCTGTACCACATTGGCACTAGACTGCCCTCCATCACCCTTAGACACAGCGTCCTTTTCCCGAGCTTTCTCCTCAATTTCAAGAGACCCAATCAGATTCTCAACAGAGTACTCTTGTCTCTTGTGTTTGAGTGCTGTTCCGAAATTCCTCCATGAAGAAGGTAATTTCGCAATAATACATCCAGCCACAAACTTGTCGGGTAAGGCACACTTCAGGAGTTCGAGTTCCTTGGCAATGGCCTGTATCTCATGAGCCTGATCGACTACAGAACGGTTATCAACCATCTTGTAGTCATGAAATTGCTCCATGACATACATGTCATTGCTGGCATCAGTAGCACCGTATTTGGAATTCAGTGCATCCCATAACTCCTTCGCGTCTGTCATGTGCATATACACCTCGCACAGACGGTCAGCAAGAACACTAAGAATGCATCCAACAAAGAGAGTAGTGGCAGTCTCGAATTCTTTCTGCTTTTCAGCATCAAGAACACCTTCAGACTTGCCATTACTAACCCAGAATACATTCATAGCAGTAAGCCACAGAGTGACCCTGATCTGCCATCTCTTACAGTGCACACCGGAGAATTTATCCGGCCTCAGTGCATCGGCAAATCCAGCCATAGTAAAACCACAATGCCTACAATAAGGTTTTTGGATTGTTGAAAATATAAGCACATGTAGGTTTAATTTATTCCATAAATAAATCATGACATCATGCACGCAAAATAACAGAACCATCACAGGCATAAAAGATCTAGACATGTAAACCAGGAAACTGTACATGAACAGATCTAATACGGAGAACATGACTGTTACGTACCGATGGTTCTGTTCTGATCGGTTTGCCGATGTAGACGCCGCAGGCACGGTGAGGATGACACGAAGTCGATGACGATTCGCCGAAGCCGAACGACGAGGAAGACGAGCCAGAGCTACAGCGAGCAGTCGCGCAGAGCGCTTCCCAAAAACCTTATTCGCCCTCTCCCGGTGCAGGACTTCGAAGGCGACGGTTCCGGAGACCTGCTCTCCCGAACGACAGTGCACGCCGGCGGACGGGACGGAGTAGACTACGTGGGACGGCGCAGCACAATGGATGGAGGAGGCAAAACCCTAGATTGATTTTCACGTTATCCTGTATGGAGGCGGCGACTCCGTATTTATAGAAAACCAGGACGCGTGATCAAGACGCCTGCACGTTCTCCATAACTCGTAACCGAACCGGATTAGTCGCGTAACCGATCCGGATTCACCGCCACACAAAACAGCAAAAGATAAAACTGCAAAAGGAAGCCGCGTCTGCGCAAGCACCTGGAGCGGATTTTGGCGGACCATTCACGCAGGTGCCGTGCGCCCGCGCCGCCCGCCCAGCCCAGCCCAGCCCGGCCCGGCGAGGCGAGGCGAGCGAGCGCGCGCGTGTTATCCTCTAGTTCTCTCCCACACATGCCTCAAGTGACTAGGAGTGCACCATCCCTTTTAAGGTGGTCTTCCTCTCCTAGAACTAGCAATATGGTACTAAAGGTCACATGCATGCCTCCTTTGCATGAGTGGGCCTTTGAGATTTAATAGGAATTATTCTTATTATATGGGCTTGGCCCACATAATCCAACAAGAACGCCCAGAAATTTGATACCACCTATCAAAAAGATATCTAAACAATTACATCTGATAATTATCCGACAGCATATTAATATTATCATGAAGTGGGGAAAGGAAGGCATAATGAACCCACCTGAAAATGTAGGATAGTTGATTTTACTGATCTAGAATTTTGTCTGAATTCATAATACATTCCGCCTTTCTCAGTTGGTAAATACAACCAAACACAAGAGTAAAAACAATTACATATGCATGCAATTCCTAATTCGCCACATTCGAGAATATCAAGAAATCCACACCTACAATTCTACATATGATGCACTTTCCACGAATCCAGGAATACATCTACAATAATGACAGCATGTAAGAACAAGCTCATAATGACAACAGATCACTGCCTGCATACTACTCTATATATTTGATATATATTTGATTAACGCATTGGAATACATGACAACCATAGATTTCCTAATGCGCAAAGGTTGAGCCGTCACTTGAAAGAGCTTAAACTGATAGAAGGGAATTGATCATGGAGCACGAAATCTCCGGGGAAAAGGCTTCACGGAGATGCTCGTTGATTATGGAGCACGAAATCTACGGGGAAAAAAGCGACTTACCGGTCTAAGGCTTCACGGAGATGCTGCACGGTGCTGCGCGGTGCGGATGGCGGAGGCCGACGATGCCCAACTGATGGCGGAGGTCGCGGACGCGATGCTCGGATTTCTCACGCCGACAACGCCCAGCTGGCACGCATCCCAGTTGACGGCGGCGCCGCCCTCGCCGCGCTCGGAGCGGATGGCGGAGGCCGGGAGGACTCCCGACGTCGCCGGCCAGTCCCGCGCCGCAGGAGTGGGAGATCGGATCGCGGCGCCGCCCTCGCCGCGCTCGGAGCGGATGGCGGAGGCCGGGAGGACTCCCGACGTCGCCGGCTAGTCCCGCGCCGCAGGAGTGGGAGATCGGATCGCGGCGCCGCCCTCGCCGCGCTCGGAGCGGATGGCGGAGGCCGGGAGGACTCCCGACGTCGCCGGCCAGTCCCGCGCCGCAGGAGTGGGAGATCGGATCGCGGCGCCGCCCTCGCCGCGCTCGGAGAGGATGGCGGGGGCTGGGAGGACTCCCGACGTCGCCGGCCAGTCCCGCGCCGCAACCTACAGAATCGGATGATAAACATGATCGGATCGCGCAATGTCTTTGTTGCAGTGCAGATACATTGAACCATGGCCGTTGGATTTGGTTGAGTAAGGAGAGAGAATGGCTGAGAGATGATCTGGTGCCTACGTTTGTAGAATGCTGCATATGTAGGTGCATTTGTTGGTGTGGACGAAGTAAAGGCTATCTCTGTAGATGCAATTACGGGGTAGATTACGGGGTGGATCTACGATAATTAAAACTGGTGGTTTATTAGGGGTAGAGATGCTGCCACCATCTCCACTGCAAACTCCTCCCCCGACTTTGAAAGGATGCCTAGAGCCTCACAAAATGAGTACCTCAAGCCACCTCCTTCCTCACCTTTGCCTTGCCATCGCCGAATACGCCGTCTTCACGCTAGAATTCGAAGATCGAGTCATCGCCACCATTGAGCTTCGATGGTCGATTACTCGAGCCTCGATGAGTCCATGTCTTCATCGACCACCTCTCGATCATCCCCATGCTTCGCCTACCTTATCTGCACCTTGCCCATGCAAGGGAACCGCTGGAGCTCTGATGTCACCGTGAACCTAAAGTCTGCCGCCGCCTTTTCCTCATGGTCGATCACATCCATTCGCCGGTGACCATGCCATTATCACCACCATGTTCAATGTGCTCTGCTAGCCTAGATCCACCCATCGTCCTCACTAGAGAAGCCCTAGATCACCATCGTGCACCTCGCCAGAGACCTTCAGGTCTAGTGCGCTACCGCCGACGTGGCTAGCCACCTCAGCGCACCAATCCAATGTTGTAACAGCCTAGGTTTTTATTTTAAAAAAAATAATAGTAAAAAATATTTTAAAATAAAAACAAGGGTTATTGGGTTTGCCTGAGTTTTTGTTTTTATTTGCCCTGAATTACTGTTTTAAAAAAGGTTGGTTTTGAAAAGAAACTTAAGTAAAAACCCAAAAATATTATTAAATAAAGTTTGTTTTGAATTTTTATAAAAATCCTAATTCAAATTAATTATTTGGATTTATTTGAGCTTATTTGGTTTTCCTAGAGTTTAAAATCTAATTTTAAAATTTAAAAGTATTTTCATTATAGAAATCTAATATCATATTATGTTGGAAATATTTTTACTAAGTCCCAAAAGGTTCTAGGAATTTCCGTGAATTTTTATGGAATTTTTTAAATTTATTTGTATATTTCTGAGCCTTTCTAAATTTCTTTGGCTTTTCTGAAAATCAAAATCAAAAATTAAAATTCTCCTGCCCTCCTCTTCGAGTGACACGTGGCAGGCTTAGATTGTGCCACACCGCCACCCAGCCCAAATCCCCGCTGTTGCCCTCTTCTCTCTCCATCTGGGACCCACCTGTCGGCGCCCTTCTCTTTCTCTCTCTATGCTTGGGCCCCACTTGTCAGGCCTTCCTCCCCCGCTATTCTCTTTGTGCTCTTTATAGTTAGTCTGGTCATTGTTGCGATGCTTGTCATTGATATAAATCGCTTAATCATATTGACAAACTTGTTTTGACATTGCTATGTGATATATGGCTTTATATGATCTAGATAGCTCTACTCAAAAATATGACTTGGTTGTGTTATTAAACCAATGCAACGTGACTTGGATAATCTACAAAGCTTCTAAATTTTTATTATCATTGCTCTTTCTTAGCATTATTCCTTCTTTGAATTTTCTTGATGATTACATTGCCAAAGGGGGAGAGATTTGGTGTGTTTTATGAGAAATTGCCTCTCTTGTGTTGAGGGGGAGAGTTTTTGAAGAGATTTGTCTTGTGGCTTAAAATGCTTTTCGGCTTCAGTTCTTCACTTATATCTGTTTGAAGTTAATTCACCATGCAATCTTATGGTGTTGTCAATGTATTCCTTAAGGGGGAGATTGTTAGACCATGTTGCTAGGTTTAGGATATTTTGGTGATGAATAATTGACAATGGTTAATTTGTGATTATGAATAATTGGTAATTTTGTTTAGCGGTGTTATGCGAGTTGTGTCGTGCGTGTGTGGACTAATGATTGGTCAAGTTGGGATGAACTTGTGCCGGGAAAAATATTCTTTGGTCTTTGCATGTGCAGGTTGAGCATGGAGACGATCATGGTTGGTGACGAGGTGGACCGGGACTAGGATGAGGAGATTCGAGGTTCAGACGGTCAAAGAGGTCACGAGATGGTCGGGCTCATGCTTGGGGCGCATGGAGATCAGAGATGGACGATACGTGTTGGAGCTACGGAGGTGCGGTCCGGAGGCTATGACACGTGGTGGATGATGCGTGGAGAAGATACAGGAGGTGAGGTTCTGGAGGCTTCGACACGTGATGAGTTGGAGAAGTTGGAATTTTGGAAAACCCGTGTTAGGAAGGCTTCGACACGCTGTAATCATTCACTCCGCTCTGATTTCCATCAACGATCCTATATTTATAAATAGTGAAAAATAAGTTAGAACCTAGAAGTTTAAGCTGAAATGAGCGGAGCGTCCAGAGGCTGCTCGGCTTCTTTTCCTCCCCTGTGGCCGACCATACACAAGAGGATGAAGCGCCTCTTCCCTCTGTCTTCACGTGATGCTCCAAGCACCTCCTGGCAGCAGGATCAGAATTTAGGAGGAGCTAATAGGACTTACTGATTAGTTTGCTGAATACCGAGTTATCGGTCTATGATAGACTTGTAGACACGAGAGGAAGAGAGTCTCCGCGCCAAGAGCCAAGATATTGTTGTGGCTTGTAATCACCACTACAAATACAATTTTCTTCATCATGCAAATTTTTTTTAAACCTGACAAGGTCATTCATATGGTTAGCATGGAGCTATAGAGGATAAGAGAGATACACACGGCTGTCCAGCGGTAGAGGGACTGGCGCCCCACCTGACCCACCGTTGGGTCCGCCCCTGCCTCCTGGACCTGCTTCTTGCTCAGCGCCTCTGCTCTTGATGCGTGTTGCCCCTGGTTGCTGCAGACGCGAGACAACGAAACGAAACAACCAAGAGCACAACATATTTCGGTTGTTCTCCAGAGCACCAACCGCTCCCGTTCTTTTTCTCTTAGATTTACAAGCCTACCTCCCAGCTGTTTAGTATACTCTTACAAACCTGAACTAGATACAAACTCAGGCTACTGCTAAAACTTGGCTACTACTTGTATACGACTCGTACATGGCAAGCCAAAAGAAAAAACTAAATGAGATTAAACTCTAACACAGTGAACAATGTAGGGAAGAATAGAACAAAGACAAACTGATAAAACCTTCTCGATTGTTTCCTAAGAAAGAAGGCCAAGGGATGTGATTTCCTGTTCTCGTGATATGAGAATGCTCATTACTTTGCTAAATTGTCTCTTCTGTGAGTGAACGCCAGGGGATCTCATCACTTCAGCGCAAAACCTTTTTTTTGAGAAGACACTTAACCACAGAACCATGAAAAGACATTTTTTGTCTGAGTGAAAATGCCTAGCATTTTTCAGTAGCTATCCTAGTTCTATTTATCAAAAGTTCCACAATATACTACTAACAAGATAAGTGGAAATGCTGTTTAAGATTTCAGATTACCAAGCCCCTCAAACCCCTAACGACAGAAATCAACACCAACCCACAATCATCCTCAAATAACACAAGCAAGCAACTCATGTAACAGGGATGCAAAAATTCGCATTTACGCAGCGATTAGGGGTGAAAAAAAAGCTCGAGGCTCGTGAGCTAGCTCGGCTCGGCTCGGCTCGGCTCGTGGCATAAACGAGCTGAGCCGAGCCAGGGTTTTAGCTCGGTCCGTTAACGAGCCGAGCCGAGCCGGCTCGCAAGCCGCTCGCTAAGCTCGGTAGGCTCGGTCGGCCCAGCTCGGCAGCGTCTCGGCCTATCACGTGTGAACGGCTCAGTGTGGCAGTAGTAGTATGTATGTATGCATGCCAATTTTCGCACATCTTTTGTCACTGGGATGTATTATTAAAGTACATATTACTCTTTTCTCTATTAATTTCACATATGGAAAAAATCATAGAACTTATCATTCAGAAAAACAAATATGAAAAACAAAAAGAAAGGTTAAAGACATTCAAAAGTCAAAACGAGCCTAACGAGCCGAGCTCGAGCTTTTCAGAAAAGTCAATTTGCATATTCCACCAAACGAGCCTAATGAGCCTAACGAGCCGAGCTCGAGCTTTTCAAAAAAGTCAATTTGCATATTCCATCTAACGAGCCAAACGAGCCAAACGAGCCGAGCCGAGCTTCTCTTTTAGCTCGTTAGTTTAACGAGCCGAGCCTCCTCCCTAACGAGCTTTCACGAGCCGAGCTGAGCCGGCTTGATATCCACCCCTAGCAGCGATATCTCTGGCCACAGCGACTCAGCGAGCCACAGCGAACGGCGACGCAAGTGGGGGGAGGCACAGGGGTCGAAGCGAGGCGGCGGCTGGCAAGGTGAGTGGGGGAGGCGGTGGCCCGTAAACCCTAGATGCGCTAGGTGAAGCGGGAGACTGAGGTGTCCGGAAAAAGAGGAGTTGAGACAAAAGTGAGAACCACAGGTGGAGGGTTTTGGAAGAAACACATAAGTAATTAGAGGCTTCTACTCGCACGAAATCAAGCCGTACAAGGTAGATCCAATAGCCCTGATTCGCATTTATATGTTACCATTGAATAACCTATTTGCAATGGATATACTCCCATAGATGACGCAATCAGCCCACATCTAATACTAATGGATATTATCCAATAGTACAAATAGGAAAAACCCGTTAACACCATATAAGACGAGTTTTACTCACACACATACACTCATAAACATTTTTCAAAGCACACGAGCTCTAATATGCTAAGTTCTTAACCTTTAATACAACTTGATCTTTTCACATTCTCCTTGATCTAAACCGGTTTCCCAAACATCGTGATTTTAATCCAAGGTAATTTTCGGTATTTTGGCCATCTTACAAAAATACCCTTCCTTGATTGGTCTTTATCTTTCTTGTAAGCAATCGCCAAGCTTACTATGTGTAGGTGCACCACTGGTTTGGTACATGCTGGGAAGTGTGTCTGGTTCTGGTTCCTCCAAACCACATCTCACTTAGACCGATCAAGCCACATGGTGCAATCTATTGCTCGAATGTTTCTTCAATATTGCTCGCCTTCATTGTGCCATACTTGAGCTTAGCCATCTCACCCTGCATCCTTGATCGTTCTGAGGCTCGGCTCCTCCATTTGCGTAGCCCCAATCTTCACCGTTAATCATAGTTGATTTCAAGCCTCCTTGCACATCCAAAGATCGAGAAATTATTTCTGGCCACAAACTCTTTACAACTTAACCCATGTTGTAGGGGTGGCCAAGCCTCCCGTGACTGGGCCTTGCAACTAGCCTAATATGTAATAGACCCAATAATATAGAGGAATGTACCAATATACCCCTGCTTCCTGTAATTATTAAGGGGTAGGAGGGAAAATTCCCATCCTACCCCACTTATGTATATAAACCCCCGAGAGGGGCATGAGTGGGATCCACTCATTTTTTACCCATCGGCTTCCTCTAGCTACTCTCCACTTTACTGTTTGGCCTATAGCCACAACAACCCACATTAAGCAAAACATACTTCTTGCAACACATATGCACTAAAACAAGTCAAACGAAATCAACCCACGACCAAAATCCTAAAATACATTTTTTAGCCAAAGCTAATTGCCTTGCCAATTAGACCGCTAGCCCCGACCAGTCTGGCTGCTGGTCAGACCACCACCTCTAGCTGATTAGACCTAAGCAAAACTAGAAAAATTGTAAATTTGCAAAATTCTAGTTTCTTTAAAATGGCAATAATTTATCACAACAAAACCCCGATCCTTCTCATATGATCATTCACTTGAATCGTCTTTTCACTGAGAGACAAAGACTTTGGTCTTATTCTTTTTGGTTTTTGGCTTCTGCTTTCGGCTTGTGGCTTCTCTAGAAGTTAAAAAAAACAAACTTCGAAATGGAGTGGTCTTTTAAAGCAGATTTTTCAAATAATTTCCCAAGCTCTAAATCGTATACGTCATTTATGTCGACATTTCTACCGTTTGCTACTACGGTAAAAAGTAGGGCTGTGCATTTTTTAACCGAACCGGAAAAACCGAACCGGAAAAACCGAACCGAACCGGTCAACTCGGTTTGACCGGTTTTTGGTATTCGGTTCGGTTTTCAAATTTTGGGTTTTTTTGGCATTCGGTTTTTTCGGGAAAATCGGTTAAAAACCGAAGAAACCGAGTCTACCGAAAACGGGCACTGAGTGGGCCGTGCAAACGGGCGCTAAGTGGGCCAGCGCGTAGTAATCTATACGAAAATGGGACGCAGAGCCGAACTCGAACGCGGGCGGGCAACAAGCGGCCACGCGCTCTTGCCAACTGAGCTAGGCAACAATGGCAGATGCATTAATGCACCTCCCGGATTTATAAATCTCCAGTCCAAAATAAACTGCAGGGCCGTTGGATAATATCTATACACCAGTCAGCCCAAAATCACTCGACGTCGCTTGGATAGATCAAGAAACCCGTGTATCTGCAGCAACAAATCCCCTGGGAGCACTCATAAATACACGCCATTAGCATCACAACATGCAGGATAGCATTTTATTGCTTCGTAGAGCCACCTGTACTACGGTATACCATTATTGCTTCCAAGTTCTTTGCTAGCGTCTAGTCCATGCGATATTATCATCTACTTGTCTCGCTAGTCGCTATATCGTTTGCAATTCACGTCAATTTTGGTAAATATGGTATTTACCGATACCACGCCGAAATAAATTGGGATTTACCGATACCGAACTGTACTTCTAAAAATACCGTATATTACCGAACTACAAACATCGTATTTACCGTATATACCGTATATACTGAACCGATTAAACCGAAAAACCGATTGCACAGTCCTAGTAAAAAGCACATATACAAGCAATTATAGCCAAAAACATTACGAGAAAAGACAAAGAGTCAACTAAATCAAATATTTGTACGTATCCTGACAAAAGAATATGCATGATAACTCTCGAAATATAGGTACCTTGTACTACAAGTTGGATTAAAATAAGGAAAAATATAAATAAACACATCTTCAGCCTGTTGTCTAATCATATGTGCCCTGAAATCGACACGCACTAAGGATCGCATTATTGAGCTTATGTCAGGCGTGAGCTCACGAACCGCCCGTTCAATGCAGCTCTCTGGCGCCCTATTGGCTATTAATACCACCTCGCTTACTAGATACTAGTACCCACAGCTCACACGTGCTTACTCCTCTGATACTAGCAGTCGCAGATATAAGTCGGCATGGAGAATAAGAGGGTGGCCATCGTCGGCGCCGGCGTGAGCGGCCTGGCGGCGTGCAAGCACCTACTGGAGCGCGGCTGCCGGCCGGTCGTCTTCGAGGCGGACACCATTCTCGGCGGCGTGTGGGCGCGAGCGCCGGGGTGCACCGAGCTGCAGACGGAGCGGCCGATGTACCAGTACTCCGACTTCCCGTGGCCGGAGACCGTCACGGAGGTGTTCCCTGATCACCGCCAGGTGATGGAGTACCTCGACGCGTACGCGCGCCATTTCGGCGTGCTCGAGTGCGTCAGGTTCGGCCACCAGGTGGTCGGGATGGAGTACGTTGGTGTCGGCGAGGAAGCGGTGGCGGCGTGGGAGGAGTGGGCCCGGAGCGGCAAGGCTTTCGGCTCCGGCGAAGGTGAGTGGCGCCTCACGATAGCCGACGCCGACGGCCACGTTGAGGTGAGGATTTGGCTAGAGTTTTGCATATATTGATGAATTTTGGCGGGCTAGTTCGGTGCAGTAAATATTGGTGTAACGCCCTGGGGACGGTAAAGAACCTCGTAACCGTACAAGATGAACAATTACGACGTTTTTGAATATGAGCGATAATCACAATAGCACAACTTTACAATAAAGATTCAACTTTATTACAACATAAGGTTATCACCATTTTACATAGCAGACGTGCAAGTCCACAAACCACAGTACAATACAAAAGGATACAAAATGGCTTGAGTGAGGCTAAGACCTAAGACCAATCCTCTTCAAAGTAGACTGGCTCATTGGGAGCTTCTTCCTCTGCAGGCTCTTCTTGACAGCCTTGACCTTCTATTATTTGTGTTTAGCAAGTAATGAGTACAACCGTACCCAGCAAGTTACAAGGATAAATCCTAATTTATTACTTGCAAGGAATAATCAAGGGTGGAAATATATTGGGTTTATTACATTGAGTGGATACAGTTTTATTTGCAAATCAATAAAATTAAAACATTTGCTCCTTAAGATCAGGGGTTTTTTATCAGATAAAGTTCACCATTAATCAAATTAACATCATTACAAACTCTACTTATGTCTCGTTTTTGGAATCACCCAATTAACACAGCTTCATTAACCGGAAGCACGGCGTATTCGAATACCATTAATTCACTCTTCAAAGTTGCTCAACTTTATCCACACGATTTCTTAACTTCCACGACAGAGTTAAGAAAGCCAGGTCGTTTCACTGCTCAATTCTTTATATAGGCTCTACCCGGTAGCATCACTCATTTATGCACACATTTGACATACACTTTCCTTGCCGTGTGAGTGACCTCTACCGTTGTTAGGTATCCGCAGCATACCTAACCCCTTGGTATCCTACCGTCTCATCCTGTAGAGTTTCAATTGAACCGAGCAGTTACTAAACCAGTGTTGACAAGTCAACTCCTGTGGTCTAAGCGATCACTATGTCTTTTACTTGGCACAAGGTTCTTGTCCTTATATTTTTCACCTAAGGCGCCATCCACAATTTCCACTGTGCTCAATAGCACCATCCACCACCAATCCAAACCAGCCTCCACCCTAGGGTAAAGCGGTGGGTTAAGTCCGTTACCTGGAGTCCCACCAACCTCTCTACCCTAAGTCCAGTCCTAGGGTAAAGCGGTGGGCTAAGTCCATTACACGGAGCCCCACCAACCTCTTTACCCTAGATCCAAATTTTTTCAAATCCTACAGGCCCATGGCCAAAGTCACTTATTAGTACAAATGTTGAATGAGATTGTGTATAAATATTAATACAATATTTTATTTATTACTAAGGTTGTCAAGGTGAATGTGGCCATCAATCAAGGCAGGGTATTTTTCAGTGGTAAGATTTATCTAGGTAGCATACCATTCTAAACATTTTATTTTAAGCAGTTAACATTTCACAATTATCAATAATGAAAATACCTTAATTAAATAATGTAAACTTCATGGGATTCAATATGATCAAAAACTTGCAACTTGCCTTGCTGTTTTGGGATCTTGACAATATCGTATATCTGAGCGACCGGCTCTGGTTCAGGGATTGCAACCTCGGCGATCTCGAAAGCTAGTGTAAACACATAAAATAACAACATAAGTCCAAACTTGATTCTAATCAAGGTAGGAAAAATAATCTAATTAAAAAGGAGTAAACTGCATAAAATCTCAAATAAAAATTTGGAGAGTATTAGGATTTGATTTTTGGTGGAAAGGAGAAATTTGGATTTGTGGAATTTGAATTTATAAAGCTAAATTTTTATGGAAAGGTGAAATTTGAATTTATAAAATTTGAATTTGGAGGAATGGAGATCAAATTTGACTTCAGGGTATTGAACGGGTGAAAATGGTGTATTTTGGAATTTTCTGGATTTTTTTCTAGGATTTTTAATGGATTTTTTGAATTTTTAAAAGGGATGAACAGTGCTGGGCTCGACCTGGTGAACAGTGCGGCCCAGCCCGCTCTTCCCGCGCGGCCGAGCAGGCTGGCGGCCCGGTCATGCGCTCGGCCGAGCAGGCGAACGGCCTGTGGCCCACGCGAGCGCGCGGGCGAAGCCCAGCGCGCGCACACACGTCCGCCCGATGAGCGACACGGGGACGGCGCGAGCGGCGACGATTGAGCGAGCGCTAGCGCTCAGATGGAGCGACCGTGACAACGTCGACGGCTGAGATTTAAACGACGTGGACGTTTCGGATAGATCGGTACCAGCGGCCGAGATGCGACCACGTCGCCTCCGGGAGTCGTCTTCAACCTCCAGACGGCTCTCCCGGCGGGAAAACAGAGTGCCGTCGTCGGCGAAGCGACGACGACAGGGCTTCCCCGGGGAATTGGGTTTTACAAAAATGTGCGGGTGTGGCTAAGGTTTCCATTTTTGAGGCTTTTAGGAGGGTGGGGGCGAACGGAGATGGCCGTCGGCAGCCAGGAAGGCGGCGGCCCTCACAGTGGTGCCATGAGTCCCTAGAGGTTTTCCAGTAAAATTGGAAGCGATTTATCCATCTAGGGGATGTCAGGATTTATCGAAAGCAAAAATTTTACCGGGGGCCGGTAAGATCGAAAGAGCTAGTTGTCGGAATTTTTTGGAACATTTTGGGCTAAAATTTTCAAACAAATTTTGAATTTCGAACTAGTTTTGGCCGATAATCGGTTGAAAATATCAGCCAAAAATTGTGAAATAAATTTCGCCAAAAATTTGTTCTAAATTTGGTGAAATTCATGCAAAATAAAATTTTCAAAGCCGGTTTGTATTTTTACCAGGGGCCGGTAAGACTGATATTTTCAATAATCGGCCGATTATCAGAACCATGTAGACGGCTAATACAAAACATCGTTCGTGATGCTCTATGTATCATAGACGGTTTTATAATAGAAATCGTCTGTGATGGTTCTTTGTATAGCCAAATTTTTTTATGTTTTTTTGGCTAGACTCAGAAAATGCTAGCCATGCCTCCTGAAAACAAGCAAGCAAATTTGAGATAAATGACAAATAAGTGAATTACAATTTAAAATCAATTACAAAAGAATGTTCATGTATTGTCGCCAGAGATACAATTGAATTATAATTGAATGAATTATAGTTGAATCAATTGTTTGAACATGTACTAAGCGATGTCGCTGGATTGAAACTCTCCTTTTGCGTCAATGACCTCCATCATGAAGAAGATGGAGAGCCATCCTCGAATGTACAAGAGTTCATTCAGATCGTATGTACTTGATTTGATTTTTATGCCCTGTCGTCACTAGGAGAAGTAAAATTGTAAGTATATATATTTAAAATTGATAATTAGAAAAATAATTATTGCTTGCGAGATTTGACAAATCTCTAGATCATTCGTCTTAGCACTCATGATTTCATGCGTATGAGTCAAACGTATAATGCATAAATTAAAGGTTACCTTGTAGCTATTAGTGGCAATGCAAAAATATAATTACATATATAGGTATAGTCAGTTCAAAAGGCATTATTCTAAAATGTGATATAGGATTATTGTATTGTAGTGGGTACTGAAAATTATCATGCGTTACACTGTGGCACTCGATTTCTTGTTAGCGATCGATCGGTTCCCTATGTAGGATGAGGTACAAATTGACACACAGGTGCAAATTGACACACACTTCGCTGCTCACGAAGCTCACTTTCTTTTACAAAAAACTGTACGGCCCTTATACAATATTGTAAATTCTATCTTGAGAGTATTTTTGCGCTAAAGGGGTTCGAATCAACAAGAGGAGTTACTAGTTTTGAAATACTGCACGGACAAATACAAGATCGAAAACAATTTTTCTCCCTTCTCCAGATACACAAGGCAGACTTTGTGGTTCTTTGCATTGGGAGGTTCAGTGGTGTGCCCAACATACCCACATTCCCTCCAGGCGAAGGTCCAGAAGCATTTGAGGGGCAGGTGATCCACTCCATGGAGTACTCCAAAATGGGCAGCGAGAAAGCTAAGGAGATGATCAGGGGCAAGCGTGTGACTGTCGTTGGCTACCTAAAATCAGCACTTGACATTGCTGCTGAATGCGCAGAAGTAAATGGTAAAATATACAGGCCATTTCATTTCCTTCAGTTAAAATTTTATTTCATTTTTCTCTTGTGCAAAGGCAAAGATGTCGCATGTTTGACCGTGTACACTAATACAATTACCATTTTGGTCTCATTCGAAGACTTCATTGTCTGCATTTCTACAATTGTCTACATGAAAACTTGGAGAATATTCCTTTTTAACTAATTCTTGTAGGTACTGAGCATCCATGTACAATGGTAGTCCGAACAAAGCATTGGATCATACCGGACTACTTCGCTTGGGGTGTCCACATATCAAAACTGTATCTAAATCGCTTCTCTGAGCTCCTTATTCACAAGCCTGGTGAAGGCTTCCTCCTCAGCCTCTTGGCCACCATCTTGACTCCATTGGTAATGCAACACAACATGCTACTTTTATTAGAATTAATTTATACGCTTTTGTTGCAAACTAAATCCATGCATGTTTTCTTGTTTGTATACGAGTAGAGGTGGCTATTTTCAAAGTTTGCTGAGAGCTACTACTCCATTCCAATGAAGAAGCATGATATGGTGCCTGACCATAGCCTGTTTGAGGCATTAGTGACATGCTTGATTGCCATTACACCGAAGGATCACTACAAGAGACTGGATGAAGGCAGCATTGTTCTGAAGAAATCAAAGACATTTAGCTTTTGCAAGGAAGGTGTGCTTGTCGAAGGTGAATCATCACCGATAAGGAGCGATATAGTGATCTTTGGAACTGGATTCAAGGGGGATCAGAAGATCAAGGACATGTTCACATCAGAGTACTTTCAGAGTATTGCAGTTGGGTCTACATCCACAACTGTACCTCTCTATAGGTCAGTTCGCTAGACATGATTTCTATATATTGCGAATTTTCGATTCGAACAGTTTGTTAATATCTTCCATATATTTTCAGGGAGTGCTTACATCCTAAGATTCCACAGCTCGCGATCATCGGTTATTCAGAGAGCCTGGCAAATCTGTACACATCAGAACTTCGGGCCAAGTGGCTGGCGCATTTCATGGATGGTGGCTTCAGATTACCAAGTGTTGGAGCAATGCAGAAGGATGTCCTTGAATGGGAGAAGTTCATGAAGCGCTATTCTCGTGGCTACTTCCGTAGGTCCAGCATTGGTATCCTTCATAACTGGTACAATGATCAACTATGCCGGGACATGGGATGCAACCAGAGAAGGAAAAAGGGTTTTTTCGCGGATTTATTCCAGGTTTATGGTCCTGGTGATTATGTTAACCTTCACCCCAAGAAAGAGTAGATCTTGGGCTTGAATTCTTGTGGAAGTTACGTACCCCTCTTTGCCTGTTCAGAGTCTTACACGGTTTCTTGTCATACTACTGGTTTGCATATATATTACGCCTTCCGTAAAAAGTGGTGTACTAATATTGTCAGTTGTGAGGTACAGTTGTGCGATATGGATGCTCATCTTAAAGCATGTCTTAGTAAAGCGTACAATTCAAAATAAATTTACTTTTTGTTATATCAGCTGTTTAATTTTTGTAACACCTGGGCTTAACCAAAGTTTAAGATGTCATCAGCACCACTACCACTAACAATTCAAACCAATAAGCAGGTATTAATGTCATCTAGATATCAAGAACAACATTTCACATGAAACTAAGTAAAAATTTCAGCAACATGATAATCATAAATTAAGCTTAATATGAACCAAACAATTACCAGAAACATTACAAATAAGACTGAATTAACTAACGCATCATCTAGTAATATTACGATCTATAAGAAGTTAAGGGAATACATAAATCAGTCAATTATTCCTGTTGTAGGGGTGGCCCCCACCTAAGCCAACCGGCCTGTTAGAGGCCCAAATGAGACATGTGTAATGACATAAATGCCCCTGAAAGGGATGCTTTAGTGTAAGGGTATAATTGTAAAAGCACTCCTCATGTGGACATATATATATATATATATATATATATATATATATATATATATATATATATATATATATATATATATATATATATACAGCACAGGCCACAGGGGAAACCCTAAGCATTGCTCACCTAACTCTCCACTACCATCTCTCTCTCTTTGGTCCGTAACCACAACAGATGGCGCCGTCCGTGGGGAGGACAAGAGCAAGCCTTGAGATCCGAAGAAGGATGGCACCGAAAAAAGCTTCATCGTCGGCGGCGAAGAAGGCGGGCGTGACGAGGTCCCGCGTCGACACTAGGACCTCGCCATCGGCAATCGCAGGCGCGGATGGCGATGCGGGCATTGCGAGCGTCGGCGCTCACGGCGCGACGATCGACCCCGCCACCACCGCCACGACGATCGGCCCCGCCACCACTGCCACGGCGACTGACCCCGCCACCACCGCCACGATGGTAGACGCTGCTCCGGGCATGGCAGGTAGTCCCGCCGTGATGGCGAGTGACCCCGGCGGCAATGCAAGCCACGTCGTCGACTCCGGAGTCTATCGCACCAGCGCCGGAGACAACCAAGGAGCGCAAGCCGTGGTCGCCGCCGCCCCAGCCGTGCAACCGGGCGCACCGACTACCTCGGCCGCACCGACGGTGGAAAACGCCCTGCTGGCGGCCCTCAACGCGTTCCACCGGGAGCTAGCGGATCTCCGCGGGGTTATGCGGGATATGAAAGAGGCTCGGAGCCGGCAGACCCCACCGACGGTTGCGCCGAAGCCCACTCTGGAGCGAGTGGGTAGCCACGATGCTCCCATCTCTAGCCGTGTGCCACTGTGACGTGTCGACCCGGACCCGGAGTCCCCACTATCTGCGGGCCTGCAGCAGGCTGCGTGGCCGGAGGACTTCAAGTTTCCCAGCGTCATCAAGTTGTACAAAGGCGACACGGACCCTCGGGAGTTCGTGCGCGTCTACGAGACTGCCATCGAAGCCGCCGGCGGAGATGACACTACGAAGGCGAAGGGACTCCCCCTCGCGCTACAAGGAGTGGCGCTCTCTTGGTTTTTTACCATGGAGCCCAACTCCATCTACGCGTGGGAGCAGATCCGCGATCGTCTCTACAACAGCTTTCAAGGGAACTACGTCGAGTGGGTCGGCGCAGATCAGCTCTTCGCAGTCAAGCAGAAACCCTCGGAGAGGCTCCGGGACTACTTCAAACGTTTTGCGAAGGTATGCTGCCAGGTCAAGGGTGTCAACGAGACTACGATTATCAATGCAGCGATACAAGGCCTTTGCCCGGGGCCGCTGGCCGAGTACAACGCTCGCAAGCCAATCAACACAGTGGCGAAGCTCTCCGACAAGATGGAAGAGTACGCGCGGGCGGAGGAGGATGCACGAAGGCGCGAGCAGGGCGACTCCGACCCTATCCAAGGGGAGGGGTCATCTCAAAAACTAAACGCGGGGAGCGACTCCCCGAAGCGAGGACGCAAACAAGAGTCCACGGGAGGCCCTCCGAAAAACAGTGACGTCGAGGGGCAAGACAACTCATCAAGGGGCAGGCACAAGCCTCGGCGCAAGCAGCGCAGGTCCCAAAAGGCCCACCATGTTCTTGGAGTTGAAGACGCCCTCCGAGAACCTACCCCCACCTCGCGCGACGAGGGTTGGGGAGGGGAACGTGGAGAGGGCAGCGACGAGAGGCCGCACGTGGAGCAGGAAATTTTGGACTATGGTAGGTGGTGCGAGGTGCACGGCTACGACGACCACACCACGCGGGCGTGCATCGCAGTCATCGAGCTGCGACGGGCAACGACCAGAACCTGGGCTGTGGCAGCGCGGCCCCTCGCCGTAGCCTATGTGCCGCAGCCGCAGGGAAGCCCCCCGCAAGCCATGGTCACCGAGGGGGCCCAGCGCCACATCATTAGCGTCATCACCGGAGGCTCCCTACCGGAGACCACCTTGGCACAACCACCTCCAGGGATGCCGCACTGCGATATCACCTTCACGGTGACCAACGCCAAAGCGTGGAGTTCCCCCACCAGGATCCCTTGGTCATTCAGGCCGACATCGCAGCCTGTGAAGTCAGGCGCATCCTCATCGATGGGGGAAGCTCCGCAAACATTTTGTTCGCGGAGACCTTCGACCGCATGGGGATCCCCTGGGGTCACCTGGGGCCGTCGGGAGCCCCGCTCCAAGGCTTTGGAGGTCAGCTGTTGAAGGCCCTGGGTCAGGCACGTCTCCAAGTTACCTTGGGCTAGGCAAATAATGCCAGGAGCAAGGACATTTTCTTCGACGTCATAGACATCCCGCACCCGTACAACGTCATACTGTGCCGACCCGCCATCAACTCTTTCGGGACGGTCCCGCATCACACCTTCTTGTGCATAAAGCTCCTAGGCCCGAGGGGTGTTATCACCGTCTTTGGCGACCAAGACCTCGCCAGGCGAGTAGAGGCTGGCACCAAGAGTCCGCATTGCAACGTGCATGTCCTCACCGACAAACTCAAGACAGACACGCCGTCCGCTCCAGGGTGGACGCCTAAGCCTCAGCCAGAGGGCGGAGTCAAAAAAGTGTCCCTTCAAGTGGAGGGGCAATTTGTGTCCATTGGTGAAGGCCTCCCTCTAGAGGTGGAGCAGGATCTGCTCCGGGTGCTCCGGAGCAACGCCGACGTCTTCGCATGTCGTCGGAGGACATCAAGGGTGTGGACCACGCCCTCATCGAGCACAACCTGGCGGTCCGCCCCGACGTCAAGCCGGTCAAGCAAAAGCTTCGCCGCATGTCCATGGACCGGCAGCAAACGGCCAAGGTCGAAGTAGCGAAGCTTCTCCGGGCCAGGGTTATTCGCGAAGTCCAGCACCCGGATTGGCTCCCGGTGCTGGTCAAAAAGGCTGGCGGTGCCTGGCGCATGTGCATTGACTTCACTGCCCTTAACAAGGCGTGCCCGAAGGATGATTACCCTTTGTCGCGCATAGACCAGCTGGTCGATGCCACCGCAGGGTGCGAACTCATGAGCTTCTTGGATGCATGCCTATTCTAGCTACCACTAGGTCTACATGGCCAAGGACGATGAGGACAAGACCAGCTTCATTATGCCAATTGGGACTTTCTGCTTCATCAGGATGCCCTTCGGATTGAAGAACGCGGGCACAACATTCACCCGCCTCGTCATGTTGGCTTTGGCCACTCAGCTTGGGAGGAATGTGGTGGCTTACGTCGATGACGTGGTAGTAAAAACCAGACAGCTCGCCTCACATG
Source organism: Dendrocalamus latiflorus (assembly GCA_017311315.1). Lineage (NCBI taxonomy): Eukaryota > Viridiplantae > Streptophyta > Magnoliopsida > Poales > Poaceae > Dendrocalamus > Dendrocalamus latiflorus. The sequence continues at coordinate 145,840 of CM029628.1, read as the reverse complement.
GTCAGGATCTCCAGGAGACCTTCGACAACCTCAGAAAGGCGGGCATCAAGCTCAACCCGGATAAGTGTGTCTTCGGCGTGCAAGCGGGCAAGCTCCTAGGCTTCCTCATGTCCGGACGGGGCATCCAGGCAAACCCCGACAAAGTCGACGCCATCCTGGGTATGGAGCCGCCCAAGACGACAAGAGAGGTCCAGAGGCTTGCTGGCTGTATGGCTGCCTTGAGCCATTTCCTGTCTAGGACAGCAAAGCGGGGCTTGCCATTTTTCAAGACCCTCCGCGGGTGCGATGGGTTTAGTTGGGATGACGATTGTGCAAAGGCCTTGACGATCTCAAGAGACATCTGGCGAGCCTCCCCACTCTGGTCACCCCAGTCCCAGAGGCCCCCCTTCTGCTCTACCTCGTCGCTTCAGCGACAGCGGTAAGCACCGTCCTTGTCCTCGAAGAGGGCGCACTACAACGCCCCATTTACTTCGTCTCTGAAGCCCTCCAGGGCGCCAAGACAAGGTACACAGAGCTCGAGAAGCTTGCTTACGCGCTGGTCATGGCCTCGAGAGAGCTCCGACATTACTTCCTAGCCCACCCGATCCTAGTGCCTTCCTCGTTCCCCCTGGCAGAGATGTTGCACAATAAGGAGTCCACAGGGCGCATCGGCAAGTGGGTAGCCGAGCTCGCCCCGTTCTCCTTAACATACGCCTTGCGAACAGCGATCAAGTCCCAAGTTCTTGCGGACTTCCTCGCGGAGTGGACTCCGCCGGCTCAACCCGTCCAGCAGCCAAAGGACCCGGTGTGGATGCTCAACACCGACGGAGCCTACGGCATGGCAGGCGCGGGCATAGGTGCAGTGATCACCACACCCGAGGGGCAGCGCCTGTTGTACTCAGCGCGCCTTGCATTTCCTGCCACCAACAACATGGCCGAGTACGAGGCGCTGCTCTTCGGCCTTGCAAAGCTCAAGGCACTTGGCGTGCGCCGAGTGCTTGTTCGCACGGACCCACGACTGGTGGCGGGCCATGTGGACAAGTCCTACCAAGCCAAGGACCCTGAGCTGGCTAAGTACCTGGTAGCCGTAAGAGCGAAGGAAAGGCACTTCTTGGGTGTCACGGTCAAGGCCATCCCTCGCGCGGACAATGAGCAAGCCGACGCCCTCGCAAAGGCTGCCAGCCAGCAGCTGCTACCCCCAGACAAGGCATTCTATGAAGTTCTATCGGCGGCAACCATCGTGCAAGATAACCGGGATGCGGCCCTCGTCCACTAGATTACCCAGCAGGGTGACTGGCGGGAGCCTATCTTCGGTTTCCTGCAAGGCATTGCGGAGCCAGACGACCCCGCCGAGCTCCGACGCTTGCAGTATCGCACCAGGTCCTTCCAAGTGTTCGAGGGGACACTCTACAAAAAAGGAGTCTGTGCGCTGCTTCTGCAGTGCCTCTCGCGTGAAGAAGGCAAGCAGCTTCTTGCGGAAATCCATGCAGGACTCTACGGTTCGCACCTTGCGCCGAGGTTGCTAGTCGGCAAGGCGTTCAAGCAAGGCTTTTACTGGCCAACTGCCGTTGCCGACGCCCAAGATCTCGTGCGCCGGTGTCAAGGGTGCCAATGGATGGGACGCATCATTCGCAAGCCTCTGACGAGCCTCAACCCTATTTCCTTGGTGTGGCCACTGGCACGCTGGGGCATCGACGTGGTGGGTCCGCTCCCCGAGCCCCAGGCGACCTGCGATTCGCAGTAGTTGCGCTGGAGTACTTTTCGGCGTGCCCAGGGAGCTCACCGTCGACAACGGCCTGCAGTTCGACGCTGCCCCGTTCAAAGAGTTCTGCGGCAGCATGGGCATCACACTTCGATTCACCTCAGTCGGGCATCCGCAGTCTAACGGCGCAGTCGAGCGGGCGAATGGTGCCATCTCCGTCGCGATTAAGAAGCGTTTAGTCGGGTTGCCAAAGGGCAAGTGGCCGAGCGAGCTTCACAGCGTCCTCTGGTCCCTCCGCACAATGGTGACACGCCCGACGGGGTTCACGTCATTCAAACTCCTCTTTGGCGATGAGGCGGTAACGCCCGAGGAAATCAAGGTCGGCTCAAGAAGGGTCCTCGTCCAGGCGCCGGAGGAGGAGCGTCGCGTATCCCTAGACCTCCTTGACGGGGAGCGAGCAAGTGCGACCCAGCATGTCATAAAATACGCACGACAGATGGTGCGCACTTGGAGTCATTCCATATATCCGCGAGAGTTCCAGCCTGGGGATCTCGTCCTCAAAATGGCACTTCACGCGGAGATGGTTGGCAAGCTTGAGTCTAAATGGGAAGGCCCATACATCGTCGTGGAAGCCTTGCAGAAGGGAGCGTACTGCCTCGCCATGCTCGAAGGGCAGACTCTTCGCCACACATGGAATGCGGACAGGTTGCGGCGGTACTATGCCTAGGGCAATAAGGAATCATGTAACAGCATCGGTACCTTGCTCGTTGTAAGATGCTCGCCCGCGCAAACAGGAAATTAATAAAGCCGATCTGTCTTCATCGCGCACTCTACGGAGTATAAATAAGACGTACTGTCGAGGTCCGCCTCCGCACGCACCCTCACCGCGCGCAACGCGCGGGGGCTTGCCCCCGCGCGCAGTCCACGGACTCTAAATAAGACGTAGCATCAAGGTCCGCCTCCGCACGTATTCTACGGAGTATAAATAAGACGTAGCGTCGAGGTCCGCCTCCGCACGCACCCTCACCGCCCGCAACGCCCCCGCGCGTAGTCCACGGACTCTAAATAAGACGTAGCGTCGAGGTCCGCCTCCGCACGCACTCTACGGAGTATAAATAAGACGTAGCGTCGAGGTCCGCCTCCGCACGTACTCTACGGACTCTAAATAAGACGTAGCATCGAGGTCCGCCTCCGCACGCATTCTACAGAGTATAAATAAGACGTAGCGTCGAGGTCCGCCTCCGCACGCACCCTCACCGCCCGCAACGCGCGGGGGCTTACCCCCACGCGCAGTCCACGGACTCTAAATAAGATGTAGCGTCGAGGTCCTCCTCCGCATGCACTCTACGAAGTATAAAAAGACGTAGCGGGGGGACGCCCCCGCGCGCACTCTACGGGGTATAAATAAGACGCGGATGTTGTCCCTGCGCACTCTACTGAGTATAAACAAGACGCGGAGTTCCCGCGCACGTGCGGGCATTGTCCCCGTGCGTACTCGCCGAAGTATAAACAAGACGTGGTTGATATTCCCACGCACCCCAAATATTGACAAGATGCATTAGAAGCTTGTCTTGCCTTCGCAGCGCACTACACCTCGCTCGCGCTGAGTACGACTAGGCGCCAGCTCTACTGTCACCCATTCGAAGGGTAGGGGACGGAGCGCTCGCGCGTCTACCTCGACTAGGCGCCAGCTCCGCTGCCACCCTTTCGAACGGTAGGGGACAGAGCGCTCACGCATCTACGTCGACTAGGCGCCAGCTCTACTGCCACCCTTTCGAAGGGTAGGGGACAGAGCGTTCGCGCGTCTACCTTGACTAGGCGCCAGCTCCGCTGTCACCCTTTCGAAGGGTAGGGGACGGAGCGCTCGCGCGTCTACCTCGACTAGGCGCCAGCTCCGCTGCCACCCTTTGGAAGGGTAGGGGACGGAGCGCTCGCGCGTCTACCTCGACTAGGCGCCAGCTCCGCTGCCACCCTTTCGAAGGGTAGGGAACGGAGCGCTCGCGCGTTTACCTCGACTAGGCGCCAGGTCCGCTGCCACCCTTTCGAAGGGTAGGGGACGGAGCGCTCACGCGTCTACGTCGACTAGGCGCCAGCTCCGCTGTCACCCTTTCGAAGGGTAGGGGACGGAGCGCTCGCGCGTCTACCTCGACTAGGCGCCAGCTCCACTGCCATCCTTTTGAAGGGTGGGGGACGGAGCGTTCGTGTGTCTATTTTGGCTACTACCATTGGCGCGCGGGGTGAAATTGAGCGAGAGGGCCCGAACTTTACATGGCACACCCAACAACAAAAGAACCCTGCACAAGTATTACTCCGTTCATATAAAGAGGGAATTACAGCGCAATTGTACAAGTAAACGGGCTGGCACACCGCACAACCAAACCCACCCAACCGCCTTTGTTGCGCTGAGGAACTTCCTCGAGCCACCGGAGGAAGTCCCCCTCCCTATGCAGCGTCCGCTGCAGAGCGACCTTGGCCGCATTTTCCCCGAGATCCGCTGGTGGAAATTCCGGAGGCCGGGCTGGATAAAGTGGATGGCGTCGGACATCATCTCGGGCTGCGCAGGAAGATCCAGCTCAGGATTCGCCAATTCGTTGACTTGCCTACACCCGTGAGTGTGGAGCATGGAGAGGGCGAGGCAGGCACTCATAAAACGACAGTGCTCGTCGAAGGATTTGGCGCTACGAAGGGCGACGCTCGATCCCTCCTCGATTAGCCCGAGCGTCAGCGTCAGATCTTTCGGGCCATGCGTAGCGTCAGGCACGTCAATGGAAAGGTCCCGGAGGGCCCGCTCCAAAGATTCCATCGCCCTCCACGCTGACGTAGACGCCTCGTCGAAGGCGCGGTTCCTCTCCGCAAGGGGCGCAGCGAGCTGGGGCTTCTCCTCCAGCGCGGAGATCTGCTGAAGAAAGGCGGCGCGCTCCTCCGCCGCGGCGCGTCGCACTTCCTTCGTCTCACGTCGCGCCGCCGCCACGGCGTCCTCCGCATGGGAAGCCACCATCGCTTTTTCAGCTGCCAGCGCGTAGAGCTGCTCGTCCTTGGCGACGTGAGCTTCGTCCGCAGCACGAAGTTCGGCCTCCATCGCCCTTCGCTCGTGGACTCGAGCCTCGTCCAGGGCCTGGCTGATAACAAGGGTCTAGAAGAGACTACATGAGTTAGAAATCCACTAGGCACTTGCGGAGGCCGCAAACTTAGCCGCTTACCCTCATCTCCGATGCACGCAGCGCGAGCGCCAGGAGATCTCCCCCGCACGTCGATAGCACCTGTCGAGCCAGGCTACCGTTGACGCGCTCCGCGGTATCGCTGAAAACGCGAAGCATCTCCGATCGCGGGATGAAATCGGAGACTATGGGCCTCAGCCCCTCGGTGTCGGCAGCTTCGGTAACAACAGACGCCCGCGCCGCGCCCTATGTAACAAGGTCGGGGACTTCACGCACACCCCCGTTGCTCGATCCTTCACCACGTCCGGGAGACCTCGTCTCGCCTGATGTCGACAACGGAATGAGCGAGCAAATCGGAGAAAGTTTCGCGAAGTCGCGGGAAGAAAAGGAATTGCGCCTACCTTCCACACCCTCCGCCGCGGCGCGGGGAGCTGGCCGTTTAGCTTCCACCAAGGGCGGGGGAGCTTCACTGGCCCGAGGAGTCATCCCTCCTTCAGCTTTGATAGCTTCCCCGCCGGGTGCTAGGATCCCGAGGACGGGGCCCGCCATGTTGAATCGCCCCCTCGAAGGCAGAGGTGACTGTACCCGAGGGTGCTTCGCCCTCGGAGATGCGGGCGATGCTTCCCCAGCCGTCCCGGCAGCCGCAGTGCCTGGCACCCCCGGTAGACCCTCGGTAGCTGCGGCGGGTGGCGAGCCTTCAGGGGCGATGGCACCAGAGCCCGTCACCTCGCCACCGTCTAAGGCCCCCTCATCAGGAGCAGCGCACTCCCCCGAACCAGCAGGTCCGGACCCAGCGCCGGTCGTGCCCCCCATCTCGATAGTGCCGGCTGGCGATATGGCCGACGGGCTGGAGACGACGGTATCAGATCGGGCCCTACGCCGAGATGTTGATGCCCCTGCTCGACCATCGCCATCGTGGCGGCTTGGGGTCTCAGCCTGCACTGGACAATCGGGTATCGGAATCCCTAGGACCTCGCACACCCGGTTTACCCGCCCATGCTTCGCCGAGGCAGTCGCGGCCTTGCGTAGCTTGTGCTCCCTGGAGGTATATGGCCCAAGGAGCGCAACGACGGCGCGCTCTGCATCCTCCAGTCGGGGCACTGCACAGAGTGGAACTTTGATCATAAAGGATCAAAGGGCTATGCGAGCAAGCGAGCAGCCAAGGCCGAGGAACTTGCAGGGAGTGGAGGGCTTTACGGGGCGAGATACCGTCGGATGGATGCCGTCCTTCCGAGTGCCGCCCTGCCACTCATACTGCCACAGGCCGGAGTGGCGCCACCCCATACATGGTATACTCTTCAGCGAGGTCGCACATGCTGAACTGGCGGGCGACACCAGCAAGCCTCCGTGCCTTCTGCGCGTCCTCGACCATCGGCTTCACGTTGGGCGAGCTGTTGAATGATATCGGCTGGCCCCGGCACAAGATACCGCTCGTGCTCGTCACGTGGTAGTAAAACCACCGCCGCATCCAGCCGGATTCCCACTTCCCCCGCGTAGCCAATGCAGGGAACAGCTTCGTGCACTACTTCCTCAACACAAAGCTGACGCTGCCGAAGTTCGACACCGCTCCCCCTTCAAGTTTCTTCAGTTGGCAGCGCATCATGCAGAATGGCGAACAGGCTCGCACTGGGACAGCGAACTTCTGTTCGCGCTGCCCAAGCGAAAGCAGCCAGCCGGACTATTGCGTTGGGGGTCAACTGCGCTAACTCCAACCCGTAAGCCCGCAGGACCTTGCCCACAAAGACTGTCGAAGGCATTCGAAGCCCGGCATCGAAGAACGCGATGAAGACAATCGCCTCTGTCTCCGCCGGGTTCGGCTCCGTCTCCTCGGAACGGGGCAGGCGCCCCCCGCCGCGCTCTTGAATTTTCCCCTCCCGGACGAGTCGCTGGAGCATCTCCTCGGTTATGCGACTCCGCCCTAGCACGCGGGAGCAGCGGCCCCCCAGAGTACTCCATAGCGTCCCACCGCTTATCGACGTGGGTGGGTCCTCGCAGCACCAAAGCATACTCCACCGGAGGAGGCGACAGCCCGCGTTGGCTGGATGAAGCGCTGCCACTAAGCCGGCGAGCGGGATTGTCGTGGCAAGCCATCCCTCTCCAAAGCAGAAGGGGCGAACGGCCGCGGTCGTGCGACTAAGGGCAGCCCACGACGAGCCAACCGCGGGTCGCCGCATGTACACTGCCAGCGGGACAGCGTGTACGACTGCAACAGACTGCCCTGAGCAGACCAGCGGTCGGCACGCTTTCAGGCGCCATTAAAGCACACTACAAGACCACGCGGAGCTCTCGCCCGACTCAACCGCGGGGTCGATTTCTACTTTATCCGCCGGAGCCCCAACCACCCTGTACCCAGGAGAACCTGCGGCGCGGGGTCTGTCCCCCTATCTCGACTTCGCCCTTCGAAGCAACTTGCAGCCGAAGACGACCCGAACGACCAGGTCGCGACCACACCCCAGATTTCGACGGAGGGACCGCCGAAGGTGCTCAACCCCGACCAGCTCCCGCCTCATTCGAGCAGCTTCACTGGCACCTTCCGCCCTATCAGCGCCATCGACTCCGTGTGGAGTCCCCTACACTCAGCTACTAACACCCAGTGTGAAGGCCTGCCTCAACAGGCGCTTCGACCAGTTCGCGACAGGAGCATGACCTCGCGGCAACCTCGACTTTGGCGAGGGTTGTGCTAAATAACAAGGCTCCACCAAGCAGTACGGGAGTTCACAGGCCGTAGGGACGGAGGGGGCCAAATGGCTCGACAGCATGGTTTCAGCCCGTGAAGCCCTTCACCATGAGAGGCTCCTGTTGTAGGGGTGGCCCCCACCTAAGCCCAACCGGCCTATTAGAGGCCCAAATGGGACATGTGTAATGACATAAATGCCCCTGGAAGGGATGCTTCAGTGTAAGGGTATAATTGTAAAAGCACTCATGTGGACATATATATATATACTGCACATGCCACAGGGGAAACCCTAAGCATTGCTCACCTAACTCTCCACTACCATCTCTATCTCTGTTTGGTCCGTAACCACAACAATTACAACGAATGAAACTAAAATATCGTAGGATCGAGTATGGCGACTAGAGGGGGGGGGGGTGAATAGGAGCCCAAATTCAATGTAAGGCTTTTCAAAATCTTTTCCTTTGAGCGAAAACAAAACTCTCCACTCTAGTAGTAATGGAAGCTATGAAGATCAAAGACAGGTAATCACAAGAAAAGATCTTATCAAAACCGAGCAAAACGCGATTTGAAAACTCTCGACAATTTGACCTCTACATACATGGCGGTACAGCCACCAATGAGGGGGCATGACCTCTAAAAGATTGGCAGTCTGACCACCATGGTGGTCGCCGTTTGACCTCCATTAAAGGGCGGTCTGTGATAAGAACATGTACCCTATGGATACAACCATATTTGCTATACTTGTTGTTTCAATTACAAGAGCTCCTACACATCACTTAAATTATGAGGTGAGCTCGTTTCAAAGAGATTTTACTTTATTTGATAAAGAACTTATGATATTACATAATGAGAGTTTGTTGCGTTTGTTATCATGTACCAAGATTTATGATCAAGATCATGCAATACGTGATGCTACACCTATGTTAAAACCGAGGATGGCTTTCTGTCAAGAAGGGGAGGATGATGTGACCACGCCACCAACACATACGACCATAGCGGTCAATATCAAGATTGAACTAAAGGTGAATTCGTTTCTTCAACTTCAACACATTTTAAATGAGAATATGATGCTACCTAATGATGAAAATATATATATTTGTAGCACCACATCACTTTGGAACCAATTGAAGCAAGGGTTCAAGTTGGACAGGTCTTGTAATCCAATTCGGCCTCCAGATCAATTCGGATTCAGCTTGACAGGCCAATTTCAAACGGCCATAACTTTTGATCCAGAAGGCTTCTCAGGGCCCGTGAGTACTCGTTGGAAAGCTCTTGGAGTCTACTTTCAGATGGATCTGGTCCCACCTCCAAACTCCATCCGAGCAGATCAGAAACTGCGAAACAAGTTACGTCACTTTTCCAGTCCGAGTCAAAGTGGGCCGAGGGCCTTGTAACTTGGGTTATTTGGGCTGGTACTGTTCACGTGAACAGTAGCATGGACGCATGAACAGTAACTATGAATAGTACCATATCCCTTGTCATTAGATAAGTGCGGCTTTCCCCTCCCCTATTTAAGGAGGCTGCACCCCTTTAGTTTTCCTGGGGTTTTGCTTAGATTAATCTGTCTTTGAACAGTTTCACCGTTCATCGGTTTGTGAGACCCCAACTTGTGAACTTAATATTTATTCGCAATTTCAGATTGCATCTTGTACTCTCTTGCTTGTGTTCTCGATTCGCTTGCAGGAGATAGCCTTCTTGGCGAGGTCAATCGTGTTCGGCACGGTTGATAACCAACGGAGTAGTGGTGTAGTGATTGCGAGGGGATCGATCTGTTTTAGTCGGAGCCTTTGGATCATCAACGTCGAGATCTCCACAATCGACTTATCAGTACCTCTCGGAAGATCGGGCCATCGTCACATCAGTTGGTATCAGAGCAACGGTTGCCCGTGAGGTAATTCTTGTATCCCTAGTTAGTAGATTGGTTTTTATTTCCTATAGTCCACAAAAAAAATTGCCCCACAAAAAGAGTTAATTTCCGCTGTCCAAACCCCGTTGTGCCTTTCAATCTGTTAGTTTTGGTTTGCTAAATTGAATTTGTGTCCATATTAGCATTGTCTAGTTGCTGGTCATATCTTTGTTCCATTAAAAATCCAAACAAAAGAAAAATTCCCCACCCCAAACCCTAATTTCCAATTTCGGCTGATTTTTCCTTTCTCTGCAGCCACCACCAAAAACGCCATATCTTTTGATTCCGAGATTATTTTTGAGTGAGACCACCGCCATTAGATTCAAAAATTCCTTATCCATCTGTCTGTAAAATTTCACGTCATTCCAGCAAGGCAGTTAAGAAATATATGCGGTGAAAGTTGACCCAGTTATCTGTTTTGAATCTGCAACAGTCAGAAGTTGTGATTTTTGTGCGAATTTCTGCGTCGGGTTTTGGAAGTTGACCCCAAAAGAAAATCTGTATAAAAAGCCATCAGAAAATAGAGAAAAAAAGAATCAGTTAAAAAGAGGCATCTGACAAAAAGTTACGGCCAAAATACCGACATACTGTCCAGTGGACAGAAATATTCAGTTTTCAGTTTTGGGTCAATCATTGTGTTCTTCAATTCCAGATTGCATTGGATTGAATTATCTTGTATTTACGACTCATACACTTGCCATACACTTGTTTTTAGCCTTCTTCCATTCTTGGTTGATCAGCAACATAGGCTAAGTGCTAGACACGGACTATAATTCAATTCTATGCAATTCTGAAATTAACTGATTGTTCTCCATTGCTACCATATTGTGCCTTCCAAGCTACACCTACTCTTGATCAGAACAGGTCCCCTCTTGCAATCGTACCCACGCTCGACACGGTATCACGAACCAGCCACCGGTTGTACCACCTGCTGCATTGGTAAGAGCACTTGTAAGAGTGTAGTAAGATGCTTGAGAATGTGTGATTCCACCTTCCACCACCTAGTAGTTGATAGGGATAATACCTTTGTGTTGTCTTTTGTTTTCTACTAACCATGACAGGTGAGTCGTCTGATGATTAAGAGTGTGTTTTAAAGGGAGAGCTCATGACGCTCTTCGATGAACAACGCACTACCATTATTGAGGACTTCGACAGGAAGTTTCAAGCTACGACAGATACATTGCAACGCGCCATCAATGAGAGTATTGCACGCCTTGAAAGAATGCTGAATCGGCCACCAAACATTGGACGCGAGTATGATCACGATGCGGGCCAAGATCGTAAGGAGGGAGATGATAATGAGAGACAAAACCGCGACGCCAGTGCTTCATTTGCTGCCCAAGATGCACGCCCACGACACCACCTACATCAAAACCGTCACGGTATGGGAGGTAATAATTTTCAGCACCACAATGATCGTTCTAATCATGACCCATTTGCTAAAGTCAAGTTTACCATTCTATCTTTTTCTGGTCTTTATGATGCTGAAATATATCTTGATTGGGAGATGACGGTAGAGCAGAAGTTTAATTCTCACTTGGTTCCTGAGCAACATAGAGTTAGACAAGCTACTAGTGAGTTTAAGGACTTTGCTATTATCTGGTGGAATGATATGGGTACCATGCGCTTACAACCTGATACATGGAAGCGGTTAAAAGAAGCTATGCGTGCCAGATTTGTTCCTCCTGCTTTTAAACATGAAATGCATAAGAAATTGCAGTGCTTAGACCAAGATAATAAATCTGTCGAGGAATATTATCAAGAACTACAAATAGGCATGTTGTGTTGTGGGGTTGTTGAGGAAATGGAGGATAAGATTTGTCGTTTTTACGGGGGTTTACGGCGTGAAATTCAGGACATTGTTTATTATAAAGATTTTACTACTGTCAACCAGTTGTTCCAGCTTGCTATGCTTGCAGAAAAAGAATTGCAGGGTAGGCAACAAAGGACAAGGAGCAACTTTGGAGGTACGTCTACATCAAGATCAACGCCTGGGCGAGCCAAGATAGCCCCATCTCCTATTTGTCGAGCTGCTGCCCCTTCTGTGAGTAGGGCGCGTTCAGCAGCACCGCCGCCACCATCACGCGCACCCGAGACAAGCAAATCTACTAGTGTGCAAGCACCAACAAAGAGCTCTTCATCGGTTGCTTCCACGGGCCGTACGACGGGCATTGTGTGCCACCGTTGTAAAGGGATGGGCCACGTCATGAGAGATTGCACAAGTCAGCGGGCGTACATTGCGACAGAAGATGATGGTTATGTATGTGCTAGTGATGTTGAGGATGAATATGCTCTTGCAGCTAACCTTGCAGGTAATGGTGATGATCATGAGAACAAATCTATGTTTGTACCCTTTTCTGTGACTAACAACTTGCAGGTAGTTGAGAACCATGCCAAAGAGGAGCATAAGTTGATTGAATCACTGACCCCATTGGTTGAGAATGAAGATAAGGAGATGGATGCACTTACATCATCTGAGGAGAGCCAAAAAGGTAAAGAACATGGTACTATCATCGCTCACGGTATTGATTTGGTGCTACAACAAGACATAGAGCAACCTTGTGAGTATATACCTGTTGTAGTGCAATCTTTTGATATTCCTTGTGTTGACTTAAATAAACCATGTGCTGATCTAAATTCTCATAATTTTGCACATGTTAAATTAATAACACATAAAGAAGTTTTGACTAGAATTTCTCCTGCTAATTCATTGTGTTACATCATGTTGGATCTACCTATGAAATTGTTACATGCTATGGAGAAAGTTTCTGAACTTGCATGTTCGAAATTCTTATTTAGTACCTACACCCCTGGATATAAGTTTAATTTGATTGGAGATTATGGTGTGGAAAATCAATTTCTTGTATATCGAATATGCATAACTTGCGATCACATGGATGAATTGAAACTTGTTGTTTGGGACAACAATTCTTGTATGCTGAATCATGTTGAATGTGAGAGGGAAGTAAAATTTAGTACTCATTCAATGCCTATGTGTTCATCTCTTTTTGCACCATCTAGTATAGACAATCTGAATAAAGATGATGAATTATGGCCGAACATACAAAGCTCTTCACTCTTACTAGATGAATTTCCTATTGTTCGATTGAGATATGATTATATAGATGAACTTTGCTTGATTCCAAAAGTTGTAGTTTTGCCCATATGTGCCACCACTACAAGTTTACAAATTCAAAGATTTGAATTGCATAAATGCTTCACTTACATTTGCAAAACAAGTTGCAATAATTACTGTGTGAGAAATTTTGAATTGCTCATTAACATATATGATTACTTTTGGGTTAATAATACAACGAGCTTTTATGATCATTGCTGTTTTATAACATTAATTGTGCAACAACGAAGAACGGTTAAAACGGATGACATATACATATACCATGCATACACCTTGGCTTCTTTGTTACCATTTTTTCAGCTTATCAAAAGCCGAGGACGGCTTTGTTTGCAAGAAGGGGAGGATGATAAGAACATGTACCCTATGGATACAACCATATTTGCTATACTTGTTGTTCCAATTACAAGAGCTCCTACACATCACTTAAATTATGAGGTGAGCTCGTTTCAAAGAGATTTTACTTTATTTGATAAAGAACTTATGATATTACATAATGAGAGTTTGTTGCGTTTGTTATCATGTACCAAGATTTATGATCAAGATCATGCAATACGTGATGCTACACCTATGTTAAAACCGAGGACGGTTTTCTGTCAAGAAGGGGAGGATGATGTGACCACGCCACCAACACATACGACCATAGCGGTCAATATCAAGATTGAACTAAAGGTGAATTCGTTTCTTCAACTTCAACACATTTTAAATGAGAATATGATGCTACCTAATGATGAATATATATATATTTGTAGCACCACATCACTTTGGAACCAATTGAAGCAAGGGTTCAAGTTGGACAGGTCTTGTAATCCAATTCGGCCTCCAGATCAATTCGGATTCAGCTTGACAGGCCAATTTCAAACGGCCATAACTTTTGATCCAGAAGGCTTCTCAGGGCCCGTGAGTACTCGTTGGAAAGCTCTTGGAGTCTACTTTCAGATGGATCTGGTCCCACCTCTAAACTCCATCCGAGCAGATCAGAAACTGCGAAACAAGTCACGTCACTTTTCCAGTCCGAGTCAAAGTGGGCCGAGGGCCTTGTAACTTGGGCTATTTGGGCCGGTACTGTTCACGTGAACAGTAATGGGCGTGTGAACAGTAACCGTGAATAGTACCATATCCCTTGTCATTAGATAAGTGCGGCTTTCCCCTCCCCTATTTAAGGAGGCTGCACCCCTTTAGTTTTCCTGGGGTTTTGCTTAGATTAATCTGTCTTTGAACAGTTTCGCCGTTCATCGGTTTGTGAGACCCCAACTTGTGAACTTAAAATTTATTCGCAATTTCAGATTGCATCTTGTACTCTTTTGCTTGTGTTCTCGATTCGCTTGTAGGAGATAGCCTTCTTGGCGAGGTCAATCGTGTTCGGCACGGTTGATAACCAACGGAGCAGTGGTGTAGTGATTGCGAGGGGATCGATCTGTTTTGGTCGGAGCCTTTGGATCATCAACGTCGAGATCTCCACAATCGACTTATCAGTACCTCTCGGAAGATCGGGCCATCGTCACATCAGTCTGACATCTAAATCAGGACATGAACAATAATTTAAGCACTATTTCAAATCCGAAAATCTATGAAACTTTTGATTCATAGATTCAAATGATATGAAATTTTACAGGGATCTTTTTTTTATGTTATCAAGAACATATTCCGACAAACGATCATGCAAATCATGGTCAAAGATGTGACCTTTTTCAGTTTGAAGGAAAGGTGCACCGAAACCGAGCCAAAACTAAAATCAGTGAATACAATTTGCTCATGGGTGGATGATAGCCAAGATGGCTTTATATATGTTCCCACATGTCTCAGCAAGCAAGTACACTGAAGAAATCACTTCAAAAACCCTCAGATGAAGAAACCACTTGGAAGATCAAGAACGTGCAAAAGCCGAGTTTCTTGATGAACTTGCTACCAACGTGCCTAGATGGGTGGAGGATGATTCCCAGAGGATCTCTCCATCTCTTACACATCCTTGGTATAGCAAGATCAAGAAAAGGGTGAGGGGGAGAGGAAAAACTAACCAAAATAAGAACAAATCAATCAAATAGAGAGAAAGTCATGGAGAATATCACAGATTGACTATTGCTGCTTAAGGAGGAATGTTTTACAGCCAATCTCTTAGGATAGTAGAGCTCTAAGCCTAGAGCATGCACGCGCGCACACACACATACAGTCTCTCTCTAACCTATCTCCCTTGGGAGGAAGGAGGAGCTAACCACCAAAAGGTTTACCCAACCTTTTCAAACCTTAGCCCTTGCTTCTATTCCCCTGGTATAGCCTCACAACCTAAACCAAAACCTAATGGATCCACCCATTAGGCCAAACCAGGAATAACTTGTTAACCCCACTACTCTCTCATGCACGCTTCTCAAAGTGGCTTACAACCAAAAACCATTTAGTAAATCAACACTTAATCCATTTCATATTTTTAGCACATACAAGACTTAAGCTACTTAGGCCAATGCCGTGGTTTCACACACAACTACTTTTCCCGTATTGGGCAATTTACTAAAATGCCCCTCTACCATTTTCCACGAAGCATCGTCCATGCTTCACCATCTTCCACGTGGCTCCAATGACTTGCCGCCAAGCCTCTCATGTGTCCAGATCCCACCGAACTATCCTCGCATGCAAATGATCCAAGTCACTTGGCGCACCAAATACTTCTCCTCATGCATAATGGCACCCGGCTTCTTTGACCGCATAAGATCTCGGCTCCTCCCTGAGCCTAGTCCTGGCCCACCTTGCCATTGTCCGTCATGCCCACCACCGGTAGCTCCCGCTCCAGTTCCTCGTCGTCCCGGCTTGTAACCATCCCTGCAAGCCTCGGTCATCTTCGGCGTCTTCCTAACCATTCTGAACCTCAGCATCACCTTGTGCCTAGTCTCGGTCCTCCTACGCCTCACCATGACCTAACTCCGAAGTTCTACAACCAACAACAATAAGCAAACTGTCACGTAGCACTGCACAATATACCATGTCATCACTATGCAAAATGTATGCAATCAAACCATTGATCCTAAGCCTAGAACCAAACATTAAACTCATATGCACATAAACAACAACACCCATATCATGACCACATGGTCACCCCAACTCAAAACTCCACAAATATGAATTTTGGCTAAGAATCCCCATCTAGACATTCCTCAGTTAGTCAGACCGCCAACCCTCGAGCAATTAGACCACTGATACCAACCGGTTAGACTGGTTGCACAATGCCAGTCTGACCAGCCTTCCCCTAACTGACCAGCAACACTGCTATTCAAATTTCCAACTCTCCTAAATTGCAATGGTTCATCACACTAAAAAGTAGGACCTTCTCATATGGTCCTTCGAATATTCATGATCAAAAGTGATATATCGCTAGGTGAAGAGAAGAGCTAATAAGTGCAAATATGCATGTGCTACTCCCTCCTTGTATGGCGCCTCCAACGCTCATCTAAAATAACAAACAAAGCAAGGGTGAGTCCACGACTCGGCAAGTACACAATAAAATAACAGCATCAACAACAAACCCTAAATTTATCATTTACTTAATTTTCCACAATTCTATTTTCTCATCTCAATTTCTCTCAGTGCAACACAATGCTCATGCTCATGTCTCCCCTGCAGGTTATACCACTCCCACAGAAAGGGTCATCACAGGCGGTTCAAAAGCGTCATCATAGACAGTTTCTGAACCATCTGAATTTATGTATCTGTAATAACAGGTGATTATCACAGACGGCTCTCAAACCATCTATGATAAGTTATAACACAGACGGTTTTTCAAAACAACCATCTATGATATGTCATGACTGTAACATCCCAAAAATTTGAAACTTGAAAATATGAATATCCTGAATTATTTGGAATGAATTTTCTTGAAATTTGAAATTTCTTTGGTGTTCCTCTAAATTTTGGTTGAGGTTTCAAAACAACATTAATAAGCCATTAAGCTATAAAGAAAATAGGAAAGTAAAAGAAATCCAAAATTGTAGATTTGAATATGAAAAGATGGCCCATAAAAATGATGAAGGGACCTGAATTAAAATATAGGATCCCATTTTGGGCATAGAAGTATAAGTGGCTATAAGGTAATTAAATAAAATACACGAATGTGGTAGATATATGAAAAATACATGCATAAGCTCAACGATGAGGAAATAAAAATATGAAAAGAAGGTAAGCTAGCCAAGTGAACAAAATATAAAAAAATAAAATATATGCACAAATATACATATATCCATATACCTAAGAATAGACATGTAGATAATAATAATAACAATAATAATAATAGTAATAATAAAATAAAAAAAAGAAGGGCCTGTGGCCGGCCTAACCGGCCCAGCTAGCTAGTCAGCCCAGCCGGCCCGCCCCTTTCCCTTGCCTTCCTCCCCTGCCCCGCATCGGTCGGACAAGGGCCGAAGCCCCCGCTCAGACCGCCGGACAACCCGACGCCGCAGCCGCCTTCTTTCCCGCCGCATCGTCGCACCTGCCCGAGTGAGCAGCGTAAAGCTGCAACGCAGAGGACACGCCCGAATCCCGGAGATCCCGCCGCAGCCACTGCCCCCGCCCATGCCCTGCCACCTCAGCGTGAATCCCGCCAGCTCCCTCGGTCCTTGCGCCCAACCTTGCACGTCGCTACCCGGTTCCGTCGCCTTTAAAACCCCTGTCCGAGGCCCCAGCCGCACCGCCCTCCTCCCCTTGTTCTCCCCTCTCGCGGAATTGGACCCCGTGCATCAGCTCGCCGAACGCCCCTCCTTCTTCGTCGCCGGCCATTCGGAGCCCGACCAGATTCCTCCGCACCGTAGCTCCCCCGTGACACCGCAACGTTGGCCACTCCGTCGCTTGGGCCTCCCATCGCCTGTACCTCGTCAGCGGCGTGGGCCCTTCCGCGCCACCACAGGCCATTGTCGCCGATCCACCACAGCCACCTTCCCCGCTCGGCCGACCCCCTGGAGAGTTCCTCCCGGCCCCCGTAAGCTTATACCCACCCTAATTTTACCCCATCTTCTCCCGGCCACCGGTGCCTCATTTCCCCTCACCGCCGGCTACTTAGCTCCACCGCCTGCCCACCTCGCGCCGCTCCGGTCACCGCGCCACCACCCTTAGCATCCTCCGGCACCGAGCAACCCGTTTTTCGCATCCCCACTTCCTCTCCGGCCACCGCTCACTGCCAGCGAGGCCGCTCTCCTCCGGCACCGTGATGCTCTATTTTCGCCCCAGTGGCTACTGAGTATTTCCTGGTTCAAAGCCTCAGTTTAGTCAGCCCAGGCCGACGGCCCAACTGGCTAACCGAGCACACTTAAGCACCCAGAACCCCCAGGTCCCGAGTTCAATCCCCCCACGGCACCTTTTTCCTTTCTTTTTTTGTGATGATTTAGTAACCATTTTGATTAAAGAAAAATTAAGAGAAATCCCTGGAAGCTAATAAATTTAATTAGGATACAAAATAAGGTTAATTAAGTTTTAATATTGAATTATTTACTATATGCGCAACTAATATAACTTAAATATCTATTTAAGGTCTAATTACCAAATAAAGATATCAATAAAGTATGGTTTTTTTAATGTCCAAATTTAATAAAGATCCTAATTAAAATATGTATATACATCCAAGTTAAATTTAAGGGGAATAAAATTGATAACTATAAAAGCAAGGTTCCAAATTAAAAAGATTACCCTGTACCGTAATTAAATATATGCCCCAACCTTTAATGTGCTGCCATTAAATAAATCTGAATGGTAGGTTTAATTAAATCATGCCTCTTCATAAAATTAATTAACAATAGGACGTGACCATAAACATTTAAATTAGAGGGCCCTAATAAAATCCTCGCCATTAGCCCGTCACCGATAAATAAATCTTAACGATGAATTTAGTGGAATAAAATTTGGGTGTAGCGAGCTCGGTCCTATGTAAATAGAAGTTTGACTAAAAGATACTAATGCAAAGGATAAAGTGACAATGTCAATTGGTCCTCAGGGTATTTCCAAATGAAGAGTCATGTTAGTATATAGATGCTAAAGTTTAGTAGCCATAGGTCATCGGACTTTGAGACAATCTCACTAATAAACAATCCGAAGAAACATATAATATTATGACCACTAGCTGCAGATGAGTAGCAAATAAGAATATACTAAAATTTTCTATTAAACATCAATGGGATAATTAAATATTCACGTATGACACTGAATCATTAAAAATTAACCATTAGGCATACACCTTGAATAATTGGTAAATAAAACCCCATAAACACCATAACTTAAGTTATGAGGAATACATATCCTAAAAATGATTTAGTGAACTTTCCTTGGCATTCGTCTCAATAAATCTTCCTTGGCCGTTCAATCACTTCGCTCCAACCCCATTTGACTTCGTCAAGACTCCACGCCCCATCAATCTTGCCTCAAATCACCCAAATCAACCATTAACTCATAATAAAGCTAAATTGAGTTTACTTGGAGTTATTTGGATCTTTTAAGTTATTTGCCTTTATTTGAATTCAGTTGCTTAGCACGTAATTAGAAATTGGAGTCCGAAAGAATCAAGGATCAAGCGATATCAGGATCGAGGTGAAGAAAAAGACCAAAAGCTCAAGACCATCAAATGAGAAAGATTTGAGTGAGCTCAAGACCGCGGTAAACCGCGCAAGGCGAGTCAATACTTTGATCATGTTGAACCTATATTTTCTGCTGAGAGACCATGTGGAGGTCATCCCATGTGTGTGGTGAGTAATTGACATCGGTTTAGGAAAGTCGAGTTTGATTTGGTTGGTTCGGACCTTGACGTTGCGTGGTGCATTCGGGCTCGGTCGGACTTGGTCAAACATTGGTCGTATGGGATTAGGACGCTTATTCCTTTGATTCGACAGGTTTGGACTTCGTCATGTGTAAGTATGATGCTTTGATGCTATTTATGCTTATATGTGTCGAGCGGTGCTATTTGATGTGTTTCTTGTCTGTGATGGCTGCAGGACGTCGAGGCGGAGTCGTGGTGAGACACGAGGTGACCGGACTAGACATAGGCAGTGTCGAGGTCAGAACGGTCGGATGTGTCGAAGACGGCGGAGATTCGATGTGGTTGCGAGTCGTGGATGACAAGGAGCGCGAAGCTTCCCGGAAGGTGCAGGAGGGGCGAAATGGTAATTTCGCGAGGCTGCACAAGCGGGAGCGGGTTCCGTTTGGGTTTAGCAGGCGTAACGGGTTGGAGATCCGTTAGCCAAGGGCTATAAATAGGTGTTGGTGGCTGCATGTATTCCCATGGCTTTGGGAGAGAGTTAGGGTTTGCTTTAGTCAAAAGAGCCTTTGAGAGGTAGTTTTGGCTTTAGGTTTTAGTTGGTGAGGGTTTGTTGGGAGAGACAGAGGCTCTGTGTTGTTTTGTCTCCTCTCTCTGTGTTGTGTTCGTGTGTTTTCTTCTTCAAGAAGCATGTAGGATGTGAGTTCTTGGCTTGGGAGAGTGAGAAGATGGATTGATGAACTTGTAATCATTCCTCTTGTTCTAATGTCCATGCGTATCGGAACTCCTCTGTAATCCTTTTGTTCCAGGAATGAAATCTCTAAAATTTTATTCCTGTCTCCTGTTCATTCTTCGTTCCTCTTTTGGTGATTTTTGAGCTTTTTGCATCTCTTGTTATTTTTGGTTGGGAAGGCCCAAAATGGGTTGCTCTATGATGGAATGGTGCCTCAATGTCATTTGATCGAATTTTTCCAAGAGCAAATCGAGTTTAATTCCAGTTCTTGCATTTTGGCCTCCTCTGTTCATCTTCTCTCTTCTAGGGTTTTGATGAATTTCTTGATTCCCTTGAGGAAATGGCCTGAGGTTCTTGCTGGCGTGTCCTTAGATTATTGCTAACTTGATTGCAAAATCTCAAGTGCAAAGGACTTGTGAATCTTGAGTAATTTGGGTTTTTGTGCTCCTCTATGAAGTTTTCCAAGCATTTCTAGGGTTTTGGTGGATTTCGTGTTTCCGTTCATGAGATGGCTTGAAACTTGGCATGTAAAGTCCAAAGGCTATTAACTTGTTATCCTCAAAGTTTCATGGTCAAGGGATCAAGGATGAGATGGGAATTTGAGATTTATTACTGCACTCTGTACCTTTTGGGTTTTTGTCCCTCTTCTTGATTTCTTGGCTTTTAGTTGGTCTTTTGAGATTCCTTTGGTTCCCTTGGCTATTCAGAGCATTCTCTTGGTCTTTAGGTCTCAGGAGAGCCATTGAGAAGTATCATTTTTATTAGTGTTTGAAGTCTAGAGTTTTGCTATTTTTTGGGATCTTCTGCCCCTGCTGTCTGTCAGGCGAACCGGTCAGACCGGCTACCTGAGAGCGGTCAGACCGGGGTCCGGCGGTCAGATCGGCCGCTGTATGGCGGTTTCGACCGGCGGTGGCAGGGCGGTCTGACTGGCCGTAGCATACCGGTCAGACCGACCAAGGATTTTGTGCAGCGGGTGCTCTTTGATCTATGAGTTTTTCTTGATGCTTTGTTTTAGCAAGTATACACTTGTTTTCTTCTCTAGGTTTTTGAGTTCCAGTAAGCGTTATTGATCTCTTCTCTTAGCTTCACATAGCTTTCGAAGAAGAACTCTTAAGTGGAATTTTCGAGTGGTCATTTTTTAAGTCGACATTCACCCCCTCTGTTGCCATTTCGGTCCAACATCTGCAAATTTACTTTTGTTTAAATTATCAAATTGCATGCTGTTATTTCATATGCAAATATATGTTTGTTTGAAAATTCTAGTTACATACCCACTATTCGACTTACTAGTATTATACCTCCTTTGAAATATTTGAATATCTGAGCCTTGTCAACCTAGCAAAATTATAATGGTAACCTTTCGAAAATAAGTCCATAACTATACACCATGCTTAGTACTACTTAGATAATCGGGGGCACCAAAAATGCCCCAAAGCATCACTTTGAATCATGAGAAACTGGTTTGGGCAGTCATGGTGAAAATGACTGGTATATTTGGTTATGGATATTTTGTGCTCCCAAAAACCTCAATTGCTTAATTATCTGGGCGGATGGTTCGAGGGTATGTGTGGTGCGGTGGAAGCACAAAGTGGGTAGTGGCAGAACCGCCTAGATAGCCCTAAGGACCGAATCTTGTGATGACCACCTAGTGTACAACAAGTACAACCACAAGCTAGCAAATTGTATGCAAGGCTAACTAATTTGCATCAACTCAGTATGGGTTGCGCCGATGTGACCACGGGCGGGCAGAGGGTGGCCACATCCTCCGACGTGACGGCGCAAGAGGGGGGTCCTGGAAGGGTGGTCGTACCCCGAAGGGAGTGAAACCTTAGCGGACGTGACACCGCTGGGAAAAATGCATTGTAACGGCCTTGTGATGATCTACTCAACCGCATGGATAAGGAATCATGTGGGGCAATGAGCGGATTATCTCTTGTGGGTAAAGTGTACAAACTCTGCAGAGTGGAAAAGTATTCGAATAGCCGTGCGCACGGTCAAGGGCGGACATGGGAACTTAACTAGATATAGTTCTATTTCAAAATCTTTGTGGGTGGAATTGGTGAAGTGGAGGGCAGAGAAAGGCCCTAATTTGTGTTGCCCTAGGTGTCGCCCCAGTGATGAGTTAAGCAATTATAACGCTAAAGGATTAAGCATATGGTGTAGAGGCCATGTAACGGTGGATGGAATCTAGATAAGCCATGGCATTCTTTCACACCTTATGTTTCAATTCAACCTGCTAGGTCTCAGGAAATTTTTATGTATCATATTTCAAAAGCAAATAATGGCAAATAAAATAACCTGAGCCCTCCCTTGATAAGCCATGCATATTATATAATTGCATCCTATGTATTGGCTCGCGGAGCACGGTGGTTTGTGCTCACACTCGCTCTCATAACAAATCCAGAATCAGGAATCAGATTACTACGCTTCGGCAATACAACTTGACATAAAGATGACGAAGATGAGGTGTCAAGAACTAGGCCGTGAACCTCCAGTTGGCTGCCTGTGGTCATGTCCTGAAGGTCCTACCTATGTGCTTAATTCCTCTGCTGCAATTTATTGATTTCGATCTAATCGGCCCATGAGTAAGTCTACTATTTAATTTTATGCTTCCGCATGATATGTATTTTGATGTCTATTACTGTAACTGTGAGCACTATCTACTGATCCAGGGAATAGTGCAGTAAAATCACAGAGGATTCCGGATTATAAAATCTGGGCCTTACAATGACATATCAAAGACGGATCATAAAAATAGCCATATGTGATATCTAACATATCACAGATGGCTAATACTAAAAATCATTTGTGATATGTCAGATATCACAGACGGTTCCGGCTAATACGAAAAACCATTTGTGATATGTTAGACATCATAGACACTTCTTAAACATAGCCATCTGTGATATCTGAAACATCACAAATGGCTAAATTCAAAATCTGTCTGTGATATGTCATATATCACAGATAGTTTTTAGACATAACCGTCTATGATATCTTACATATCATAGACGGTTTAGTGTTACAAACCATCTGTGATCGCTATTTAAATATTAAATTATTTTTTATTTTTCGGCTAGTCTCTAAAAATGCTAGCCATGCCATCTGAAAACAAGCAAGCAGATCATATATATAGCACATGACAATTATTACACAGATGTCACAAATGAATTAAATAACTAAATGAAGTACAATTGAATTGATTGTTTGATTAAGCACAATTGAGTGAATTACAATTGAATCAAATGTGTGAACATCTAATCATATTTGCGGGGGTTGATCTCTCCATTCGGGTTAATGACCTGCTCCATCAAGAATTCAGAGAGCTTTCCTTGAACTTCGGCGAGTTTGTCAAGATTGAATGCACTTGAGTCGAATTCCACACCCGGTCGCTAGGAGTGTTATAGTCATTAGCATATATATATGTATGTATATATGTATGTATGTATGTATATACACGTATGTATATATATACACATATATATAAATTGATAATCACAAAATAAATATTGGTAGGTTAATAAACCTTTAGATCTTTCATCTTAGTGCTGATGATTTCCTGCATATGTCTGCAAACATAAAATCCATATACGTTGCCTTGTAGTTACTAGTGGCACTGCAAAAATAGAATTACATACATATGTATTGTCAGTTCTAGAGGCATTATTACTAAGTGTGATATAGGATTGTTGTGTTGTAGCGGGTACGGGAAGTTGCGTCCTATGTCGCAGTGTGGCATTGGATTCAAAAAAGTTAGCCTCGGCCATTGCAAATGAAGGGAAGACTTCAATAAAGTTATGTATGGAGGAAATGAGTTTACTTGTCAATTGCTTGTTGCATATGGGGTGAAGTCGTGATTGTTCCTAAGTAGGGAATCAAAGTGTATTACCTTGCTCCACATTGGTACAATCATAATCAGAATCCAGTGAGACCTAGTCATATATGTTGCCATAGCGATTAATCCTAGGATCATGTTGCATATAAAGTACACATAAAACTTGTATTGCAACTAGTAAAGTACATACCCCTAGTTGAAGGGTACCAAGATGTAGTCCTTGTCACTCTGAGCAAGCAATCCCGTCGTTATGTAATCTTTGATGAAGGATGTATTTTCCTTGATGGATTGCTTAGAGACTAAGTGTGGGTCGAGGAAAGCCATCGGTTCTTAACGTCGTCGGACTTGTTGGATCATGTATCTATACATAAGCAATGAGTTATGACATTTATCGGTATTACATGATTGTGGAACTTTATTGTACAATACATTTACAATGTCCAGCATCATAGATGTGAGGCGTTGAGTTCATCGAGGTTGAATAGTAAGAATAAGTCTTCAAACGTTACAATGAAGTAGCCTAAGTCGTGGAGAAAATGAGCCTCTGTGTATCTCACGGTGAATCTAGTTTACCGGTTTGGCTTTCTATTAGACCTCTGCATGTACCAGGTATGCTAAGTCTTGTAAATCAGTCTAAGGCTAGGTAATTGTGACTTAGGGACCAACGACACTATGAGCTTGTACTTCTATGGCCCAGGATGCACCTTACTCTTCTTTGGTTGGGCTTAGCATCTCACTTGTGATACATCTTCTGTGTCGTCTCCATGGGAGCTGATGCGATGGCCTTTTGAAGTGGAGCTTGAGGTGGAGTCATAGAGGGTTTTGTTTGACAGGCATGGACGTGTGGAGATCGTGGCATGGAAAGGTCCAGGGTGATGTCCCTCTTGGGCCACTGCATGAATGTGTGGATGAAATCCCCTAGTGTCATGATTTCTCCATTTGGGGGCCTTTCCAGTGGGACAGCCTTGAAAACATCATTAATAATGTCCACTTGGACCTTCAAGAAACCAATCCCTAACTAGGCATCGTGCACTAACGTTCCTTGCAGGCATGGATACGCCATCCCCATCCAACATTAATGGGAATGGAGCCAACAAGTATGACTCTGAGGATGCATGGCGTGGGCTCCTACATAACGATACACGATAAGCTAAGGTGTCCACTAGGTCTATCTATGTAGCATTCTAAAGATGTACATTTGGATGTCATCAATAGGTAAGCTGACGTCGCTATGTTTAGAAAATGGCGTAGACACACAACTACTTTGACGTAGAGGGGAACTGGGTATCACAATAACGAGGTTGGCTTGTGAGTGGTTCCAGTCTTCTCTTAGTTCTTCCCTCAATAAATCTATCTCTCCTCGAAGTGAGGCAGTTATCTCCTCAAGTTTTACCTCAAAGTCCTGTTTCATACATTCCTCGTGCTTGGCATTGGATCTATTCCTACTCCTATACACCTCAGAGTCGTTTGAGAACCCATGCCTCTAAGATACATAATTCCCTAGGCCTCACATGTGACCTCGGTGCTTCTTGTTTCCTAGGGGTCGTGGATAGTATATCCTTCTCCCCGACTGCTTCGAAGGAGCATTCGGAAGATTCGGTAGTCAATGTTTGCTGCAAAAGGAAATCATGTTATTTTGGACCCCATATAGTTATGGACCTATTAACAACTAGGTAGTTTAACATATCTTACTAAGTATTGGGACACTTTCTTATTTGCGGGGTTTTTGAAAGAGAAGATGCCCAAAGACATGGTTGATGACCTCACTCTTAACCAGTTTTGGGCACACTCGTTTGTGATTCTAGCAAATGGTGGGTAGGCTTCCGATCAGATTGCATCCTCATCCTCCATCCTCTATTGCGGGATTTTGCATTTGTACCCAGTAGTGCTGAGTTTGTGGGGGGTGAGTGTTTTGTGCCTGGAGAGCCTTGTGTGCTACACTTTCCTACTGAAATTTGATCATCATCTTCATCTGTACAAAGGCCTCCCATGTTTCCAGCGACATGAAATGATACCTCATGAAGGGAGTGCGATCCTTAGTCATGTACTACATGAAAAGCATGCTCTTGAAGGTCTTCCACACTTTTCCCATTGCGAGCACCTGCTGTCGCATGAGTCCCTGGACTTCTGCTAGGATCTTAAACGAGTTTGAAATTTCATCCATAGCTCAATTTTCTTGTCTTTTGTCAAAGCTATCCAGTTTGCTGTGATGATGAGGACCCGTTGCCTTCCAAGTATCTCGCAGGTAGTCCAAAATGCTGCCGCTGCTTTCTTCAGTTGTAGAGGGACCCCATTTAGAGAGACCACCATGATGGTCATTCAGCCCTCTGGCCTTTTCGATACTCCTCTACCATGCTTAGTTACCCTGGTCTTCAGAGTGTCTGACCCATTCGACGATAATGATGACGTCATCTCTCTTACAAGAAAAACTAATTACATTGAGCTATAAGCATAAATATTGACACATGGTTAATCTTACAAGAAATTAGAATATTCAGTGACATATATTATTGCTACAAGATCTCTTTGCAATGCTAACATCCCAAATCACACAGCCTAGTGTCTCAGGTTCTATAAAGTAAGTTATGGTTGGAGTCTCTTCCTCCTTATCATTTTGCGTGTTGGCCTTGGTTGTTGTCTTAGGAGTAAAAAACCTTTGGGCTATTGCGTCCTTCATTTGCAAATGAATGGCGCGACAGCCCAAAGGTTCTTTTATGCCTAAGACATCAACCAAGCCTAACACATAGCATGATGAGAAGGAAGAAAGAACCACCATAGCTTACTTTATAGAACTTGACACATTGAAATATGTGATTTGCCATTCCAAATAGATCTTGTGGCTATATCAAAGTGAATCATAGAGGACACTCGAGTGTATGATTTGCTTCATGTTCTTCGAAGGTCTCTTTGGCATATATTATTGCTACAATGTCTTTTTGGAACACTAACATGCCATTCTAAATAGATTTTGTAGCAATAACATGACCCTCCCTTAAGGTTGTCCCTAACAATTTATCTCTAAAATAATTCCCTAGCTATTTTTTGTTGTTATTTTCACAACAACTTCCATCATCATACACCCTTATAATTTGTTTCTCCCCCAACTAGGATTTTGAATGATGTGACTTGTATTTCTCAACAACTACAAAATGGACTTTAAAGCACCGTACACATGAGCTTGAAAAGGGTTGAAACAAATTAATTTTCTTCAAACCTTTTGAAGCTCATGTGTATAGTGCTATAATGTTCATCTTGTACAACTACTACTCCGACTCACAGTATTTCATACCCTTTACTTACTTAAACTAGCAGCCTACCCATAGAAGTAAGAGAAGAGTTAGAGGAGGGGAGACAACATTTTCGACAACGACTAGGGAACTCCATCCACATCTTCATTTGCATGAGGACCATACCGAGACCACCCCCAACAACCTTACCACTTCCAGCCTAACACAAGTAGGTCCACCTTCCCTCCCACATCTATTTCCTCATTCCTTTTTGGGTTCCATATAAAAGGAACACTAATATATATGAACAGATATAATACATATGAGTTAAAAAGTGGGATTTGGGTGCTGTCTTGTGATCCAAACCTCCGACCGGCCTGGATTCTCATAGTGTAGCATATCCTTGTGCTCTTGAATATATGGAGATACTTTAGTCATGTGTTACAAGACCATGAAATGGGCTTCAGTGTACATATCTAGATCAGGAGTTATTGCTTTTCGGCTGATGGTCCCGATAGCCTCTAGCCTTCTCTCGTGATGAGATAGAGGCACACCTATCGGTTCGACCTAAGCCATGTAATCGACGCAGAACTCAATGACTTCTTCGGTTGCATAACCCAATGATGCCGCTCTTCGACCGAAATTGATTGCATACATAGGACTTGAGAATTACCATGTACCTCTCGAACGGGTACATATGACATAGAAATATGGGGACACATATCTTTATCTTTTTCACAAGGTGGACAATAAGATGGACCATGATATCAAAAAATGGAGGGAAATACATCTTAAGATGACATAGAGTC
The DNA here is from genome assembly GCA_017311315.1 of Dendrocalamus latiflorus. Taxonomy (NCBI): domain Eukaryota; kingdom Viridiplantae; phylum Streptophyta; class Magnoliopsida; order Poales; family Poaceae; genus Dendrocalamus; species Dendrocalamus latiflorus. Next base: position 117,960 of record CM029628.1, on the reverse strand, counting down.
ATCACCACCTCGGTCTGTAGAGCATCTAGTCTATCGGGATCGATGACCTTCTGAGAAATTGTGTTAAAGAAATTGTCGATACCCCGGATTTCCGAACCCAGACCCTCTGTGTATTACTGCACTAGTCCCAGATCAAAGCTAGTGCACACAGTTAAACAGAAATGAATACATAACCAGCAACGCTTTATTACAATATTAAAGAGTACAGACCGAAAGGTCTCATTATTACAATTGAGGTTTCAAGACCTCGCACACACGAAACACAGCGAAAGCAAAAGATAAACTCGGTGAAGACCCATCAATACGCCACAGGCAATTGACTGGGGAAGCGTGACCTAGAACTCCTGGAATCCTTCGTCGAATCCACCCGCGAAGAAGTCGTAGTCGCCTTCTTGAGCTTCGTATCTCCTCTGGTTATTATTTTTGAGTGTAGCATGTGAGTACATAAAGTACTCCGCAAGTCTTGGGAAAAATGCAATAGATGCAAGGCTTGACAAAGGAAGGCTATATGGTTCTTTTGCACAAAGAAACATTTTCATTCAATTACTTCTAATTATTTTCGAAGGCATCAATTTAATAAAGTAAATATTTTAGCAGAAACTATCATTAACTTTCTAGTGAAGGTTCCATCTGCCAACACTAGCCAACCAATTACAATTGGTCAAGTTTAAAACTGCGGGTTCCATCCACCCTCTCTGGCTCCAACTGCCAGGATACCCTTCCGAAAGTTCCCTCCACTCTCGGAATACAAAAACTTTGATTTTAAAACCAAAACAAAAAATCTACCATGTGAATGCATTCCTTGCCCGCCCTTGACCGTGGGCACGGCTATTCGAATAGTTTGACACTCTGCAGAGGTTGTACAACTTTACCCACAAGAGATAAATTATTCTAAAAGTCAACATGCTTCCTTTGGCATGAGACCCAGATAAAATATCACAAAGTCTTTACCTTACTCTAATCTAGCTAGATACCACCCGTTGAGGTTTCACCGCAGGTAGGCTAACTGCCCAAACCGAAGCCCCCTCTTGCGCCATATGAGTACAGTAAATCCCTGTCCCTCACTGTGAATAACCAGTCCATCCCTGGCACCCACTTTCCACTGGTGGCACCTAAACTAGACTATCATAAGTTAGTCAGCTAGGTCGTACCCATATAGACTTGTGGTTGTACGGTAGTGCTCAGTCTGGACAAACACAAGCGTCGGTCCTTAGTTGACTAGGGTGGAACATACACTTTACAAGATCTCGTGCTTTCTGCACCAATCCAAACCAACCATACACCCTAATCTAAACAAATTTCCACATTTCATTTTATTTTAAAAGAACAGTGGCAACTCCAATTACCACTAAATTTGTAAACACAAGGGTATTACAATAAATCATAATTTCCCATTTTCAAGATTTCAAGAATATTACATAGCATGACTGAGCATTAAACTACCATTCTAATATCCACAAATAATTATGATACTCTCATTATTGAGACAAAGGAATTTCTAGGGTTACAGAGGTACATGGCATTCAATTTCAACTGAGGGCATAACAAAATTGGGGTAACTAATACCTTAATATTTGAACTAATGTTTTATGTAAATAGCAATGCACATAATTTAAAATAATTAAAACATTTCAAAATCATAGGTTCGAGATGATCAAAGGAGACTTGCCTTCTTGCAGGATCTCTAGGTCTTCTTGCTGCTGGGAGGAGGGATCGTCGACAACGTTGGAATCTACGCGAGAAAAGACGAAGCAAACAAAGCAAATAAATACAAATAAAATTCAAATAAACTCAAAAATTCAAATAGAGGCCATAGTTGGATAGATCATGATTTTAGATGAATTTAGAAATTTGAATGGCTGAATTTGGAGTTAAAATGAGAAAGTTATGCTTGTTTGAAGTTTTCAGTTTGAATAAATCCAGAAATTAGGAAATTTCTGACAGGTGGGGCCTACTGGAATTATTAAATTTTAATCTTTATTTTTATTCTGGGATTATGACAGGTGGGACCCTCTGGTCAGTGAGCCCACAGGATCAGTCTCTGACATGTGGGACCCACTGGACAGTGAGCCCACTGGCTTAGCCCCTGACATGTGGGACCCACTGGATCCGGGCCCACTTGTCAGTGACCAGCGCAGAGGGGTGGGACCCAGGCGACAGTGGCCAGCGCAGACCGGCGGCCGCTGACGGGTGGGACCCACTTGTCAGCGCGGAAAAATAATAGAAAGGCTCAACCTCAGCGTGCGGAGCCAGGGGCTCGAACGCACGCCGAGGGAGCCGGGGAGGGAGAGAGATCGCGCTGATAACCAGATGGGCGGGGAGGCTTTGCCTACCCATATAGGGCAACAAATTTTTTTGAGTTACCTGCCGGAGGGGAGGCCGGGGAAGGTGGCCGGAGGCAGGGACGCCGGCGGCGAGGGGAGGCCGGAGGTGTTCGGGTGATGCGTGAAATGCAATCCCGGCGCGGAGTGGGTTCGGGTGGAGGGGTCGACGAAGCTTGGGTCCTCCGGGGCGACGGTGCTCCGGCGGCAGGAAGGGACGGCCGAGGCGTCGGGGAGTATCGCATGGGCACGGAGGTGCTTGGGGTGGCTGGCTCCGGGGATGACTGAAGCGTCGGCAAAAGCTCGCCGGAGTGCGGCGGAGCTCGGAGAGAGAGGGCGCACGGTGCTGGGGTACTACGGGGCTCGGGAAAGGAGGTGGAGAGCGCTGGGAGGTGGTGCGGGGAGAGAGGAGGCCGATGGGGGTATTTATAGGGGCAGAGGAGGGAGCACGGCGTGGCAATTGCTCGCCGGGGTGTCGGCCGGAAAAAGGAAGGAGGTGGGGGGAAAATGAAATAGGGGGGCCGGAGAAGGAAGGGAGGCGCGGGCGTTCGGGATTCGGTCGCGCGGGGAGCTCGGGGATTCCAAAACCGGAGAGGAACGGGGAAGGAAGGGCCGGGATTGGCTCGGATTCGGTCGGCCGGTGAAGAAAGGAAAGAGGGGAGGAAGGAAGGAAGGTGGCGCTCCGCGGGGATGAAGGGCCTGACAGGCGGGGCCCGCAGGGCAGAGAGACGAGAGGGGAGCGGGGTGCGAGCGGCTGACAGCCGGGGCCCGCAGGGCAGAGAGAGAAGGGGGAAGCGGGGACCGCTAGATGGGCCGGGCGCAGGGACGCGGCTCATCCAGGCCGTCCACGCGTCGGGCGAGGAGGAGGGTTAGGCGGGGGCTGACGGGCTGGGCCCACTTGGCAGAGGGAGGGAAGGGTAGCGGCCTGGATTAGGCCGAGCGGCGACGTGGGCGGTCCTAGGCCGTCCACGCGTCGGATGGATGGAGGGGGAGTTGGATTTTATTTTTAGAAATTGATTTTTATTTACAGAAAAGGTTAGGAAATTTATTAGGCCTCAGAAAAATATGAAAATACCTCCAAAAATTCCAGAAAAATTCATAGAAGCTTCTGGACATATTTTGGACTAAACAAAATTATTTCCAACTACTGTTGGTATTTTATTTTCATACTTTAAATTACCTTTTAAATTTTAAAAATGGGTTTTAAACTCCAGAAAATTCAGAAAAGCCAAATAATTTCCAAATACCTTAAAATAATTAATTTGAATTTAAATTTTTCCAGAAAGCAAATTTTGGGATGTGACAAACCTACCCCCCTTAGAAAGAATCTCGACCCCGAGATTCGGACGGACTGGGAAAAAGATCAGGGAACTCTGTTCTTAAATCCTCTTCTCGCTCCCATGTCGCTTCTGACTCCGAATGGTTGCTCCACTGCACTTTACAGAATTTGATGACCTTGCTTCGCGTACGACGCTCTGCTTCTTCCAATATCTTCACAGGATACTCTAGATAGGTTAGGTCCTCCTTCAAGTTCACTTCATCTAGTGGCATCTGTTCTTCTGGCACTCTGAGACATTTCCTTAGTTGAGATACATGGAACACGTCGTGCACTTTGGACAATTGAGGTGGAAGCTCAAGCTGGTAAGCAACTTCTCCCCTTTTTGCTACAACAGGAAAGGGTCCAATGAATCTCGGAGCAAGCTTTCCACTGACTCCAAAACGCCTCATTCCCTTGAGGGGTGACACTTTCAAATAAACATGATCCCCAGGTACGAATTCTAAGCTTCTACGACGATTGTCCGCATAGCTCTCCTGTCTGGTTTGAGCTATTTTTAACCTGTCCTGGATTAGACGAACTTGTTCCTCTGCCTGCTTCAACACATCTGGTCCAAATACTTGTCCTTCTCCTGTTTCTTTCCAATACAACGGTGTCCTACATTTTCTGCCATACAAGGCTTCGAACGGAGACATTTGCAAGCTAGATTGGTAATTATTGTTGTAGGAGAACTCTGCATAGGGCAAACTCTGATCCCAATTAGTCTTGTTCGCTAGGACACAAGCTCTCAACATGTCTTCCAGAATTTGATTTACTCTTTCTGTTTGTCCATCTGTCTGTGGATGATAGGCTGTGCTAAAATTCAGATTCGTGCCCAAAAGTCCATGTAACTTGTGCCAAAATCTTGAGGTGAATTGAGTCCCTCGATCTGACAGAATCTTCTTTGGAACTCCATGCAAACACACAATTCTTGACATGTACAACTCTGCGAGCCTATCTCCAGAGTATGTGGTCTTTACTGGAATGAAATGGGCGACTTTTGTCAGACGATCCACAATAACCCAAATTGAATCATGTCCAGATTTGGTTCTCGGTAGTCCGGTTATAAAGTCTATACCAATTTCTTCCTATTTCCACTCAGGGATCTGCAATGGTTGCAAGAGTCCAGCAGGTCTCTGGTGTTCAGCCTTAATCCGTTAGCACACATCACACAAAGCTACATACTTGGCAATCTCTCTTTTCATACCTGCCCACCAATACCTTTCTTTAAGATCTTGGTACATCTTGGTACTCCCAGGGTGTATTGAGTATCTAGATTCATGAGCTTCTTTCATGATCAACTCTTTTATTTCTTTCTTCTCGGGTACAATAATTCTTTTTCCAAACCAAACGGTTCCTTGTTCGTCCTCTGAAAATCCCGATGCTTTCCCTTTCTTCATATTATCCTTGATCTCCTGGACATACTTGTCTTCCTTTTGAGCTATCCTGATTTGATCTTCTAAGGTTGGTTGAACCTCCAGAGTAGCGAGGAATCCTTCTTCCACTACTTCCAAATTGAGTTGCTGGAATTCTGCTTGAAGTGCAGGCATACTATCCTTAACTAACAGCTTGGTGCAGTAACTCTTCCGGCTCAAGGCATCAGCTACCACATTAGCCTTTCCTGGATGATAATGTATCCCAATATCATAATCCTTTATTAGCTCAAGCCATCTCCTTTGCCTTATGTTGAGATCAGGTTGGGTAAATATATACTTCAAACTTTTGTGATCCGTGTAGATCTCACAGCGGTTACCAATTAGATAATGCCTCCATATTTTTAGAGCGTGCACAACGGCAGCAAGCTCTAAGTCGTGGGTTGGGTAATTCTCCTCATGGGGTCGCAACTGCCTTGAAGCATAGGCTACTACCTTTCTTTCTTGCATCAGAACACAGCCTAGTCCTTGCCTTGATGCATCACAGAAGACCTCAAAATCTTTTCTAATATCTGGGAGCGTCAACACTGGTGCAGAAGTTAACCTCTTCTTCAGCTCTTGAAAGCTATCCTCACATGATTTACTCTATTCAAACTTCTTCTCCTTCTTTAGCAGCTGAGTGAGAGGTCTGGCAAGTTTGGAGAAACCTTCAATAAAACGACGATAGTAACCAGCCAATCCAAGAAAACTTCTGATCTCGGATACTAACTTTGGTTGTGTCCAGTTGAGCACATCATTTACTTTATCGAGATCTATGGACACTCCGCCTGCAGAAATTACGTCTCCCAAGAAAGCTACTTTCTTCAACCAAAACTCACACTTGCTAAACTTGGTATACAACTGGTGTTCTCTGAGCTTTTCCAAAACTATCCTCAAATGTTCTGCATGCTCTTCCTCATTCTTGGAGTATATCAGAATATCGTCGATAAACACAACCACAAACTTATCCAAGTATTCCATGAACACCTTATTCATCAGGTTCATAAAATATGCGGGCGCATTTGTCAAACCAAAAGACATCACTGTAAACTCATACAATCCATATCGAGTAGCAAAGGCTGTCTTTGGTATGTCTTCTGGTCTTATCTTCAACTGGTGATAACCTGACCGAAGGTCAATCTTGGAAAAGACACAGGAACCCTTCAACTGATCAAATAGATCATCTATCCGAGGCAAAGGGTACTTGTTCTTAATGGTCACATCATTCAAGGATCGATAATCCACACACATACGAAGACCACCATCCTTCTTCTTCACTAACAGTACTGGTGCTCCCCATGGTGAAGTACTTGGTCTTACAACACCAATCGCCACTAAATTTCTGAATACAAAAGACTAGTTTAAAGAATTATAATTTCCCATTCCAAGGTTACAAAGGTTAAATAGCATGACTAAGCATTTTACTACCGTTCTAATATTTGTCAAAGATTTAATAATAATCTCATTATTGAGACAAAGAAAATCCTAAGGTTACAAAGGTACATGGCATTCAACTTCAATTGAGGGCATAACAAGGTTGGATTAACTAATACCTTACGATAGAAACTAATGTTTTTATGTAATTAGCAATGCTATTAAATTTAAAATATAAAAAAGCATTTCTCAAACATAGGTAGGCTGCGAGGTGGCTGGCGAACGGGCAAAATGGAATCCTGGCGATGAGGCGAAGGTGGTGACATGGGTACGGCGACGAGGAACGGCGGCAATCACCCGCAGTGAGAGAAAAACGGAACTGACGGCACGGTAGTGACAACAGCAGGTTGGAGAGAGAGATAGTACCAGGTATGGAATGTGGAGATGTAGAGTGAGCACGGGGTGGAACACGGTATGGTGAAGCTAGGAAAATTATCGGCTAAGTTGAAAGTTCAACGGAGACGATACAATCGACGTTTTCACGACGACGGTAGAGAAACAGGAAAAACTTGATATCTTGGTGCTCGGAGAAGCGAATCTAAATCCATTTTAAGATAGCTACATGGGATGAGTTGCCACGATATGACGCGAACGGATTGGGGAAAACACCAACGGATAGATGGGGACACGAGATGCCATTGGCGGCCATGGCGAGGTGTCGGAGGCGAAAATTTGTGGAGGCTTTTTGGGGAAAGGAAGGAAGCACGGCGTAGAACGCACTGAGGCAAGTCTAAAAAAAATTATGGCATGGGCTAAAGCTTACCGGAGGCGATGAATCGACGTCGGGAGTCAGAAACGGCCATTTTTGTGGAAAGCTCAATTCCTGACAATTAGTTCCACGAAAAATTAAACAAAATAGTAGAAAAATTTCTTATAAGCTAGGACACGATATGACGCAAACAAAGGACATTGGAAGGTAGCGGAACAAGGCGGAGAAGACCTTTTGCGACCGTTGGGTTGACATCGGCGTTCCGGGCAAACGAAGAGGAGTTAGCGGGTGGGGTTTGCGGCGAAACGAAGAGGAGAATGCAAGGAACACAATGGTCACCTCGGTTACATGGTTGGCTCACAGCGAGGAGAGAAGCGACGGCGCGATTTGGCTACGGTGGTCCGGCGATGCTCCGGCGAAGGCGAGGGATACACCGCGTAGAATGTGCAAAGGCAAAGTCGGTGATGTGGTCAAAAGTGCCGGAACTCCACTGTAGGTGGCACAAACGGCCGAGGAACGTTGCTTAGTTGACGAAAGAAAAATGGCGATTGCGGGGAGAAGGAAGGGAGAGAGGACCTGAGATTTTTGGGGGTCAGTAAGGGTGAGGAGGGGCACCCGGTGCTCTCTTTTATAGGCATGCAAGTCGACGGGAGAGGGAGATCAAACGACGATGTCTTTTAGAGCAACGGTTTCATTTTCGTGTAAATGCACACGAAGGAGGAGAGAAACGGTTGGGAATGGAGGAGTCTTGAAGTGAGCAAGTGAATGCACATGATTGCACGAAAAATCATGGAGGATTTCATGGGGAATGAAGAGCTCAAAGAAACGGCCATGGCAGCAGCTTGCTCTGGATGAAACGCACTCAGGGAAGAAGATGAATCGAGGAGAGAGAAAATAGGAATAAAATAATATATTTTTTTTCCAAAAATAATAAAATAAAATAAATTCAAAAAAATCCTTGGAACCCGAAAATACCAAATAAAATAATTTTGGATTTAATTGAAGTATATTCTAACCATTAAAATATTTTTACTTTCTAAGCTTTAATTCAATCCAAATAAATTCAAAAACTTCAAAATTTTAAAAAGAGGATATAAATGAATAGATTGGAATTTTTGGTGAATTTAAAATTTTGAATGGGCTCATTCGGAGTTAAAATGAAGAAATACGGAGCCATCTTGTGCTTATCACACCAATCCAAACCAACCATCCATCCTAGTCTAAAACAATTTTCACATTTTAATTTATTTTAAAAGAACAATGGCAACACCAATCGCACTAAATTTCTGAATACAAAAGACTAGTTTAAAGAATTATAATTTCCCATTCCAAGGTTACAAAGGTTAAATAGCATGACTAAGCATTTTACTACCGTTCTAATATTTGTCAAAGATTTAATAATAATCTCATTATTGAGACAAAGAAAACCCTAAGGTTACAAAGGTACATGGTATTCAACTTCAATTGAGGGCATAACAAGGTTGGATTAACTAATACCTTACGATAGAAACTAATGTTTTTTATGTAATTAGCAATGCTATTAAATTTAAAATAATAAAAAGGATTTCTCAAACATAGGTACAAAATGTTCAAAGGAGACTTGCCTTCTTGCACGCTGTCTAGATCTTCTTGCTGCGGAGCGGAGAAGTCTTCGGCGACGACGGGTTCTACACGCGAAACAACTGAACATACAAAATAAACTCAAATAAAATCCAAATAAAATCTAAAAATTATAAAATACATACTAAGGGATAGATTATGATCTTAAATGAATTTAGGAGAAAGAATCAACGGATTCGAAGTTTGTATGAGGGAGAACAAATTTCTGGAAATTTGGACTTCACATGAAATGATAAGAACATCCGATAATTACTTTTTGAAAAGATCATGTCGGTAGGCTGCGAGGTGGCTGGCGAATGGGCAAAATGGAATCCTGGCGATGAGGCAAAGGTGGTGACATGGGTACGGCGACGAGGAACGGCGGCAATCACCCGCAGTGAGAGAAAAACGGCACCGACGGCATGGTAGCGACAACAGCAGGTTGGAGAGAGAGATAGTACCGGGTATGGAATGTGGAGTTGTAGAGTGAGCACGGGGTAGAACACGGTATGGTGAAGCTAGGAAAATTATCGGCTAAGTTGAAGGTTCAGCGGAGATGATACAATCGACGTTTTAACGATGACGGTAGAGAAACAGGAAAAACTTGATATCTTGGTGCTTGGAGAAGCGAATCTAAATCCATTTGGAAGATAGCTACCTGGGATGGGTTGGCACGATATGACGTGAACGGATTGGGGAAAACACCAACGGATAGATGGGGACACGAGATGCCATTGGCGGCCATGGCGAGGTGTCGGAGGCGAAAATTTGTGGAGGCTTTTTGGGGAAAAGGAAGGAAGCACGGCGTAGAACGCAGTGAGGCAAGTCTAAGAAAAATTATGGCATGGGCTAAAGCTTACCGGAGGCGATGAATCGACGTTGGGAGTCAGAAACGGCCATTTTCGCGGAAAGCTCAATTCCTGACAATTAGCTCCACGAAAAATTAAACAAAATGATAAAAAATTTCTTAGAAGCTAGGACACGATATGACGTGAACAAAAATCAAAGCACTCACCAAAAAAGAGTGTACGCGCGAATGCACGATTTTTGTGTCTGGCTCGACAAGGTCGACGAGGACTCGGGGAATCTTTAGGTGATGGCGATTGAAGCAGACGTAGAACATGTCGAGGCAAACTCAACGGTGCAAACGGCTCGGCCAAAGGACATCGGATGGTAGCGGAACAAGGCGGAGCAGACCATTTGCGACCGTCGGGTTGACATCGGCGTTCCGGGCAAACGGAGAGGAGTTAGCGGGTGGGGTTTGCGGTGAAATGAACAGGAGAATGCAAGGAACACAATTCTCACCTCGGTTATGGTGGAACATGCATGGTCAGCTCGCAGCAAGGAGAGAAGCGACGGCGCGATTTGGCCACAGTGGTCCGGCGATGCTTCGGCGAAGCTCTAGCGAAGGCGAGGGAAGCACCGCGTAGAACTTGCAAAGGCAAAGCCGGTGATGTGGTCAAAAGTGCCGGAACTCCACTGTAGGTGGCACAAACGGCCGAGGAACATTGCTCAGTTGATGAAAGAAAATGGCAATTGCGGGGAGAAGGAAGGGAGAGAGGACCTGGGATTTTTGGGGGTGAGTAAGGGTGAGGAGGGGCACCCGGTGCTCATTTTATAGGCATGGAGGTGGACGGGAGAGGGAGATCAAACGATGATGTCTTTTAGAGCAACAGTTTCATTTTCGTATAAATGCACATGAAGGAGGAGAGAAACGGTTGGGAATGGAGTAGTCTTGAAGTGAGCAAGTGAATGCACTTGATTGCACGAAAAATCGTGGAGGATTTCATGAGGAATGAAGAGCTCAAAGAAACGGCCATGGCAGCAGCTTGCTCTGGATGAAACGGACTCAGGGAAGAAGATGAATCGAGGAGAGAGAAAACAGGAATAAAATAATATATATATATCTTTCCAAAAAATAATAAAAAAATAATTTCGAAAAAAATTCAGGAAAATTCAAAAATAATCCTTGGAACCCGAAAATACCAAATAAAATAATTTCGGATTTAATTGAAGTATATTTTAGCCATTAAAAATATTTTTACTTTCTAAGCTTTAATTTAATCCAAATAAATTCAAAAACTTAAAAAAATTTAAAAAGAGGATATAAATTAATAGATTGGAATTTTTGATGAATTTAGAAATTTGAATGGGCTCATTCGGAGTTAAAATGAAGAAATACGGACTTTTGGAAGTTGAAAGGAGAGAAAAAGAATAAACTGATTTTCTGGAATTATTTTTGAACTGAAAACCATATTATGTTGTCACCAAGGGAAATAATTTTTAGAGGAATTATTTTTCTATCAAAAAGAGATTTATGTCGTCAGGGTGACGTCAGCAAGGATTTCGATTTTTTGGCCGAATTATTTTTCAACAGGAAAAGGGTTTTATTCACTTACAGGTGGGACCGGCTTTTGTGGACTGGGTCCATTGACCGGGGAGAAGGCTGAGGTGGCACACGGTAGGCGTAGCGCTTGCGTGGCTCATGGCTGCTAAGGTGGCACATGGGGACTGAGGGCATCGGCGGATGGCGGCACTGCTGGGATCGGCGAGGGGTGCACGAGAGGGAGGAGGACACGGGGAGTTCAGTGCACCTTGGCATGATGCTCAAGAATGCTTGGTGGTGGCCGGCAACGAGGATGCAAGGGCGGTGGGGTGAGGGCGTTGGCGGCGGGGCTCTTCGGCGGTAGATTTGCTCAGTGGAGGGGCGGGGAATGCGCGTACGGGTCTGGCGAAGGTGGAGGGGTGGAGGAATGGCTGTCGATTACACCGAAGTTAAGGTTGGCGCAAAGGCGAGTAAAGAGGGAGGTAAGTGGGGTTTAAAGTGGGAAAATGGTGGAGGTTGAATGCGGGAGTGACTAGGCTTTGTATTGTAACAAATGCTCGGGCTAACGAGAAGAAACGACCAAATTTAAGAGCTCGGGCGGGGCATCAATGGCGGCGGTGGAAGGTTGAAGAAGGCAAGGAGAAAGAAGAAGCTGACAGGCGGGGTCGGGCTGTCGGCGAGAGAGAAAAGAGAGGAGAAAGGAGCGAACGGTCAGACAAGCAACGCGGCGCATGGAGAAGATTAGGGCCATCGGATGAAGAACAAAGGGTAAGTGAAGACGGATGGCTGAGATTAAACCGAGCGAGGATGGATTAAATCAGGAAGTGACACGTGCTGGCTGAGGAGAGAGGTTGAGGATTAAATTTGATTTAGATTTTTAGAAATATTAGGAAGGTTTTAAAATACTTAGAAAATAGGAAATAAAGTCTAAAAATTCCAGAACAATTCACAAAAATTCCTGGGAATGTTTTAGACTTAGGAAAAATATTTTCAACTTAAAGTTAGTCTTTTAATTTTAATAAAAATACTTTTTAACTTTAAATTTTTTTTAAATTTCAGCAAAGCACAGAAAAACCAAATAAATTGCTTTGAAATTATTAATTTGAACTAGGATTTTATAAAAATTCAAAATATCTTTTACTTAATAATATTTTTAAATTTTCAATTGAATTACTTTTAAGAAAAGTTTTTTTTCTTTAAAGCTAAAAATAGGCAAAATAAAATCTTAGAAATTCAAGCAACTAGAGAAATTTTTTTACTAATTTTTTTTTGCAATAAACAGCTTGACTGTTACAGCTTGCCATCGCTCATATCAAAGCGTCTCAGGAGGTCGTGAGTGTACTTGCCCTGATGCAAGAAAGTACCCTCCCGAGTCTCCTTGATCTGAAAGCCAAGGAAGAAGGTCAACTCGACCATCATGCTCATCTCAAACTCGGTGCTCATGACATTCGAGAACTGTGAAACAAGAGCATGAGAAGAGCCACCAAAGATGATATCATCCACATAAACCTGGACGAGTAGAAGGTCATTGCCATGCCTACGAATGAACAAGGTCTTGTCTACCTTACCCATCTCAAACCCATGACTCAACAGATAGGACTTAAGCCTCTCATACCAAGCTCTAGGGGCTTGCTTAAGTCCATACAAGGCTTTGGAAAGCTTGTAGACATGGTTTGGGTATTTGGAGTTCTTGAAACCTAGAGGCTGCCTAACATAGATCTCTTCCTCAATAAACCCATTGAGGAAGGCACTCTTGACATCCATCTGGTAAAGCTTGAAGCCCTTAGACGCTGCGAATGCAAGCAAGATTCTAATGGCCTCTAGCCTAGCTACAGGGGCAAATATCTCCTCAAAATATAGTCCCTCAACCTAGGAGAAACCCTGAGCTACCAATCTAGCCTTGTTTCAAATGACAATCCCATCCTCACTCTGCTTGTTTTTCAACACCCACTTAGTACCAATGACATTATGACCTCTAGGGGCTCAACAAGCGACCAGACCTTGTTTCTCTCAAAGTTCTCTAACTCCTCATGCATGGCATTGACCCAAGACTCATCAGAAAGTGCATGATCAACATCCTTGGGTTCGAAAGAGGCAACAAAGGCAGAGTGGAGACAGAAGTGAGACATGCCAGACTTTGAGCGTGTGACACACTCGAAGAGATCTCCAATCATCTGCTCTGAAGGGTGGTCTTTCTGGATATGTCGGGGAGGTCCTGGATGAGATGAAGAAGTGACCTCTACCTCATGAGCTGATGCGGTAGGGACAGAGCCACTAGCTCCAGAATAAGCAGAATTTATGGGCTGATCTCCTCAAGGTGCAGTGGTGGATGCAGGCACCTCAAGGCGAGGAGGAACTAGATCGGGTAGACAACCCTCATCTCCATCCTCCTCATCATCCACAAAGATGGTCTTGGACTGCTCTAAAGAACCTGAGATATCGGCCCTACTCCCCGGACTGGCCTCATCGAAGGTCACCTCACAGGTTTCTACCATTTTACCAGACTCGGAGTTCCAGACCCTATAAGCCCGCAAAGAAGTCGAGTACCCTAGAAAAATCTCCATCACAAGATCGTGACTCGAACTTATCTAGGTTCCCGGACTTCAAGATAAAACACTTGCAACCAAATACATGAAAATGAGAGACACTGGGCTTTCGCCCATATCTCAGCTCATAAGAAGTGCGATGCAAGTGTGCCCTCAGAAAAACTCTGTTGGAAACATGGCACGCGGTGGCTATCGCCCCAGCCCAAAACTTCCTAGGTGTAGAGTACTCATCAAGCATCGTCCTGGCCATCTCAACCAAGGTACGATTCTTCCTCTCCACAACGCCATTTTGCTGAGGGACGTATGGAGACGAGAATTGATGCTCTACACATATCTCATCGCAAAACCTCTCAAAGTAGGAATTCTTGAACTCCGTGCCATTGTCACTGTGGATGGCTCGTAAGGCACCCGGGAGCTCAACAGAAAGCCTACTAAAAAGACAAGGAAAATGGGTATATGTCTCATCCTTCGAGGCTAAGAAAAACACCCAAGAGTACCTCGAGAAGTTATCGACCACGACAAGAACATACCACTTTCCTCCTGCTGACTGCACTCTAGCTGGTCCAACTGTGTGCATGTGAAGTAGCTGTCCTGGTGCATCGGTCATAGTCACTGTGATCGGAGGATGAGAAGCGACAACCATCTTGCCGTGCCGGCAAGGAGCGCAAACTAGATCTTTGACCATCTTGAGTTTAGGCAGACCACGAATGAGGTCGTGGCCGATAACTCGGGTCAAATGGTCAAATCCAATATGACCAAGTCTCCAATGCCAGAAAGTGAGGTCACGGGACTCAGAAGCTACTAAACACCTGAGAGGATCACCAGAAAACTCAACAAAATCAGCACGAAAGATCCTCCCATATCTAGAAATCCCGCAAACCAAACTCCCCGAAGAATCAAGAATTTTGCAAGCATTTTTCTTAAAGCTCACCTCGAAACCGTTATCGGTAAGCTGGGAAACAGAAAGCAAATTGTACTGTAGCTTACTCACTAAGGCAACATCTTTTAAAATAAATGAATCATTAACGCACACAGTACCTTTGGCGATGACGCGCCCAGAAGAGGCATCTCCGAAGGTGATCGTCTCATCACCTAGTGCTCGGGCTAGGGAAGAGAACCAACGGGAGTCTTCAGTCATGTGTCGAGAATAGCCAGAGTCTACAAGCCAAACCTCTTCCTTCCCTGCCCAACGAACCTGAGTCTACAAGAGAGGGATGTCTCAGTACTGGGATAAATCAAAAGTGATTTTGGCACCCAATACTGAGTCACACGACGAGCAGAAGTAGTCACGCACGACTGACCTCTAGCTACCCTACGCTCTCCGTCGCTCAGAAAACCAGAAAGTCTATGAGCAGACCTGAAGCTGTTGCTGGGTCCGACTGCTATGGAAGAGCGAGTCGGAGCACCAGCAGCATGTTGATCTCGCCGCGGATAGCTATCTTGACGGGGGAAACGAGATCTACCCTCAGGACGGCGGATATCACAACCAGAGGCAAATCGAGGACGAAAATCAGAAAACTCAGAAAAACCAAGTCCTCAATGCTGCCCAAACCCATCAACACGATCAAACCTAGACCTCGTGTTGGTCTTAGGTGCACTCAAGGTCTGGGCTGACGTTGAATACGCCTAAGAGCCGGAACACGGTCTCTCTGCGCGATCTTGGCGCGCTTGAAGCATCTCTCGATCAAATATCCATCCTTCTAACAGAAGCTACCATGATACTTCACCTTCTGAGAGGTGGAAGTAGCATGATGGGGCTTCACCTTCTGAGAGGTCGAAGCAACAGGTGGAACCACCTTACTGTCAGAAATCGCTTGGACAAAGCCCGTAGATTTAAACTCAACCTTTTTGGTTCTAGGCTTAACCTCGATCACGCCTGCTGCTATGGATCTGAGAACAGCAGGTGGATGCTTCCTAACATTCTCAAGAAAATCGTATCGTAGACCTTGATTGAATTTGCAAATCTTGGATTGGTCTAGAATAAGATTCAGCTTCTTCTTGCCTCCAACAAATCTCTCAAGAGTGTTCATAAGATACTGACACTCCTGGAAAAGAGAGGTGCAAGAAGAGCAGGGGGAAGAAGAGATAGCAAAAGGTAAGGGAGAAGAAGAAGAACGAACAACAGAAGAACGAATGGCATGTGCACGCACAGCCGCCTCAGAAGGGACAGTCCTACTGCTAGCCACTTGGTTCTCGTCGCTAAGCGTCTCTACCATATCCTCAGGCTTCTTCCCCACAACAGCAAAAGCATCACAACAGGAATGTGGCTTCTCTAGAAGGTCCTTAGTTAGCTTCACACATTTATCATCCAAAGCAACGAGTTCAAGTTTTAATTTTTCACAACTATAGCATGGTAAGCTAACAGGGTCCTTAGTCGCATAATGAGCCAATCTGTTGTTATGGTCAATCATTTCTTGAAACTGTTTTGAAACAGATTCAAGTTCAGCAGTTAATTTAGGACAGTTGGTGCAAGAAACAATGGGCTCAAGCAACGAAGCATGCAATTCAGCAATTTTATGATTTGCCTTCTTTAAGTTCATTTTCAGGTTATTGCAATTTTCACATGTCTCAGGCAGATCGAGAAGCATAGTGTAAAGACCTCTAAAAGCATTATCCTTATCCTCACATGAGGTGCAAGAAGTAGTCTCAATAATAGTAGATGAAATAGCAACTACCCTACTCATCTCTAGTTCAGCAAGCAGACTAACGTTCTTCACCTTAAGCAAATCTAGCTCAGAAGTCACACTATCATGAGAGGTCCTTAGCTTCTCCATATCTCCAAGCAAAGCAGAACATACATCACAGTCGTCACGGGAGGGAGCAGATATAAGTGAAGTAAGCTCCTATGACAATCTCTCTACTTCCTTCTCCAACTCACTACACCTAGCTCTAGATCTAGCATGAAATTTTTCTAGCTTAAGAAAAACATCATTGAGCTGGTCATAGGAGGGATATACCTCATCAGAGTCAGAGTAGAGCTCGCTGTCACTGATGTCGCCCTCAAGGGCCATGAAGCACATGACGGTGAAGTCATGCCATCCTTGGGTTCTTGATCATCCTTCCCATCGTCGTCACTCCACCCCTCCACCTCGCTGAGGTCGATGTCGTTGAAGGCGGTGAGGACATGGTGGAAGAGCTTCTTGGCTTTGCCAAGGTCGCGGAACTTCTTCCCTTTGCCTGGGGGCTTCTTGTTGCGGTTCTTGTTGATGTAGTCATTCTTGCCCTTTTCCAGCTTGGGTAGTTTGCTCGAATGTGGTTGGGGCCACCACACTCAAAGCAAACCACGAGTCCTCCTCCTCTCTTTCTCTCCCTAACCCTCTTGTATGCATGGGAGAACTTTCTAACTAAAAGGGCTAGTTGGTTTTCCGGGAGCTGCTCTAGACGATCATCATCAATTTCACACAGAGCAGCAAGAGAGAAACCCAAAACAGTGTCAACAGAATAACCAGAGGCAGGACTGGGATCAGTGACCAAAGCCATCGACTGTGACTTCGACTTGCGAGAGACAATGTCAATCTCGCGAGTCTTGAGGCATGAATACAACGCATCAAGAGTCAAAGTCGAAAGATCCGTCGTGTCCTTGATGGTGGTCACTTTCATCTCCCAAACTCGTAAATCTAAGGCCGAAAGCATTTGACGAGCGTTGTCCGAGTCGAGGTATATGAGACCGACCGCTCGGAGATTTCTCAAAATCTTCTGAAATCTCGCAAAGCACTCATCAAGGGACTCTCCAGCGAGCATTTCAAACTTGTTATAATCTCGCTTGTACTGGTCCTGTCGTACCGTCTTAATTTGGGTGGTGCCCTCATGGTAAGCATCGAGGGTCACCCAAACATTGAAAGCCGACGAAAGATGAGAAATGCGATCAAACTTGTTTCGGATCAATCCTTGGATGATGATGTTCCTTGCCTTAGCATTCGCGTCAACATGGGGCATGTTTGCCACATTGATGTTCTCATCGGTAGGAACAACAAAGCGAGGTTTGACCTTTTGCCAAATCGCATAGCTGTGAGCCTGAATATAGGTCTCCATCCAACTCTTCTAGAAGGCATAGTCGATCCCATCAAAGATTGGGGGCTTAGTGGAATACTTGTCCGTTGCCAAGGCTCACAGACCGGTTAAGATCTATCGAGAAGAGCTAACCAGCTCTGATACCAATTATAGGATCGGAAATGGCAATAAGGGGGGTGAATGGTGCCTTCAAAAATCGCCCCGAAGTATCCACATACTTCTTCTCCGATAGCTATGAGAGCTATGAAGCAACAAGTTAAATTCACTCACTTGAACCCAAACAACTGACCGATAAAATCAGAGCAGAGAAACAAAGCACCAGACTGACAAAAGGCTACTAGAAAGAGAGAATCAATTTCAGTTGCAAGAAAGAGATTAACCGGCAAAAGAGACTAAACTAGACTTGGTTGAAATCTGCATTTTGCTGAAATTCTGTTCGCAGCAGCCTTCGACCAGATGGGGATCCCTCGAAGCCGCTTGGGCCCCTCAGGAATCCCACTACAGGGCTTCGGGGGTCAACCATTGAAGGCTCTAGGCTAGATACGCCTGCAAGTCTCCTTTGGCTAGGGCGACAACTCGAGGAGCAAAGATGTCACCTTCGACGTCGTTGACCTCCCACACCCATACAACGCCATATTGGGATGCCCAACCCTCAACTCTTTCGGAGCAGTCTTGCACCATGGCTTTCTGTGCATGAAGCTCCTGGGCCCGCAAGGTATCATCACCACTTTTAGTGACCAAGTCCTCACCCGACGCATAGAGCTTGGTGCTCGGGGCCTGCACCGGAAGGTGCATGTGCTCACTGATACTCCTGAGGCGGACACGCCTTCCGCCTCGGGATGGACGCTTAAGCCCCGGCCGAACGGCGGAGTCAAGAGGGTGCCCTTGCACGCCGAAGGTCAGTGCGTGTCCATCGGCGAGGGACTTCCCCTGGAGGTTGAGCAAGATCTACTCCGGCTGCTACAGGACAACACAGACGTCTTCGCGTGGTCCCCAGATGACATAAAGGGAGTGGACCGCACCCTTATCGAACATACCCTGGCGGTCCGCCCTGAAGCGAAGCCAGTTAGGCAAAGACTCTGGCACATGTCGATCGAGCAGCAGCAAGCGGCCAAGGCAGAGGTAGCGAAGCTTCTCCAGGCTGGGGTTATCCGTGAAGTCCAGCACCCAGACTGGCTTGCCAACCCGGTGCTAGTGAAAAAGGCTAGCGGTGCCTGGCGCATGTGCATTGATTTCACCGCCCTCAACAAGGCGTGTCCGAAGGATAACTACTCGTTGCCGTGTATAGATCAGCTGGTGGATGCCACGGCAGGGTGTGAGCTCATGAGCTTCCTAGACGCTGTAGGATCAGAAATGGCAACAGAGGGGGGCTGAATGGTGCCTTCAAAAATCACCCCGGAGTATCCACATACTTCTTCTCCGATAGCTATGAGAGCTATGAAGCAAGAAGTTAAATTCGCTCACTTGAACCCAAACAACTGACCGATAAAATTAGAGCAGAGAAACAAAGCACCAGACCGACAAAAGGCTACTAGAAAGAGAGAATCAATTTCAGCTGCAAGAAGGAGATTAACCGGCAAAAGGGACTAAACTGGACTTGACTGAAATCTGCATTTTGCTAAAATCTGCACTTTGTTGAAAACTGAACAGTGAGCCAAGACTAACCACTGCAGAATGATGCCTTTTGTTTGGCTGAAGAAGCTGAAAGTATCAATAAGCTTTAGCTGAAAACTGAAAACAAAAGCCGCAGAAAACTGAAAACAAAAGGAGCATCATTCGGCTGAAACTTGAACCTGCAAACCGAAAACAGGGACTGAAAATGCAGCATCGACAGCAACTAAAAAAGCCGCCGAAAAGACACTAATTGCTGCCCGAAAACTGAACTAGATTGCACAGGAACTAGCCAAAAAAACAGAGCAGCACAGGATCTGAAAATAGAGCACAGAAGCTGCAGCCGATTGCTATTTTTGCAGACCAAAATCCAGATAGAAGACAGCAGCAAGAAAAGATTCAGAAGTAGCAGTCGATTGCTGTTTTGCAGACCGAAATGTAGATTCTCAATTTGTTTTCACAAGCCGAACAGCAAACTGCAGACTGGATACTGCTTGCTGCCGACTGAAAATAGCAAAGGTTACTTCGGTACAGTAATTACTGCAGAATGCAAACTACAATAGAGAACTGAAAATAAGATGAAGATAATTCATTGTTTTGGCCGAAAAACTGAGAAGCATATTGATTTGAGACAGTTAACTCAGTTTCAACTTGTAATTGGATACAATACATGGAGAGAGCATATTGCCAAGACAATGAAATTCTGACAAAAACAGATAATACCTCAAACCGAATAGAATCCAAATTGCTTATGATTCTTGACTTCTTAGAATCTGAGACTTTTGATTACAACAAATAGATGACCTCAGATCAAAAGAGAAACATAGCTCAAACAACTTTTAGTAAACAAAAAACATGAGCACAAGATTCCTCTGCTTGCAATGAACAGTAAACCCTAGAATTTGTAGAAACAGCGGAATGAGCAGTGAAGACATTCTTTGAAATGAAAACCTTTATTTTGGATCCTTGCTCTTGAGAAAGAGCTAACCAAAGAGATTTGAAGGCAGTCAGGACGCCACCGACAACTCTTATAGCATCCATATATATATATATATATATATATATATATATATATATATATATATATATATATATATTGTATTTTTATGCTTTTCAACCTGTAATTCTGAGCTACAGGCTGAACTCTTTTTTCTTTGCCAAGGTTTTATCGAGTTGAGTTTTTACTTGGCAAAGTTTTTTAACAAAGCAGTTATTTTAACATAAATAAAAGCTCATTATTACATTTCTATAATTTACTGTACCACCACCTCAACCCACCCCACTAACCCAACAACACATGCAAATCAGTGTGCCAAATGTGGAAAATGACACCTAACCAAAGATTGCAAGACAAGCACTGGTGCGTGCTTTAACTGCGAACAAGGAGGACATCACCGGGCAAATTGCCCTTACCGTCAAATTAATTGGACCTCCCATACGATCAGCTTAACTACTACAAATGCAAATTCGAATGCAAAATCTACCCATAGAATGAGAACAAGAACCTACGAACATGACAATGAGAGGAGCAGGATGTGCAAAACCAATGGGAGGACCAACCCGATTGGATTATGTGGTAACTGAGTAGTTGAGGAAAGCAACAGATGTCATCGCAGGTACAACCCGTACTCCACCCTCAATTGGTACAACTACTTTAAATCCAGTACCACCTAATTAATTAGCAAAAAAAGGAAAAAGAAAATTTAATTTATTACAAAAATTTAGTAACCATGCACGGAGTAAACGATTTGCGCAAACACCTACCCCAATCCTTTGTGAGTCAGTTCTGACAAAATCATTTTTAATGAGGGGAGAATGTAATGCCCGCATTTTCGATTAACTTTAAGTGGCGAGTTACGATGTTAAGCGGGATTAATTACATAACTAATGATCTAAAATACAGGAGAATTTAAACTTTTATGTGCATCTATCTAAATTGAAATCGGCGAGCGATAAACAAATATGTTACTTTTACAATTCTATCGACGAGGATGAAAACTATTTTGAATAGACTAGAGTGAGGAATGATATTTAATGACGCGACAAGCAAAAGCGTTCAACTCAAACCCTAGTACATCAGTTAGTTAATTACAATCCTTGCACGTAAATCAATTACATACATCGAGCATCAATTAAAATTTACATTAAGGGTAACAATAAAATTACATCAAGTTTGTTCAGTCCGTTACGGAGAATATAGTTATTACATCAAGGGTAAGAATAAAATTACAGTAGAAGCAACTCACACATTTGCGATTACCCAAAAACTATAGAGAATATAAACTACATGTATATCATTGCCTACAATAATTACTACTCATTTGATTTCCAAAATAGCCACAATTTCAAATGCAAGAAAAATGAATGTAAAGACACCAAAAAGACTGAACAAAAAAATTACCATTAGATCCCTAAAGATTAATTTCAGACAGAATCAACACTATCACAATTGTAGGATATCACTCATGTCCAGAACACTAGAAAACCAGCCACCCATCGCAAAATATCCACATACAGTCTAACCGCACAGTAAGGGATAGCAAGACATTCTAGACTGCACAGCACAGCAACAGGATAAGGCCACACCAAGACGGTCTAGAAGAGAAGAGGGAACATTGAACACGGCATTAACAGCAACCCCCTAGTTCCTCTCTTTCTTTTTCCACCTTCCAAGTGCAATCCCACACAGCCACATCACGCCGGCCACCACAAGGCAAGAACAAGACCAGCTGGCAATAGCTAGGCCAAAGACCAAGCTGAAGGGGAGGAGGCCACCACGAGGTTTTCCCACCTGCAGGTTGTAACAGCCCGGGTTTTTATGAACAATAAAATAAATAAATAAATAAAAATTAATTGAAATAAAATTTAAATTAAAATAAGTATTTTTGTGCCTAAATTTTAATTTTGGATTTGCCATGATTTTCTGTTTTTGAAAAACTAGATTTAAAAAGTATTTGGTGTAAAATCTAAAATTATTAATATAAAATAAAGTGATATTTTGGATTTTCTATAAAAATCCTAATTCAAATTAATTATTTGGAGTTAATTGGATTTTATTTGGTTTTCTGAGTTTTTCTGGAGTTCAAAACTATTTTTGAAATTAAAAAGTATTTTAGGTATGAAAATATAATACCAACATTAGATGGAAATATTTTTATTAAGTCCAAAATGTCCCCAGGGAGTTCTCTAAATTTTTTGGAAATTTTGGAGTTTATTTTATATTTTTCTGAGCCTTTTTGAATTTATTGGGCTTTTTTGAAAATCTGAAATCAAAAATCAAAAATAAAATTCCCTCTCCCCTCCCCTCCGGCCGCCACGTGGACGACCAAATTCCGCCCACGCCGCCCGCCCGGGATCCTGCCTCCTCCTCCCCATCTGCCGACACGTGGCAGTCCAGATTGGCCTCCCCGCACCGCCCGACCCATCTTCCACCGTCCACCCCGCCCTTCATCTCCGGCCGTCCGATCCACTCCCGGGTCCACGCGTCTCCATCCCGTGCCCTCCCGCTCTCCCTCTCTCTCACCCGGCCCCACCTGTCGGCGCCTCCCCTCTCCCTTCGCCCTCTCTGCCCCGCGGGGCCCGCCCGTCAGCCGCCCCGCCTCCCTCTCTCGCTGACCGCCAGGGCCCACCGGTCAGCTTCTTCTTCCCCGCCGCCCCTTCTTCCCCGGCTGCAACCGCCGCCCACAACCTCCGGCGTCGCTCCTCCCGGCCTCTCCCGTCCCCACTCCGCACGCACCCACCCCCCCCGTCATCCGTGCGTCCGTTCCCTACCACTTTCCCCACTTCCCGCACCCCCACCTCCCCCAATCCGTCCGTAACCGCGCCCGCGCATCTCCGGCGACGAATTCCGGGCCACCCTCCCCTCCCCGGCCCCTATAAAATCCACCCCTGGCTCCGCCACAACCCGCACTTCCCCCTCCTCCACTCCCCATCCTCTCCCGGCCGCTCCACCGCCGCCGCCGCCCTGCGCTCGCCGTCGGCTGTCCCCGCTCGCCGGTAAGGCCGTGCCCCTCCCCGTGACCCCCGTAGTCTCCTCTCCCTCCTCAGGCCGTCGCCGTCCGCCGCCGTCCACCGGAGCGCCGCCGCCGCCGCCGTCCCCGTGCGCCCTCCGGCCGGTCTCCCACGTCAGCGTCCCCGTGCCCATGTGGCCGGTGACATGGCGGCACACCACCGCCGCGTCGGCTCTCTCCTCGCCCGGTCAGCGCAACCTGCCACCTCTGCGCCTCCCCTCGGCCTCGGACCCGGTCTATGGAGCCCATTCAAATTTCTAAATTCATCGAAAATTCACCTCTATCCATTTCTAGCCTCAATTCAAATATATTAAGTCTATTTGAATTTATTTGAATTTGGTGGGTTATTTTCACGTGTAGACTTCGACGATTCGGGAAAATTCTTCGACAAAGATTCAAACCAAGTTGAAGAGCAAGGCAAGTCACACTCCTTGATCATGTTGATCCCAGTTTTCAAAATAAAATTTATGTTGATTTAAATTATTCTGCATGCATATGTTTATTCTATTATTTCAATTCAATTTTGAATTTAGCTATTACCTACTTGTTAATTATTATCTCCGTTGACCTTGAATTAT
Source organism: Dendrocalamus latiflorus (assembly GCA_017311315.1). Taxonomy (NCBI): domain Eukaryota; kingdom Viridiplantae; phylum Streptophyta; class Magnoliopsida; order Poales; family Poaceae; genus Dendrocalamus; species Dendrocalamus latiflorus. The sequence goes on along the minus strand of CM029628.1, from coordinate 94,088 downwards.
CTTGATACCTTGTAACCCTAGATTAAAACTCTAGTTAATACATTAGTGTTGGCTAGAGAGTTTAAATCAAATGCTTAGCCCTGCTTAGATATATTGGGATGGGATATCTTGCACATAAAATGATAACCCTGTTTACATAAAATGATATACTCCTAATATGTACTCTTGACTTTGGTGAGTCAAGGGGGTTTATGATATTATTTTGCAAGCAAAATATAAAACTGGTTTAGACTTAGGCAATTGGTTAGAATGGTGGGTGCAGGTGTGCCCTGTTGGTTGGAGCCGCAGTGGTTGACTATCGTGCACAGGGGTATGTGGTTGGGCCTAAGTCAATTAAGGACTGGTCTATGAGCTACTGTTGCAAAGCCCTAATCATACTACCACATGACTGGTATGGGACAGCTCTGGCTGAATAATTTGTGAAGTCTCAACCCGAGTCAAGTCGTAGGTTGAAAGTGAGCGTGGTTGGTGCCATGTGAAGTCTCACTTGGGTGAGCGTGGTTGTAGCCATGAGAAGTCTCACTCAGGCTCAAGAGGGGGTCCCGGTCTGGTGGATTCTTTACTGGGGTGAAACCTTAGAGTTGGCTCGATCAGGTTGAAGGCTTTGCATTGTAAAGGCCTTGTCTTGACTCCTCGCCGCGCACCTAAGGAAGTGTGTAAACCGGTGGCAATATGGGATGATCGTGTCTTGTGGGTAAAGCTGTACAACCTCTGCAGAGTGTATAATCTATCCTGGATAGCCGTGCCCACGGTCATGGGCATGCTGAGTAAAAGTTTTTCATGGATTAGACTTTGTTTTTCAAAAATGATTTTCGAGAACCTTATGGAAGGATGGAATCCATAAGAGAATGAAAACCTTGTGGGTGGATGGAACCCATGAGAGAGAAGGAAAGCTTGTGGATGGATGGAATCCACGAGTGTTTAGAAACGTGTGGATGGATGGAATCCATACGTGATCTTTTGGAAAAGATGGTCCGGGTGGAATACCCGTGGATAGGTTGGTGTTTGGTCGAAGTCGGCACTGACGGTATTATTTTCAATTACAAGTATTGTTTTTATCTACTGTATTAAATTCAGCATTTCAATCTATTTACTGTATTTCATTAAATGTTGTTTTATGCAAACTAACCCTATAATCCTTCCTTTGAAGCATTTATCATTATGTTGCATTCTCCGTGTGATTTGCGGAGTACAAGATTGTACTCACCTTGCACCCTCCCTACAGAGAAGGATGATGTCGACTACGGTGAAGATCTGGATGAGTAGGCCGCATCTTACTGTCGTTTGCCTGTGGGCAGGCTTGGGCTTCGCTTCTTTTCAGTTGCTTCTGCAGTTCTTTGCTTTATTTACTTTTGCCAATGGGCATTGATGTAAGACTTGGCCATAAGGCCGTACCCTTTTATTTAATATAATTGGTCAAATGTGCTTGGTATTTTTTGTTGTTGTACTGTGTGCACTAGCTGATCCTGGACTAGTGCGATTTATACAGAGGATCCAGGAGTTGTTACTCCGGGTTCCAACAAAGGTGGTATCAGAGCCATGACGATACTAAGATGCGACCGTAGGTAGAATAGAATGGACAGACCCTAAGGACTTATTTTTAATAAACAATATTTTCAAAACTATATGTATGTATATATATACATATGTATGCTTATTCTTACCGCTCAATCTTTTCCTTCTCTCATCCCTAAACTCTTCCTCTTCCTTAATGTTAATGTTCAAAAACACGATTCTGACTTCCCTCTCCTTTCAAAACAATTGTAGATGGACACTTTTGATGTTGCACCCACTGATGGATGTAGTAGAGGCCTTCTTCGACTACTTCGTCGTTTGGGTTTTCGACGCCGAGCCTTCTTCCTGCATAAAGTAGAACGCCATGGAGACCGGACGATGGGACATCACCTCACTCTACTCATCACCAAGCAAACCGGACAAGGAAATCTGTGTCTCCGCTTCAAGGGAAATGGATACACGTTTGAGAGAGCCAGACAAGAAGCCGCTCGTAAAGCAGTTCTTCGCCTCTGCCGCCTTTTCAGCCTCCGCATTGAGGGATCTCGTGTCGTATCTCGAGAGCCACGAAGGATGACTCCAAGATGACCTTTACCCCTTTAGGATGATTTGTTAGGCTAGTAATAAAACGTTGTTATGAGCTGTCAAGCTTTCTCTTTTGTCGGCAGCCATAACTAATACTTATTAAAAGATCAATAAAGGTTTTATTAAAGTTGAAGATTTGTTTTGGGTTGTGCAAGATATCCCCTATTCCTTCCTTTGCCTTGAATCCCCTCTCTCCTAATTCTTAAAAGCAACCAGCAGATGGTGAACACAAGGAACAACGGCAACGGCAGCCTCAATGGAGTACAAGGAAGTCAGTCTGTTCCCACTTCTCCTCGGGCAAATGTGAAGGATCGGAAATGGCAACAGAGGGGGGGGGGTGAATGGTGCCTCTTTAAAAACGACCCCTCAAAAGTATCCACAAAATAAATCCCCTCCGATAGTTATGAAAACTATGAAGAGGAGTTCATATACTCACTGGAGATTTAGACTAAAAGAGCAAGGCACAAGAACTAAAACGCAGGAAGCATCAGAGATCAAAGTACAAGAAAAGATATCTGTCAAAAGACAGCATTGATGCACTCGGCCGGTCTGACCACCGCACCCTGGCCGGTCTGACCGCCGCACCCTGGCCGGTCAGACCGCCGCACCCGGGCCAGTCAGACCGGCCCTCGGGACAGCAGGCTGAAATGCTGATTTTCAGACAGCAACTCCTGGAAACTTCACACAACAGAAGAATTTGAGGAGCTTTGGCTAATCTTTTTAGACCAAAAGAAGGAGACTCTATTCCAAATAACCAGAGCACCTAGGGAACCAAATATTTCAACCAAAAGAGCTAGAATTTAACTTTTGAGCTCAAATATGAAACTTCACCAAAGAGAGCCCTAAATTCCAAATTACTCATTCTTTTCACATCTTTAGCTTAAGAAACTTTGCAATCAACTAGGCAATAACCTCAGACTTTGAGAACTCATCTTTAGGCATAAGCTTTTAAAGGGAATCACAAAGTTCTCACATTGCTCTGCAAAGAAACCCTAGCTACAGTGAATAACAGAGGATTGGGGCTGCAGGGAATCTTCAGGAGAAATCATGGCTATTTAGGTTTGCTCTCAGAGATACATTAGCCAAATGGCTTGGATGATGATCCCTAGTTCAGAGCAAAACCTTCCCACAGCTATTTAATCCAAAAACTAGCCAAATGGCATGGATGATGATCCCTAGTTCAGAGCAAAACCTTCCCACAGCTATTTAATCCAAAAACTCAAGAAATCAGCTCAAACCCTAAATTCCATGAAGAACACAGAACAAGAACAAATCACAGAATACAATAGGAAATTAATGCAGCTCAACAACTCTCCTTCTTAGATTGATAAGATGATTATATAGGAGTCCCATACGCGATTGATTACAGGATAATCACACTACAAGCTCACACACACACTGAGCTCACCCTCTCTGGAGACACATACTAGAACACACTCTCATTTTCTCTCCAGAATGCTCTCCACCAGAATACACACACTGGAATGCTTGAGTGGATCACTTGCTACTGCCTTCTCCTCTCCATTTGAAGGCCAAGGGCTCACCCCAAATTAGCAAATCAAGAATTGTCATACCTCTCCCACTCCATGCCACTCAACTACATGGGGAAAAGGTGTCAAACCAGATTTTTGGAGGGAAATCTGCCTCCACCTCCATTGCTTGAGTCAAATTACCATTTTGCCCCTCACGCACCTTCCCGGAAGCTTCCCGCAACCGGCACCTTTGACCGACTGGACCTCGACTCCTCCCTGAGTCTAGTCCGGCCCGCTTCGTAGCACATGACCGCACCCGACATCCTGACCGTCTGAACCTCCGACTCCTTCCTGAGCCCAGTCCCGGTCCACTCGCCGTTGCCCGTCGCGTCCATCCGACACCGACCGAGACCTCCGACTCCACCTGAGTCTAGTCTTGGTCTGTTTCGTCGTGCACGACCGCAATCGACCTCCAAACTGTTCCGAACCTCCGACTCCACCTGAGTCTAGTCCCGGTTCGCTTGTCGTTGCCCGTCGTGTCCGTCACCGGTAGCTCCCGCTCCGGTTCCTCGTCTCCCGACTCGCAACCACCTCACCAGCCTCGATCATCTTCGGCATCACCGGCCGTCTGGACCTCAACACCTCCTGTGCCTAGTCCCGGTCCTCCTCGGCTCACCATGACCTAGCTCCGAAGTCCTGCAGTCATACAGACAAGCAAACCGTCACATAGCACCGCACGAAACAGCATAATCCATATTAGCTCAAGTAAAGGTACTCAACCCTAGAATACCCGAAACAAACTCAAACTCACTAAACCAACCGTCAATTACTCATCACCAACATGGGGATACCTCCACATGGTCTCTCAATCTCCCCCTTGATGAGTATATTGACAAACACCGAAAAAGCACAAGAATTGAGTTTGTTTGAAAGTCAAACATGGTCCAAAAGAAGAAAATGATGTTAATGACCATGTTGACACAAGGAGCAAAAGAAAGAGCAAGTTTTCCTCAAAACTCCCAAGACTCCCAAAATGTGGCTTTTTCCCAACTATTCTCCCCCTTTTGGCAATAAAGTCATCAAGTTACTTGGAGGAAAATAAAACATGATGTGGCTGAGTTTTATTCATGCTAAGCAAATAGAGCCATGAAGATTATCCAAATTGACCATTAAGTATTACATCAAGCCATACTACATATGATGCTATCAAGATCATAACAAAATATGCATAATCAACCCAAGCCACATAAGTAACAATCTGAATATTATGTGAATTTCTTAACATGTCAAGCCATTCAAGGTCAAAGTCTAGCTAAAGGTATCTGTCGTAGGGGTGGCCCCCACCTAAACCCGGCAGGCCTGGCAGGAGATTATAAGGCCCAGAATAGGCCATGTGTAATGACATAACTGCCCCAGAAGGGATAACCAGATGTAAGGGTATAACTGTAAAAGCACTCCTCATGTGCATATATATATGAGTACAAGCCATGGGGAGGACCCAGGCCATTACACTTATCTTCATCACTCTCCACTACCATCTCTCTCTCTGTTTGGTCTGTAGCCACAACAGTTGGCGCCGTCCGTGGGGAGGACGGAGACAAGCCTGAAGACCGAAGGAAAAAGATGGCACCGAAAAAAGCTTCTTCAGCGGCGGCGAAGGGAAAGAAGGTGGTCGGCCCGGAGCACCGTATGAGCACCAGGGCTTCGGCATCGGCAGCGGCGGACGCGGGCGTCGACGCAGGCGTGGTGGCCGAAGACGCCGGCGTTCGCGCGGTGACGACTAACCTCGTCACCGGCACCGCGATGATCGCCCCCGGCACCGGCACCGCGACGACCCGCCCAGCTACCGGCGTCGCGGGGACGGGCCCCGCGGCCGACCCCGCGGTCGAAGACGTCGACGCGGGTGCGGCGACAACCGACCCCGCCGACGCAACGGCAGCCGACCTCGCCGCCCCCGCGGCAACCCTCGCTGGTGGCGCGGACCGGGTGGTCCGAAGTAGCCACGACGGGGCGACCGGCAGCTCGGGACCTCGCGACGCGGTCGTCCCCGCGCCGATCCGCCCGCCGGGAGTACCGGCGACCCCGCCTGCACCGGCGATGGAAAGTGCCCTGCTGGCGGCTCTCAACGCGTTCCAGCGGGAGCTGGGGGACCTTCGCGGAGCCGTCAGAGATATACAAGAGGCTCGGAGTCAGCCGACCGCACCAGCAATCGCGTCCGAGCCCACGCCGGAGAGGGCGGACAGTCGCGAAGCCCACACGTCCAGCCGCGTGCCGCTGCGGCGCGTGGATCCGGAGTCCCCGCTCTCGGCGGGGCTGCAGCAGGCGGCATGGCCCGAAGACTTCAAGTTCCCTAGCGCCATCGACTCGTATAAAGGCGACACGGACCCCCGTGAGTTCGTGCGCGTATACGAAACCGCGATCGAAGCCGCGGGCGGAGACGACGCCACGAAGGCAAAGGGACTCCCTCTCGCGCTACAAGGAGTGGCGCTCTCTTGGTTTTTTACCATAGAGCCGGGCTCCATCTACGCGTGGGAGCAGCTCCGCGTCCGCCTCCACAACAACTTCCAAGGAAACTACGTCGACCGGGTCGAGGCGGACCAACTCTTCGCCGTGAAGCAAAAACCCTCGGAGAAACTCCGGGATTACTTCAAACGCTTCGCCAAGATTCGATGTCAAGTGAAGGACGTCAACGAGACCACCATCGTCAATGCAGCCATACAGGGCCTTCGTCCGGGCCCGATGGCCGAATACAATGCGCGGAAGCCAATCAAGACGGTGGCGAAGCTCTTCGACAAGATGGAAGAATATGCCAGGGCGGAGGAAGACGCGCGGCGAAGGCAAGGTGACGACTCCGACACTAACCAGGCCGGAGCCTCGGCAAAAACCGAAGATCCACCGAAGGGCGGCTCTTCGAAAAGAAAGCGTAAGCAGGAGTCATCTAGGGACGCGCCCGACCGCAGGGACAACCCGCATAAGGAGTCGTCGGATCAGCCCAAGCGCGGCCAGCGAAGGTCGAGGCGAAACCGGTACGTCCTCGACATCGAAGGTGGGTCCGACGAGCGCGCTCCAGCGGGCCGAGGCGGCCGGGGGCGCCGTGGCCGGGGCCGCGGCCGTGGCAGGGGCCGCGACGATAAGGGTCGTGGAGACTACGACGACCAGCATCAGGGGCTGTGGTGCTTAGTCCACGGCCACGGCAATCATGATACCCGTAACTGCACCTCCATCGCGGCGCTTCGCGACAGCGTCGCTCGGGACAGGAACCCGGAGGCGCGCCCGCCTGCGGTGGCCCACGTCCAATTCCCATACGAGGCCCCCATGCAGGTACAGGCGCAGGGGAACCCCAGGAGGGCACCTTGCGGATCCAAGCTCACGTACAGCAGCCTCGGGAAGGCCTCCTGTCGTTGCAGGCCCCGGACGCAACCTACCGCAGGGTCATTAATGTCATATCCGGCGGCTCTGCGCTAGAATTCGCCTCGGCGCGGCAGCAGAAGGCCTACGCGCGAAGACTACATCACGTGGCGGCATATCCAGCGCAAGCACCGCCGGAATGGGCGCGGCACGGGGTTACATTCACACCTGATGACGCCCAAGGTGTGGACTTCCCTCATCAGGACCCCCTGGTCATCCGGGTCACCATCGCGGGATGCGACGTGGGGCGCGCCTTGGTGGACGGGGGTAGTTCCGCGAACGTATTGTTTGCGGCGGCCTTCGACCAGATGGGGATTCCTCGAAGCCGCCTGGGGCCCTCGGGAATCCCACTGCAGGGCTTCGGGGGACAGCCCCTGCGGGCGCTGGGCCAGATCGGCCTTCAAGTCTCCTTCGGTCGAGATGACAATGTGCGGACCGAAAAGGCCACCTTCGACGTGGTCGACCTCCCGTATCCCTACAATGCCATTCTGGGGCGCCCAATCCTCAACTCCTTCGGCGTGGTACCACATCATGGCTATCTGTGCATGAAAATCCCGGGCCCTAGGACCATCATCACCGTCCGAGGCGACCAGGATATGGCTCGGCGCATCGAGCCAGGCACCAGATGCCCGCGCCGCGAAGCCCAGCGACGCCCTTAGAGCCGACGTCACAGCGCGGAGGTCCCTGGGGTCATCCATAGGCGCCTGCGCGGGCCCTGCAGATGTCTAACGACTAGAGGCTGCGGCAGCACCAAGGGTAAACGGTCAGTATATTCACCCCTTGTAGTCGCTCACCCGCGCAAACGGGGATATAATGAAGATCGCCGTTTGCCGTTAATTTTTCTTCGTCACATGCGAGCACGCGGTGAGGGCGTGCGCCGGCTTGGCCAACGCGCGCGCCCCCGCAGTATAAATCAAAGACGCACGTTCGCGTGTGCACTCGCCGTCGCCAAGCTGGCGGGACTGAGTATAAATCAAAGACGCACGTTCGCGTGTGCACTCGCCGTCGCCAAGGTGGCGGGACTGAGTATAAACCAAAGACGCACGTTCGCGTGTGCACTCGCCGTCGCCAGGGAGGGCGGGACTGAGTATAAACCAAAGACGCACGTTCGCGTGTGCACTCGCCGTCGCCAGGGAGGGCGGGACTGAGTATAAACCAAAGACGCACGTTCGCGTGTGCACTCGCCGTCGCCAAGGTGACGGGACTGAGTATAAACAAAGTACGCACCGGGGGGACGCCCTCGCGCGCGCAAGTCTTCGGACTATAAAGAAGACGTAGCGTCGAGCCTAGCTCCGCACGCAATAGTCCACGGACTCAAAGAAGACGTAGCGTCGAGCCTAGCTCCGCACGCAATAGTCCACGGACTCTAAATAAGACGTAGCGTCGAGCTAGCTCCGCACGCCACGGACTCTATGCGAGCGAGAGCCGCCGCAATAGTCCCGGACTATAAAGAAGACGTAGCGTCGAGCCTAGCTCCGCACGCAAATAGTCCACGGACTCTAAATAAGACGTAGCGTCGAGCCTAGCTCCGCACGCGCGAGTCTCCGGACTATAAAGAAGACGTAGCGTCGAGCCTAGCTCCGCACGCAATAGTCCACGGACTCTAAATAAGACGTAGCGTCGAGCCTAGCTCCGCACGCGCGAGTCTCCGGACTATAAAGAAGACGTAGCGT